>OY015312.1:92324757-92924757 GCA_955612985.1 Cheilosia scutellata
CTGCCTGACATACGCCATTGTACTTTCAATCCTATGATACTAAAATTAAAATAAAATCATATTCATTGCACGTAAACCTACATCTGCAAAGGAGCAATTGCCTGCCTCTTAAATCAATGTAATGCCTGTTTTATTAAAGTTCCGAACATTCATACACATCGCTTTAAACCTTTGTATCGGCCCCCTTCGCAAAAACATTTAAATTCAAAATGTATTTCATATTGTTTAAACGTCAACCGAATCGATATGGAAGGAAATTGAAATTTTTGTCAACATTAAGTGAATTCATTCATACCAAGTACAAGAGGCAAGGAACAATAAATGTAACATTTTATAAGGGAACAAGACGACGAAAAAGGATAAAATCAGAAAAATCAGACAGCCCTAATTCAATTGAAATTCAAAAAGGAAAACAAAACAACAGCAAGAACGTTTTATTTTTCCTTTCAAGCATCTTGCAATATGTATCAAAGTGCTTACCACAAAAATGGCTTCTGGAAGTTTGCCAGGTTTTATCAGGTCTTGACTTCCATTTACCTCTGTTCAGTTTGTTCCTTCTATTATATCCTCTCAAACCCAGTCGGGCGTGTATGTCTTCAATATGCTCTGATTGTGCATGTTCCACTACTGGATATTTATCTTATTTTGGTATTTTCGTTTTTATATCAGCTGCCCATCTCACGGCTTCTTTGCTTGTAGAATGCATTTAACCCCTGGCTAACATATGACAATTTTCCACTTGAAGAGAAAAGGTTTTGTTTTGTCTACCCCGGCCCATACTACTTTCCCTTCTTTCAATCGCAGAAAGGATATTGCAGACGGTAAAGATTGTGCAGAAAGATTCTTTAAGCACCCACCTTCACAGCGCCAGTTAAAGGGTATGTGCCAGCTGCATGCGGAGAGGACGGGCAGGCGGCAATGCTTGTCTTTTATTGCAATCACTTTGCCGCCATAATGGTTAGTTAGGTAGCTACCTATTTTTAGCCAAATATTCTCTCAATTTTTCGCCGTTTGCGTTCAACGGGCAATTTCCGGGAAAGAAAATTGTTGTCAAAGTGGGCGTTTATAATAGTTTGCTCTGTGTGACGCCCTGCAGTTTGGCCATTTAAATGGGCAAAGAAATGAAGCAGTAGGAACGTAGCTTTGGCATAAACTCTGTATGTGCTCGATTGGCAGGACGATAGCATTTCAATGTACGGTGAAAAATTGATGATGTCAATTTGCATCGGATGCTATAAAATATAATGGCAACGATGCCTTCTAAGAATACGAATTGCGCCCAAGTGCGAAGAAACGAATTCCAACTCAATCTACGATGATGATCTATGATACTTAGAAAATTAAGTGGAGACACGCTATTAACAAAGAGAAGGACATCTTAGATCACAGTGAATGTTGAATAATGGATTGTGCAGTACATTTTCATATTTTTATCTGGATAGGTGCCAGCTGTCTTTTTTTTCCCAGAACTTCATTGGGAAATATTAACTGCTTCCAGTGTAGAGTCAGTGTTTAGATATGAAGATTTTTGAATGATTTATATTTATTTATTTTTAACTTAAGTCCTGTCATGAAGAATGCGCGAGACATGGTACATGCTACTGCATTCACACATTGGCTGGCGTTACAGCTGCAAATATTCCGCCCGGACGGACTGTTTACAGTGAAAATTCAAAAGGATGCCCTAAATAATCCTTAATGATTGAGAATTTAATTTAACACTACAACGCTCCGCTCCACTAGATCTCTTGCACCAATATCCGAGCCCGGAATAGTTTTGGAGACATGCGATAATGCATTAGTATCCGTGTATCTGTCACAGCCTAGTAGGATGGTACCTACCTACTCATCCTAGACCAGGGATCAGTGAGGATTTTGTAGAGGCTACGCAACCATTGATTGTAGAAGTTATGTATGTCCAAATTTTGACTCTATAATCACCTTTGCGGATTTTAAAGACAAAATAGGAGAGGAGGGAATCTTTAGTAGATATACTACGATCAGAAAGAATAGCGTACTTGACAGTTGACACCACGTCTGGATTGAGGGAGGCTAATTAACTTTGAAGCAATACATTTATTTAGAAAACATTTCCTGACCTTTCGCCTTCATAAAAGGCGAGCAGTGTTCAGGGGCAGTGTTAGAAAGTCTTGCTAAAATGTGTGATTTTTTGACAATCACATATAGATCATAGATCGTCATACGGTTGGCAGCACTGGCACTACATCTTTTGCTGAGTATTTCGCGCAATGCTTTTTATGCAAATTCATCTCCATCTACACCTATCTGCTGGGAGTTATAAATAGCTAATGTGCCTTGTTTCCTTGTATTTCAACCACAAGGCAAAGTTTATCAGAAGAATCCATCCAAATATTGGGTTTCGTTCGCAGTGAAAATCAATTTTATTCATGCAGACAAATATTAAATAAAGTTCAAGTCACCTAAAATGGTTTGGTGAACAATTATGAATGGATCTCCAAAATGCTAAATTTCTTGAGTAATTTCTTCCAAGCAACAAAAAAAAAACCTAAGGGTTAATTGTCAAGTATTATTGTACACACCTACCATTGGTCTACTTAACGTTTTTCAATATTTCACTAATTTTGCACTTTTCTTAAGGAAGTTTAAGATTATGGCTTAATTTAAAAGGAGAAAAGGAATGAAAATGACCATTATTAAAATAAAGCTCTGATGGGTTTCTGTTGTACTTGTACGGTAACAATAATGTATGCAGCATGTCTGAGACAACACTTTTGTTTCATTTGCGTAGACGCTATATTATGGAGAGTTAGAAAGTATTTTTCTATTAGGTACATATCTATGTTCTTTATTAAAACCATAGATAGATATGATAGATATGATATTTATTTCCTATAATTATAAAATACAAAGGCTTTCTTTTCTTAATTCATAGTATGTACTTAGAAAAAACAATAAGAAAAATTAGTACAGGTGTAATAAAAATAGAGTTAAATGCCACTTCAATTGGCGTATACCATACAAATTAAATTAATTTGGGTGGCGTGACCAATTAAGAAAAACTTTCGTAAAAAACTTAAATGGATTAAGAGCTAAAAAATAAATAATTAATTATAAACCAAAGGTACTGAATCAAAAAGCAATATACACAAATATAAGAAGCAAATAAAAATTAAATTGAACTAAGGTTATACCAGAATATCGGAAATGATAGATTCTAAACCGGTATAGTCAAATAATAAGAAACGGAAACCAATAATAATCTAGTACACATAAATAAATAAGCATTATAGTATATTATAAATAAAAATTAAATGCTGGATGATTGAAAACGCATTACTTGAGTACGGGTGGACCGAGTTGGCTCTTTTTTTTTTTTTTTTCTTAAATGTACCATATAGTCACAAAGAACAGAATTAAAAAACTAAAAGAATTTTTTTCAATGGGTTTTTTTTATAAACTTGCGAATATAACTCACAACTCACTAATCACTATTCGAAACTTGACTTTGCGTTTCTGTACTCATTATTATCTGAAAAAGTATTGACAGGGTATTTGGATCCTTCTTTTTTATTTTGTACAATTTTACATTTGAAAAATTGAGAAGTGGCTGCCGGGCATTTCTCAATTTGGTTTTTACCATTTGCAGAGCGTTTGTCGTAGATCGGATTTCTGACCGGATTCCGGTCATATCTGACCGAAATCATTTCACTCTGACCGGAGAAAATTTCAGAATCCGGTCTAACAGATTTTTGACCAAAACGAACAAATTTTTTAACCGGAAAATTCTTTTTTGACCGGAAAAATAATATTGTTCTATGGACTAGACCAGGGGTTCCCAAACTTTTTCATACTGCGACTCCCTATACAGGTTGTAAGATTTTTGCCACGCCCTTCTAAAAGATATGTGAATAGAAGCTTACGAAGATTCATTAAAGGGTTTTTCAATAAGGACGGGGCGATGTTGAAATGGCGTGTCGTCCCAAATATCGCAATTTTGCTTGTTGACATAGCCATTCATCCAAAAATGCGCCACGTCGCTAAAGATGATTTTTCGGCCAAAATTGGGGTC
This sequence comes from Cheilosia scutellata, assembly GCA_955612985.1. NCBI lineage: Eukaryota > Metazoa > Arthropoda > Insecta > Diptera > Syrphidae > Cheilosia > Cheilosia scutellata. The sequence goes on from OY015312.1 coordinate 92,328,809, forward strand.
ATCTTCCAAACCCTCCGAAGCGCCTGTCAGCGAACAAACGGCGTTGTCTATGGTCATTAACTTTGATCTCCTGGATCAGTTGGATTTTGTACGGGTCAAGATGAAATCTACGAAAAGTCGGCTTCTTGTGCACGGCGAGGAATTGACTGCCTCGGGTTCTCTTCCACGAACCGCCGCATGCTGATTTGGAATCAGTGACTGAATGATAAACTCCAGATGAGACAGTGTAGCGAACACTTGTCTTTAACAAAACAAAAAAAAAAAAAAAAAAAAATAACAATAAACTATCAATATTTCTTTTTATTATTGGTTCCTGAAAATATTTAAAAAGAAACTGACACTCTACCTTACCATCACGCATATGGCGTCTTCCCTCAGGAAGAGCCACTGTACTAGAGGAAAATCTCAACGTGTCCATGATTGGAGAGTTTTCCCTCTTTACATCCGATATTGCTACATCTATAAAAAGCCTTATACACGCGCGCTCGGTCTTTTTATTTGTCAAGAGTGGTAGTGCGTGAGCGTGTCATAATCCCGCGAGATAAACCGAAGTGAATACTGATTAGAATACAACATTTTTGCACCAAAGTTATATTTTATGTAGAAACAGATATTAAAGGTTATACCCACAGTATTTAATATTAAATAATATTAATATTATCACACGTGAGGGTAAGTTTTAGTGCGGTTTTCCTACAATGAGCTAGCTCACTGATTTCTGTCGTTTATAGAAAACGGCACGTGTTATTTAAAACAGAAAAACACCTAAATCGAATATCTCGATTATAATTAGCAATCGCGAAGTGCTGCTTACTTGTACGTGCAAAAAATTGTCACCCAACCTCAAAAATCTACGGCACTTGGACTTGGTACTTGTGCCACCAACACATAACCTTTATCACGCATGCTGATCTCACATGCTAAAGATCATCCACGAGGTCAAAAATCCGGATCGCAAAGGTAATTTCGTGATTTCTCCCGTTTACTCCCCCCTCGATACATTCTGTTTCCACCGATAGGGTAAAAGCGCTAAGTTCACGCCAAGTTCGACGGAAAGTGTTCGTGCAAATCTGTGTTCGTCAAAAAAAATACACACAGTAAAACACCAGCACAACGCCTCCGGGGTCAGAGCTCACAAACTACCCAGAAATAACCTCCACATGCTGAATCAGCACACGAGATCAACCACAGCACAGGTATCAACCACGTGGGAACTCTTGGTCGAACTGGCTGAGGAACCGAGCCCAATCTCTTCGCTATTACTACCCATCAGTGCGACAAAAGAAAAACGGAGTGTTGAAAGGTGTCCCGAACCGAAGTTAGCTAAAAGTTGTCGTGGCGTATATATTTGCATAACCCAAGCAACTGTCTAGTGCAAGTTTGCAGTCACTTCAAGCACGAAGAATACGATCCAGAGCGAGCTACCCCCTCCCACTGCTCTTCACTCCTTCCTCAGCCCTAGTATCGAAGCCCTCACCTGAGCTCAACCGATTTAATATCTGTGAATGAGAATGGGAATGACGAATAATAAAGGATATTAGGTTAAGTTAGTTTTAGTGTAGAATTAGACTTAGTATAAGATTTTTAATTTTTTTTTCATATATATAATTCTTTAAATTTAGAACGACCCACCCCCAGGTAATGCCATAAAAAAAGATAATACAAACATACATATATTTAATACATTCATTCCATACAGCTTAACAAACATATAAATTACATACATACAACAAATCATCAAGAACAAACACCAGACAACCGATTGTGCGCACAAAAGGAGTCAGCTGTTCAAACAACATTATTACAAAACATTTCATCGCTACATAGGTATTGAACCTATATAAAATTCCGACGTAAGTTTAACTTTTAAGTTTCGTATTCTCTTTTGGCATATAGGTAATCTTAAAGTAACTTTATTTGAATTTCATTTATTCTATTCAATTTACGCGATTTACTCTAAATTTGACTATTTCATAATTATTTGAAACTTATATACCCTGAGTCACCCTTATTTAACATAAACCGACATTCAACGACATTTACTGATATTAATGTTAAACACACTTACATAATACCTATATTTATGAATTTGACTTACATACTTGTCTTCTAGTGAAGCATTATCTATTAATATTTCAAATGTTAAATCAAGTTTCCGTTTGCTTTACCTTTCTCGCTCTTCTAAGGGGCATGAATTTATTAAGAGAGAGTAACATTTCTCTTCTTTAAAACTATTATGAAATAAATATTGTTTTTTTTTATGATTGAATTTAAATCAGTGCTTTTAATTAGATAAAATTATGTGGTAAAACGTTATTGTGCGACATGAGGCGAAAGGGGGAACAACGATAAAGTAGGCGTAACATACCAAATTTTGGGGCTACCTAATATTAGTACCGGCGTAAGGTAGCCATGGAGCTGCAGATTATAGTCAGCAGTTAGGGAGGGTATAGCCGAAGACACGGTGACAAACGAATTACCCTCAAACCGATCACCGTGAGGTCAATAACAACTGACCATCCCTTTTCTTCTCTTTTCTATTCTTTTACTTTATTATCTTTTCTTCTCCTGTTTTCTCTTAAACATTACCTTTTTCTACGTTTTCAATAAGCATACCCCATCTCGTATGATATTGGCCAATCATTTAGAGATTTTCTTTCATGTAATTTCCTTTCATTTCCTCATTTTTTTTCGGTAATCCCTGTGGTTACAACCTCTCTATCGGACTTAGGCTTTAGGGTGTTTTTGATCAGTGTTAAATCACTTTATACTGACATCCGCAATTTTACTTGGTAGTAATTAGCTACCACGGCACGATTTTTTTTATTTTGTAGGAGGTTACGTAGCAGGAAGAACCCCCCCCCAATCCGACGAGTTTTCGCCCGGCCTTCCGCAAGCGTGCCATCCTCTGCTACTCGGGATAACAACACCCTCAACCCCGACCTTCGCTGCAAAATTGGCGCCCAACAACGTGTGGCCTGCGATGGAAACATTGCACCCCACATCAAGCAACTTTTATTTTTATTATAGCAGCCTTTACCATCTCGTATATAGCATTAGCGAGTTACCTTGCGGATACTCGTTATTAGCTGCCAAAAACCAACAAACATCTATTCAACATTTAGTATGCATCAATCATATACGTCAGTACCTTTTATTTTCATATCCTTGGAGTCCTGTTTTTAAAGAACTTAGATTCTAAAACTAGTTGCACAAGGATATCATATTATTCAAGTGTCGACATAACGCATTAAGTGTATAATTACGGAAGTTCATCTGTGAGTCCTTATGCATTATGGTCATTTAGATCGCGCATAAGTTGCCATAGAAAGATGCCATATTATTTCTCATTGTTTGCAAAATATGACAACATCCTGATGCATAGTGCCTGTCCAATTCTTTATCTTTTTATTATCTATCTTTAATTATGTTACGCCAAAATACTTCATTTACGTTCTCCCAGATCACCTCAATTCCGCCAAGTTATTTATTTACCTATACAGATTATAACCCATATCATTATACTTTTTGATACAAATCAAAATCGTAATCGAATTCTCTTTATTTACAATTTCTTTTTCTGTTACCAAAAAGTCTAAGTATGAGTGCAAAAGATAATAACGGAGCTATTCCCAAAGTGAGGCGAAACATAGTTTTCGACGCAAATAGGCAGCACAGTATGCAAACTCGTTATCGAGGAAGCAACGTTGACACACCCATCACTGTGTCTCATTCTAGTTTTAGTAGACCGGTACAACACTCTCCACCTCAATATGAGAATAGATCAAATGTAAACAATCGGTCTCTTAACTATGATCTAGTTAACAGCAACATAAGTGCAAACGCGAGTAGAGTACTCAATCAGACTATGTGTGAGAGATTAGTGACGTCTGTTGCCACAATACCCACAAATAGCATTCATGCGAATGATAACACTAGTTCATTAACAACAACTGTCAATACTTCTTCTTCTGCAATCCCTATTATGTCTCTTTTCGCAAACGAAACAGCTGATCGTAATGTCAATTCACGCAACACTGAAGGTGCACACGGTTCGGCTGCGGCCTTTGGTAATGTTCATAACAATTTGCCACAGCAGTCTTCAGCACAAACCAGAGAGAATAGACCACCAGCTCCGCCCAAAAATGAGAGATCCATAGAGCCAGTTTCAAAAAGTTATTAGGTGGTTAAGCATGTGTGCCATGCTAAAGTAAATGGAGGGCGAATTGGTCACGCATACACTGGCACCTAATAACATTTACAGTTATTTCTGTGGTACAACACGTATTCACAGATAGAAAAAGAGGCGGCGCTACTCATTTCAAAACTGGCTCTATGGAATTCTCTTTTTTGCCCGAAGCTGGTGGTCTATTCTCTCTGGTTTGTGGTCTTCAGTTGGACATCTCCACTCGCACATCAAGAGTGTGGTCGATGCTAGTCTAGCGGACATGCAGAGATCACTGCTGAAAGATTTGCCAAATTTAATTAAAATGAATGTACAGCAGAGTATGCAAAATATGCTCATTCAGAATGCTCCGCTAACACAACGTGCTACACAAAATGTTCCACAGCCACCAAGTCGTGATGATAATCATCTGACTGAACCTATTAATTCTAATCAACGGAATCGAATTCATAATTACAACAATAGTGCCGTACAAGGTAACATGTCAACCAGTTCGCGATTAGATAATACGCCTAATAGAAATTTTATTCCACCCGATGTTCATCCTGACGTTCATTTCGAGTCATATGATCATTACGATAATACGTCTCACTATAACCCGAACTCTAATAGGAGAAATACCTTTAATCAGGATCAATTCGACAGACCCAGTCACCGACGTTTTGAGTTGGATCGTTGGGGTATTCGATTTGACGATACCGCGAAAGGTATTCCGATAGAAGACTTTGTATTTAGAGTCGAGGTTCTGAAAAATAATTACAATTGCCCTTGGGCAGAGATAATACGTAATTTCCATCACTTGCTATCTGGTTCTGCTCAAGACTGGTATTGGCAATATCTGCGGAGTAATCCAAGAGGAAATTGGCCAATGCTTAGAGCCGCTCTTTTTAAACAATTTAAAAGTTTCGAGAATGATTTTGAGATCCTCAAACAGATAATGGATCGGAGGCAATTGCCAAATGAACCCTTTGATGATTTCTTCAAATCCATCATTCACTTGAAAAGCCAACTACGGGAACCAATTAGAGAACAAGAACTCATTAAAATTCTCAGAAATAATATTAACACTCGGTTAATGAACTTCATATATCCCATGAAGATTGATTCATTCGAACATTTCCGAGATGAATGTAGAAGGACAGAGAAGATGCTCCATTCTCGTTATCTTGCTCAAAATCGGTTGAGAAACATAAATGAATTGGAATGTTTCGATGAGCAGCAAACTGAAGTTCACCCAGATCTTGACTCTTATAGAGGTATTTCTGCTGTCGCTCTTTCAAATCGTGCCAGAGGTTCAAATGTAGTTGACCGACGTTCCAATAATACGGTAGTCTGCTTCAACTGTAAACAGTTAGGTCATCATTTTATTCATTGTAATTTGCCAGTGCGACAACTATTTTGCTACAGATGTGGTACTGATAATTATACCGTTTTGGATTGTCCCACATGTCACTCCCAAATGGGAAACACAAGGACGAACGTGACGGATCCTGGGGAGTCGCGTTCGATACCAACCAACCCAGAGTAACAACACAAGATGCGTCAACCAACACTTGCTTCGACTTAGATAACACCCAGCTTGACAAATGTAAGCCCAGTAATGTGCATTGCACAATACCCATTGCTGAGGCGAGCTCAGCTTTCGAGCAAGTAAAACTAGACTCAATCCCTTTTTATAAGAAATCGTATCAAGAAAGATTAGTTGAATATAACAAGATACGAAATCGAATATTTAACTTAGACGAAATAGCAACACCAAATATTTCCCGAAAATTACTAAAAACCAGACACAGACATAGGAAAAGGCGAGCTTACCGGAAGCTCATAAGCGAAAGTTTTCTCGGAGATAAATTGTTAGATAACAGACCGTATGCTGATGTTTTATTGCAAGGTAGGAAAATTCAAGGACTGCTGGATAGCGGTGCTTCAATTTCCTGTTTAGGTAAAGGATGCATGGATTTAGTGCGGGAACTTGATATTCCGATTCTGCTATTCAATTCGGAGGTAAATACCGCTGATGGGAAAGGACAAAAGATAGTAGGTCGTATTTCGGTAGTAATAGAGTTTAATAATATTAAAAACTCATTAGACCTTTACTTAGTTCCGGATTTAGTACAACCACTATATCTCGGCGTAGACTTTTGGTCCAAATTCCAGATTGCCCCACACATCATCAGCGAAGTTTCCTCGGAATTGAATGGGAAGTGTGATGTTAGTGAAAGCACTAAACCTATGCCTCTAATGCATGAACTCACTTCGGAGCAACAAAAGAAGCTACAGTCTGTGATTTCCCTCTTCCCCTCCTTTGCCAAACTTGGGCTAGGGAAAACTACTGTCGAGAAACACATAATCGATACTTACGACGCGGAAGCGGTAAAACAGCGCCATTACCCTATGTCGCCTGTCATACAACAATTGGTCTATGCGGAGCTGGATCGCATGCTCGCTATGGGTGTAATTGAAGAGAGTCACAGTGCTTGGAGTTCTCCCATAGTCCTTATTCGTAAACCGGGTAAGAACAGACTATGCTTGGACTATCGCAAAGTGAACTCTCTCACCAAGCGAGATGCGTACCCGCTTCCGCATATAGAGGGTCTGCTCAGCCGACTTGGAGATACACACTATATTAGTAGTGTGGATCTCAAAGACGCGTTCTGGCAGATCCCTCTAGAGGAGAAGTCAAGAGAGAAAACGGCTTTCACTGTGCCAGGACGACCTCTCTATCAATTCACCGTCATGCCATTTGGGTTGTGTAATGCACCCCAAAGGATGTGTCGGTTAATGGATAGAGTGATCCCCAGTGCACTTAGGGAAAACGTTTTCGTATATCTTGACGATCTTTTGATTATATCACCGGACTTTCACCAACATATTACAGTTCTTCAACAGGTAGCAGAGTGCTTAAAGAAAGCCAATTTGACAATTAATGTCGAAAAGTCATTCTTTTGCTTTAAAGAGTTGCGGTATCTGGGATACATTATTGGACAAGGGCATATTAAACCAAATCCCGAAAAAGTATCTGCCATCCAAGATTTTCCGATCCCATCTACCCAGAAGCAAGTTAGAAGGTTCTTAGGTCTCTGTGGGTGGTATCGGAGATTCATCCGAAACTTTTCATCACTGGCAACACCCTTGACGGATACCCTTAAAAAAGCCAAATCTTTTACCTTGTCACCAGATGCCATTGCTTCTTTTGAAGCGCTGAAATCTGCTTTACTTTCTGCACCACTTCTGAGCAATCCAGACTTTTCGAAAGAGTTTCTCATTCAATGTGATGCATCTTCGAAAGGTATTGGAGGTGTACTATTTCAATACGACGAGGAGCAAAACGAAAAGCCGATTGCTTATTTTTCGGAAAAGCTCAATAGCTGTCAACAAAAATATAGCGTGACGGAGCTAGAATGTTTTGCTGCAGTAAGGTCCATTCATAAATTTCGACCATACATTGAAGGAACCGCCTTTACTGTTATAACAGACCACGCGAGCCTGAAATGGCTTATGGGCCTAAAAGATCTAAGCGGTAGGCTTGCGCGTTGGTCTCTTAAGCTTCAGGCGTTCACGTTCAAAATTGAACACCGAAAAGGAACCCAAAACATTGTACCCGATGCGTTATCGAGGGCGTATGTGGAACATATTTCCTCAATAAATTCTTCGAGTAATATACCTGATCTGAATTCACCGGAATTTCAATCTACGGAGTATTTAGCTCTTATTTCATCTATTAAGGAAAACCAAGAGAGTCTACCTGATCTTAAAATCAAGGACAACCTGGTTTACAAACGAGTCTTTCGAAGTGGTAGTAACAATTTGAGTGAGCCTTACATTTGGAAATTGTGGGTACCAACAGGTTTGACGAACTCGGTTATTGAACTCAATCATAATCCACCAAATTGTTCACACGGAGGAGTTCATAAGACTCTAGAGCGAATTAAACAAACCTTTTATTGGCCAAATATGGCGTCGCAAGTGCGAACTTTTATTCTCAAATGCAGTGACTGCAAGGAAAACAAATCTCCTAACTTTACACTTAGGCCACCTATGGGGGCACAACAGCAATTAGATCTACCTTTCCAAAAGATCTACATTGACTTTATGGGACCCTATGTCCGCACTAGGAAAGGAAATTTGTTTATTTTTGTTGTACTGGACTACGTCTCGAAATTTGTTTTTCTTAAAGCAATGCATAAGGCAACTACTAAACTTGTGATCGACTTTCTGGAAAAGGAAGTGTTTCAAAAATTCGGTGTGCCAGAGTTCCTGCATAGCGACAATGGCAAACAATTTGTGTCGCAAGAATTCGGGCAATTCTTATCGAAATACGGAATCACCCACATTAAGAATGCCTTTTATTCACCTCAAGCGAATGCCTCGGAGCGGGTAAATAAGTCCATTTTGTCAGCTATACGAACATATTTAAAAGAGGATCAAAGAGATTGGGATGTTCATTTATTCGAATACAGCAGGCTTTAGTGACCTCGGTACACCAGTCTACTGGAATGTCGCCCTTCTTCATTGTGTTCGGTCGTCACATGATGTCCCATGGAGATAGTTACAAGATAGCCAAACAACTCAATACCTTAAGCGATGGCGAAATTGAATGCTTACCTCATTCCACAGCACTTCAGCTAGTAAGAGAAAAAGTCAAAGAGAAGTTGCATGAAGCATATAAACGAAACGAAAAATCATACAACTTGCGTTCGTCAGTACGAATTTTTAAACCAGGCGAAGAAGTGTACCGAAGGAACTTCGTTTTAAGCAATGCTTCGAAACACTTCAACGCCAAACTTTGCCAAAAATTTGTCCGATGTCGAATAGTCCGTCAAATTGGAAGATCGTTGTACGAAATTGAGAGCCCTCAAGGTAAATCAATTGGCATTTATCATGCTAAGGACTTAAAGCATTGATACCCCGATTATCTATTTTTTTTTCTTTTCCTCAACACTTCCAATATACGTCGACTTTCGAAAACATTGAAATTCCTCAACACTTCCAATATACGTCGACTTTCGAAAACATTGAGACAGGGTCATGGGTCGAGTTTTTATCCACGTACTCCCCTACCTAATTTCGTAGCAAAAAGTGTTTCGGTTTTCATGTCTTTTGACAACACAGGTGTTTTCAAAATGCATGACTTTGTAGCGAACACTTGTCTTTAACAAAACAAAAAAAAAAAAAAAAAAAAATAACAATAAACTATCAATATTTCTTTTTATTATTGGTTCCTGAAAATATTTAAAAAGAAACTGACACTCTACCTTACCATCACGCATATGGCGTCTTCCCTCAGGAAGAGCCACTGTACTAGAGGAAAATCTCAACGTGTCCATGATTGGAGAGTTTTCCCTCTTTACATCCGATATTGCTACATCTATAAAAAGCCTTATACACGCGCGCTCGGTCTTTTTATTTGTCAAGAGTGGTAGTGCGTGAGCGTGTCATAATCCCGCGAGATAAACCGAAGTGAATACTGATTAGAATACAACATTTTTGCACCAAAGTTATATTTTATGTAGAAACAGATATTAAAGGTTATACCCACAGTATTTAATATTAAATAATATTAATATTATCACACGTGAGGGTAAGTTTTAGTGCGGTTTTCCTACAATGAGCTAGCTCACTGATTTCTGTCGTTTATAGAAAACGGCACGTGTTATTTAAAACAGAAAAACACCTAAATCGAATATCTCGATTATAATTAGCAATCGCGAAGTGCTGCTTACTTGTACGTGCAAAAAATTGTCACCCAACCTCAAAAATCTACGGCACTTGGACTTGGTACTTGTGCCACCAACACATAACCTTTATCACGCATGCTGATCTCACATGCTAAAGATCATCCACGAGGTCAAAAATCCGGATCGCAAAGGTAATTTCGTGATTTCTCCCGTTTACTCCCCCCTCGATACATTCTGTTTCCACCGATAGGGTAAAAGCGCTAAGTTCACGCCAAGTTCGACGGAAAGTGTTCGTGCAAATCTGTGTTCGTCAAAAAAAATACACACAGTAAAACACCAGCACAACGCCTCCGGGGTCAGAGCTCACAAACTACCCAGAAATAACCTCCACATGCTGAATCAGCACACGAGATCAACCACAGCACAGGTATCAACCACGTGGGAACTCTTGGTCGAACTGGCTGAGGAACCGAGCCCAATCTCTTCGCTATTACTACCCATCAGTGCGACAAAAGAAAAACGGAGTGTTGAAAGGTGTCCCGAACCGAAGTTAGCTAAAAGTTGTCGTGGCGTATATATTTGCATAACCCAAGCAACTGTCTAGTGCAAGTTTGCAGTCACTTCAAGCACGAAGAATACGATCCAGAGCGAGCTACCCCCTCCCACTGCTCTTCACTCCTTCCTCAGCCCTAGTATCGAAGCCCTCACCTGAGCTCAACCGATTTAATATCTGTGAATGAGAATGGGAATGACGAATAATAAAGGATATTAGGTTAAGTTAGTTTTAGTGTAGAATTAGACTTAGTATAAGATTTTTAATTTTTTTTTCATATATATAATTCTTTAAATTTAGAACGACCCACCCCCAGGTAATGCCATAAAAAAAGATAATACAAACATACATATATTTAATACATTCATTCCATACAGCTTAACAAACATATAAATTACATACATACAACAAATCATCAAGAACAAACACCAGACAACCGATTGTGCGCACAAAAGGAGTCAGCTGTTCAAACAACATTATTACAAAACATTTCATCGCTACATAGGTATTGAACCTATATAAAATTCCGACGTAAGTTTAACTTTTAAGTTTCGTATTCTCTTTTGGCATATAGGTAATCTTAAAGTAACTTTATTTGAATTTCATTTATTCTATTCAATTTACGCGATTTACTCTAAATTTGACTATTTCATAATTATTTGAAACTTATATACCCTGAGTCACCCTTATTTAACATAAACCGACATTCAACGACATTTACTGATATTAATGTTAAACACACTTACATAATACCTATATTTATGAATTTGACTTACATACTTGTCTTCTAGTGAAGCATTATCTATTAATATTTCAAATGTTAAATCAAGTTTCCGTTTGCTTTACCTTTCTCGCTCTTCTAAGGGGCATGAATTTATTAAGAGAGAGTAACATTTCTCTTCTTTAAAACTATTATGAAATAAATATTGTTTTTTTTTATGATTGAATTTAAATCAGTGCTTTTAATTAGATAAAATTATGTGGTAAAACGTTATTGTGCGACATGAGGCGAAAGGGGGAACAACGATAAAGTAGGCGTAACATACCAAATTTTGGGGCTACCTAATATTAGTACCGGCGTAAGGTAGCCATGGAGCTGCAGATTATAGTCAGCAGTTAGGGAGGGTATAGCCGAAGACACGGTGACAAACGAATTACCCTCAAACCGATCACCGTGAGGTCAATAACAACTGACCATCCCTTTTCTTCTCTTTTCTATTCTTTTACTTTATTATCTTTTCTTCTCCTGTTTTCTCTTAAACATTACCTTTTTCTACGTTTTCAATAAGCATACCCCATCTCGTATGATATTGGCCAATCATTTAGAGATTTTCTTTCATGTAATTTCCTTTCATTTCCTCATTTTTTTTCGGTAATCCCTGTGGTTACAACCTCTCTATCGGACTTAGGCTTTAGGGTGTTTTTGATCAGTGTTAAATCACTTTATACTGACATCCGCAATTTTACTTGGTAGTAATTAGCTACCACGGCACGATTTTTTTTATTTTGTAGGAGGTTACGTAGCAGGAAGAACCCCCCCCCAATCCGACGAGTTTTCGCCCGGCCTTCCGCAAGCGTGCCATCCTCTGCTACTCGGGATAACAACACCCTCAACCCCGACCTTCGCTGCAACAGACGCCACCAAAATAAGACGCACAGTCTACCGGGTGACAACATCGACTCGTCCCAATCCTTATTTAACAACACATAATTATGGATATGTATTTCGGAATTATATGCCAAAATGCCAAAATTTACGTGAAGTAAGTTCAAATTATGAGTTCAATTAACTTTAGTTTTGTCAAAATACTCATGCCGACCAGTGTAAATGTCACAGAAAACAGCTTTTCGTTGAAAATAACTTCCTTCAAAAATGCATCTAAGTATACTGAACCAAAAAGGTACATGATAATAATGAAAAAATGAATATACAATATGAAAAAATCATTGATTTTGAGCTAAGGTAAGAGTTCATTCAACCAATGTATCTCCTTTCATACAAGTATGAAAATAATCATAATGGTATGAAACTTTCATAAAAAGCATGATTTGTTCATGAAATCATTGAATAGTACCTATTCATACTAAATTATCCGTTTACTTAGATATGTAGACTTTCATGAATTCATTGTACCCACTAATTGTAGCTATGAATATTTTCATAAACTCTGTTAATCTTTTCAGAAAACATTCATGGGGTTTATTTATTTATTCATAGAACATTATTACAAATTCATTGAATTTATGTAAAAATGTCAGTAAACATATGATTAAATTCTTTGATAATTCAGGGTTTAAATGAACAAAGACTTTAAGTACATGAAACGTTTCCTTAACTTTACAAACGAATTCATTGTTTCTATGTAGATTTTCATACGTTTTGTAAAATTATTTACTTTTTATGAATATTATTCATATGTTGTATGGACATTTAATGCAATCATACATTCAAATCGGCAATGCATACAGGGTGTCCCAGTTAAGAAGTATAATCCTTCTATTTTAATCGTATTTCCCGTTATATCTCATCAAAGTAGGTGACCTCTATTTTGGAGGTGTTACCACTTAAAACGCTATAACTTCTAAACTATTATTGGTACAAAAATTGTTTTGTACATTTTGAAAAGACAATTTAGTAGCGCATACAAGTCATAAGCACTTTAGGTACATCTGTGCAGTTACAAAAAGTTACGGCTTTATTGTAACTGCACAGATTATTATTGTTGTTACAATTTTTTATTAAAAAGCCTTTTTCTCAAAATTTTGACTTATTAAATTTTTATTTTTTTTATGAAATTTTTATCATTGAGAAATTTCCTAAAAATAATGTTAAGCAACTTTTTTACGTACGATTACCAGAAGTTGTAGTAAAAGCCGTTTTTTGTCAAAAATGGTCAAACAAAATTCAGTGAGAATAATAAACTAACGTACCTCTATGAGCAATGGTAAACAGTTAATTTACTGTCGAATAGAAAAAAGGTTAACATTGATGAGTTCATCTCCACAAAATGTATTCGAAACGTAAACACGTGGAAATAGTGATAGAATACAATTTTTTGTTCGGCAGAACTTCAGGAATCTTAAAGGGAACTGAAAGGATCATACTTCTTAACTGGGACACCCTGTATAGTGTATACAAAGCATTATGCGAATACGCTTTGAAATAATGTTTATTAGCATAGCCAACACAATATCGTTTTGAGAATTGAATATTATCCTTACGCTGATGATGATGAGTGATCTGGAATTCTATAAGGTTATGGTCTACTATCTTCGAACCTAAAATCGCAGTAGAAATAAAACAGAATATAATTTTTTTTACACGCGTTTGTTGTGCATTTTTTTATTGTAATAGGTAATCAATTATATTAATTATATTATAATAATAATTATATTAATTTCAGTTCATAAAGAAAATATAGATTAAACTTTGTTATTAGATTATTTTTATTAGATAAGTGGATATTAGAAATGAATAATAAAATGTAGCTTCAATTTAAATTGCTTTTTAAATTTTCTGATAAATTAAACATTTTGGAAGATGTGTTTTTTGTCGTTTTCATATCGTAATAATGGCTTGCAATAAAAGCCCAAAATTGCGAACAAGCAGATGGATATTCAAGGTTAAATAAATGAAATGCTTTGAAGCAAATATCAACAGCCCTTAAGAAGTTGTTAAAAATAAATTTAACACCATCCAAATAAACATAAAAATTGGACATGGAGCTGAAACCTTTGTCACCTTGAGCAAGAATGAATGGCTGAATATTCTCGCATTTGCCTTTTAGGAATAATAAATGGTCATCGATCTCTTGAATGCTGGTGCGAAAATATAAAGTCTTCCTGGGAACTTCTAACCAGTGAACTAAATGCATCGCTTTTTTCCATTCGCATCCTTCTTCACTACCTTCTGTGTTGGGAAAAGGTATTCGTGCAGGCACCACATTAATTTCACTGCTGAGTTATCTAAATAAAAATAAAAGTAAAATAGATACGAGTTCAATGTGTATGTTTTTAGAAAAGAATGTTATGTAGGCTAGAAAACAGATACATACCACTTTTGATATCTGAAATCTGATTCATCTATTTGTTCAAGAAGTTCACTGATTGGCCTATCCATTGGATTTGTTTCTTTTAACAGGAACTTACGTAGAGCAGCGGCTTGCTCGGACCATCGGGTAAGGTAAGGATACCTGGACAACTTCCAAAAAGGACTGCAAAATCCTTGTCAATCTTATAAAAAATAGATAACACAGTACTTGTGTTATTATAATTTTAAAACTAAATTTGAATTAATTAAACTTACCAAACAATATCCACTTGGCCTTCTGGCCATTTTTCAAAAATATTTGCAAGAGAGCTCGCTTCCTTCATTTCTTGCATCCTATATTGACTACAAGCCTGCCAACAGCTATCAAACTCAGACGCTGGCAAATTGTCATATCTTAAACATCTGACATAGTCTGGTGCATCCACTTCAGGAGCTGTATGGGATATAGGTAGTTACATTAACAAGGTAATTCGCATAAGATGTAACAATACGCTAGGACGTGTACAGAACTGTCAAAATTTAACGTAAGAAAATGTGCCAAACATTTAATGAAAATTTGATTTTTTAGCGTACCGCTCGGCTAATTGGATTCGCTTAAATTTAGCTCAGCAACATTTTGGAGAGAATTTTTGTATGGGAGCTTCACGAATAAAAACGTTTTCTAAACATTGAAATTGTAGGTATATTTTTGTTTTCTGTTTTTTAATGAATAAATATATATGAAATGTCATCAATGATACAATAGGTATGTATGAGCTTTTCGATATCATTTAAAGCAATAATAGTACCCACAATTATCTGGGCTATCTTATACGACAATATGTTGTGAAACCCATTGCAGAATGGCACAAAAAAACACGCCTAATAATAAATCTACATATTTCTATTTTTAATAATATTATGTGATTGAATTTATGTAGAAAATAAAAAAGCGGTCATTCGGTCAGATTTGACGAACGGCTGAATTGAGAAGCTTTTTCATGACAGTTATACTCTCGGATGTTTGTCAGACGTTCGCGAGAGGTGGCGCAGAGCGCAGTAGAAAAAAACCTTAAGATGTAATTTGTGTTTTTCCGGGGATTGAACCTGGGATCTCTCGCACAGTAGTCCAGCACACTAACCACTGCGCTACTGCGCCCACTAAAAACTTCAGTAGATATATAAAATTTCGCACATAATCCATATCTGAAAATTCTTTTTGGGCGTTATTTCCAAATCGATTTGGGTGTTATTTCCGCCGTCTGCACCATATTTTTTGCCTTTTGTATTGCATCGTATGCGAAAGGCAAAATTTAAGATTGAAGGTATTTTTTTGTTACTTCATGAGGGAATCCTTTTGTAAATTTTGTCCTGAGAAACGCTTCTTAAATAGATTTTTTTTTTTGGCATTTGTGTTGTCATTAACATTTTTATTTCTCGGTTTCACATGGGATCCCTACTTTATCTCCTTTTCTAAAATCCTTTATTGCACATAATCTCTCTTTTTTTATCTCTTTTTCCAAAATCTTCCGTGACGAGATCCCCTATGCCAAAATCTCCCATTTACATACATACTTATTAAATCCCTCGTATTTTAACGTATTTTAACCCCTGTTCCACGATTTAGAATTTAACCGCTATTTAAAGCCTACAGTGACTAGAAGCAGGGGGGGGTTGCATATATATCTCACTCTGTCGCGCGACAGTATTAATAACACCAAATCTAAAAATGGGAGATTTTCTTTCAGGGTCTTTTGGAGTACCTAAGGGATTCCAGCACAGGGGATTATGGACCAGGGGATTTTGGAAAAGGAGATTTCAACACCAACCCGTTTCACATTCTAGCAATACAAGCAGTTCGCATTTCGTTTGCTTTGAGTTTCCCGAAGAAGATCTGATTCGCCAGCAAAAAGTGATGACAAGTGAATGTGTCTACGACTTGTTGTTAATAGCCGTTTTTATACCCGGTACCACACTGTGGTGAGGGTATATTCACTTTGTCATTCCATTTGTAACGCCCATAAGGAGGCGTTGTAGGTATATAATACTATAAAACTATATAATATTATTGATCAGCATCACTTTCTTAGTCGATCTAGCGATGTCCGTCTGTCTGTCCGTCTGTCCGTCTGTCTGTCTGTCCGCACGATTACGGCCGTAATTTAAGAGCTATCGACTTGAAATTTGGTATGTAAGCTTTTATCCACCAAACTGAGGCTAAGTTCGAAGATGAGCAAGATCGGATGAAAACTACTACTACCTCCCATACAAAAATATCAGATTTATATAGCTTTTTATGTTAAAAATTAAATTTAAATAGCTACAGTAAATATAGCAAGTTTAAACTTTGCACATATTGATTTAATAATATTTAAAAATTTTTGACAAAAAATGAGCTTGGTCGAATAAAAAGTACCCATACCTCCCATACAAATATATAATTTTTTAATACTAAAATATTTTTTTTATTTTATATTAATATAGTACCGGGTATTTGAGCTTCGGCATAGTCGAAGATAATTGTCTTACTGGTTTATTATCAGCGTGATCTGATCCGGATCAGATCATGAAAATAAAACAAACTGGATCATTGATTGAGTTGTGGCAACAAACATATTTTCATTTTCATTTTCATTTATTTATTTCATTTGAATGCTTACACATTAAGACATAAAATTATCTTATAA
The DNA here is from genome assembly GCA_955612985.1 of Cheilosia scutellata. NCBI lineage: Eukaryota > Metazoa > Arthropoda > Insecta > Diptera > Syrphidae > Cheilosia > Cheilosia scutellata. Next base: position 92,345,943 of record OY015312.1, read on the forward strand.
AATAGTGAAAGCTTAATATTCAATTCAATTAAGATACAAGCTACTCAGACATGTTGAGATATTTAAAAAAGAAAACAACAATTTACAATTTTACATTACCTACTTAAGGAATTCTTAAACAGAAAAAGGGTAATAATATAAACATACAAGCATACATCTCCATTCATTTTATTAAAACTATTAAAGAAAAAGAAAAAAAAGAACTAAAATCAGAAACGATCGGGAAACTCCAAATAAAAGGACTTGAGTTTAGTCCGAAACTGCCCAGTGCCGCCTAACCTCCGCCAGTGATGGGCAATTGAAATTTTAATTAAATTACAATTACTTGCAGAAGTAATTGCCATGTAATTTAATTACTTCGCAATTACTCAGTAATTGTAATTCAAATTTCTAATTACAATTACAAGTAATTGTAATTAGTAATTGCAATTACAAAATTCCAATAAGTAATTGCAATTACACGAATGTAATTAGGGATGTAATTAAAATGAAGTAATTAATCACGTAATTGAGCTATTCTTTGCTTATTTACTTGGTGCCGTGAAATAAGGCCAAGCGAAATAAAGCCAAATCTGAAAAAGTAATTAAATACGTAATTAAGCTATTCTTTGTCCATTTATTTATTTCATAAAAAAAGATACATTAGATATTTTATTGCACTGACTAGCTATATTTCGTGTTAGCTTTCATCAACACAAGTTTTTCGAAATTTGCATCTGATAGTTTATTCCGATGAGGAGCATTAATTATTCCCGCAAATGAAAACAGCCTCTCTACTGGAGCGGAGGAAGGTAAGATGGTATTGTATTTCATAAAGAGGTTATATATTATGTTAGGATATTTTTCTACAGCTCTTATCGAGACATCTCGATCTGTCAGGTACGTAAGCACTTCTAGCTCCGCCGCTGTTGATGAGGAACTCGGCAGTATTTGTTGGTCTCCCCATTCAGTATCTGTGAAAATATATTTTGTGTGTACTATTCTGTCAACCCGAAATCAAAATCAATTTACCATCATTTCCGAAGTCAAAGAATTGTATGCTCTCTGGTGTTGGGTCTTGGTCAGGGAGTATTTGAGATGTTGTGTTTTGCGCAACATATGATAAAAGAATTTCTTTAACGTCTTGGAGATTTTTGCCCGAGGTTGAAGTAACCACATTGAGCCACTTCATTTTAATTGCAGGGCAAGTAACTGCTGCTACAACTGCATCGTAGGACTCTATACTCAGCTGAAAAATGTATTCGAATCTCCGCATCAATGCTCCTTCTAATGCCGCAATTTCCCTATTCAAGTGTTTTAAGGCACTTGTAGCAGCAATTTTTTGGAATTTGACTTTGAGAGAGACTATCGCTGGTATCAAATAACCAAAAAAAGTTGTTTTTTCACCCTGCAATAAATCAATGCAGGCAGCTAGCGGCTCCATTATGGCACAATATTCATCCAAATATTCTATATCTGCTGCTGAGAATCTTGCTATCAGAAGCTTGTCGCAAAGTTCACCGAGCTTATCTTTCCTCATTAATATTTTTTTAACAGAATTATACGTGGAGTTCCACCTCGTAACGACAGGATATCGAAAGGAATGTCCTACCGTAGAGATAATGATCTCACTCGATTTTGGGCGACGTGACTTTTCCCACAGCTTGGAACACTTAGCGAATGCCTAACGTGAAAATAGTTGGTAGTATAGAACATGTAGATCAAGTATTTTTTGGGTTAGCTACTTTTCACCGAAGCCCAAAATATTGAGTTAAAAATTTCTATAGTAAAATCTCGAAAAAAAGAGACCCTTGAAAACTTGATTTTTACCAATAGGTCATTGAGATCCTTAAAAAGGACATTGCTCCCAAAATTCCCATCAGAACAAAAAATCGTTGTTATTTTAAGTAAAGTCTTACCAAGAGGTCCTTGAAAATGTGATTTTTACGAAAAGGTCCTTAAAATCCTTGAAAAGGACATCACTCCAAAAATGTTCTTAAAAATAACTGTGGATTTTGGGAATCATATATATTTGACCCTGAGGTCCTTTTAACCTTAAAAAAGGACATTGCTCCCAAAATGTCCTTCAAAACAAAAAAAGATTATTACTATTTTAAAGAATGGTCTACCAAGAGGTCCTTGAAAATTTTATTTTTACCGAAATGTCCTTGAAATCCTTTAAAAGGACATTCTCCCAAAGTGATCTTAAATTAACGGTATACTTAGATTTGCATGCATATTTTACCCTCAGATCCTTGAAGACCCAAAAAAGGACATTGGTCCAAGAATTTCATTCAGAACAATAAGAACTAAAAGCTTCTTGGAAGTTGGAGGAAGTCCCTAAGAAGGATTTAAGGAGTGAAAAGGTTTTTAGGAGATTTTAAATTGATTTCAACAAAATTAGATCTTTATTTAAAAAAAAGCTTTTTTTTGACATTTTGTCGATTCGGGATTTTTTTTCGGTGAAATGTTGCGTTCCCATATGTTTTCTTAAATGTAGGTACCTCTAGTAATCTATTATATTGAAAATTAGTATAATAGCAAACTTCAGCACACAAATTTAAATGTGAATATATTTAAAATCAACTAACCTGAGAGTGTTTTCGGAAGCCGACTGCGTTTTTTTTTAGTTCCTGAATGAAGTCCGTGCTTGCAAGCAAATTCAATGTGTGACTGGCACATCGACAATGACGTGGTAGAAAATTGCTTGCACTGGCAAATTGAGGAATATCATTTTCTTCAATTTCGTCCTCACAGGGAATGCCATCCTCATTTTCAAAATCGTCATCATCTTCGAAATCTTCGTGATCATGGTCATCACGAATATCATCTTCAATAACATCTTCATAGTCGATATCTTCTAACAAAGATATAGGTGAGATGCAATTTTCTTTGAAGGCTTTTACAAAATTTGAGCCATTGTCAGTGACAGTGGCAACTATGTTTTTGGCATTCAAGCCGAACTTTTCATTTATGTCGCAAATCATCTTCGTTATATTATCATAGGTATGCGCTCCTGAAAACCTTTTACAAGCCAAAGCAACAGAGCACCGCATGAAGTCCTTATCCAGCCAATGGCAAGTATATCCAAAGAAACTCTTTTTTCCACCAGACCAAATATCGGCTGTGGTGCAAAAGAATTTTTCTTTGGACAAAAGATCTTTTATATGTAGCATTGTTTTTTTGTATGTCTGATTAAGGACTGTTGTGCAGGATTTCCTCGACATCACTGTTACTCCGAACCCTCGAAAAAGGTTTCTAAAGCTCTTGGTATCCACAACGGAAATAGGTACCATTGCTTCAGCCACAAATTTTACGACCCGGTTGTTGAAGTCTTGTGAAAATGTAGTTCTTGGTACTTGTCTGGACGTCTTAATTTTTTCAAAGGCTTTAAGCGTTTGAGGATGACTTCTCCTTAAATGGGTCAAAAAATTTGACGTCACATTTCTCTGCCCTTTTATGATGGTGTCTTTCGGTTTGCACGATAGGCATCTAGCGCTTATTTTGGTGCAGTCATCAGTATTTGGTATCTGAACAAACAAAATTCCATATTAATTCCCGAATAAACACTATTAGGCATGTAAAACTGTTTTTTTACTAGTGTGCTTTGCTACGCGCTCGATAGGATAAAAAAAATGTCCCCTTACAAACTGAATCCCCTTTTCGTTGCCAATAACTCGGGCCCCAAAGCAAAATTTAGTCCAGGGAATAAAGACAAAAAAAAATTACCAAACTTCGGAAAAATTAGGGGAAAGCTGGATTTTTGCATGAGCCTTCCTTATGTGGTTCTAAACAAAATCCCAAAAGTCCCCAGCGATACATGTGCCGCTAAAAATGTTACACGGGGTTAAAAGTCAGGAAAAACAGTTCTTTAATGTCTTGAAATGTCAAAAAAAAACTAACAATCTGTAAAAAGTTTGTTAACAAAATAACAATACCAAAACATATTTCATTTCAACAGCATAAAATACTTTGTAGATATTTAAGCAAAATTGATTCCAAACTCCAAAGACAAATGAAAACACCATTGGTGTTGACTCACTTTTGACGCTCACTGTATTATGAGATAATGCTTGGGTATACATAATGTCAAAAACTGAAAACACTAACCGTTAGAAAAAATCTGCAGTTAGTAGCCTCTCATGATAAGCAATCAATGAGTCTGATCCGACAATTATATATAATTTGATTTTAAGTGCATTTTCTGTTCATGTATTTTAATGTTTACAATCATTTTCTTTTAAATCGAGATAACTTGTAAACCATAAACGATCAGTGGAAATTGTGATCGATAAAAATATTTAACGGAAAATGCAGTTTATGAACCAATTAACGGGTATAAAAAAATCTAGATAATATTACTTTCAAAAACTAAATAATCGCACTTATTTTTTGTAGCTTACCTGCTGAAAGAAAGGGTATTGGAGCAAAATTTCCCACAAGCATATTTTTTGCCTTTTATTTGATTTAGTAATTGAGTTGATATCTATTATAAAACATTAAAAAGAACACAAAAAAGCTGTAAAATGAATCTCTGCGAGCACTTTTTTCCCTCTCACCATTTGAGTCCGATTCATTGCGCTTCCTCTTACCAGCGGAACCCGAGCTAGTAGATGGGATATCCGATTCAGAATTGGTATGTTCACCACTACTAGACATCATATAGTTTTAGTCACCGAACTAGTATAATTGCCTTCAATGAGAATCACAAGACTAATCACGAGGAGATTCGTTTCAACATTCAAGACTTAACTTCACTTTCTCGTGCGAGAACTCTCGCATGTAAATCTTTTCCCTCTCATTTTCTCCCACAAACATGTGTAAATTCGTTACTAGGTAATTCGGTAAATTCTCTTTATTTTAACACCTCAGTTGTTAAATTGGTTGGGTGTGAGAGCCGAAAAAGGGATATATTATATAATATACTGTAGACAAAATTATGTAAGTATGATGATTACAAAAAATCGGTATAAGTGGAAGTGAAACTTTCAACCGGTTCTTATGAGTAGGTATATTATTGTTTTTCGATTGAAGGTCTAGTTTTGCTTTTGAGGAATACGCATAAGTGTCTTTACTGTTAGAAATTGGCCGGCCAACATGCTTTCAAAATTATCAAAAGTGTTTCAAAACATTGATATCATTAAAAATGCATGTGAAATAAATTTTCCATGTACATTGCCTAGATGGAAAATTGAAGATTTTCTCAATTTATACGAAGGATTTCATTATAAACTAAAAAAAAATCTAGAAATGTTACATAAACTTAGTTATCAGCATGTGAATTCGTTTGGTATAAGCCAAGCGATTGTTTCACAGCTAATTATTTGTGATAAAGCAATCGAAAAATGCGATCAAATCATTTTCATATTTGAAGAATATGGAACTGATTATGACACTGACAATGAAGATGATATAATTGATTTAGAAGGGTAAGTTATAAACTTATGATACAGATTGCGTGAGTACATTGCCATGCATGTTAATATTTCAGAGATCTTCACTATCTGGATGAACTCTAGCGATTGTGCCGGTTTCTTATTTTCCAAATTGTACTTACGTCCATGGATTTCCAATATAGAAAACGCAGGATTTCTATTTGTTTTTTGTTTTTTTGTTATAAATATATTAGTAAATATGTCGATTCTATTATAAAATAAATATTATGGTTAATTTCATGGCGGCTATCATTTTTTTAATTACTCCATAATTACACGAATTCAATTACATTTTTAATTACATTGGTGTAATCGCAATTACTAATTGCAATTACTTGTAATTGTAATTGAAAATTTTAATTACAATTACTGAGTAATTGCGAAGTAATTAAATTACATGGCAATTACATGTGGAAGTAATTAATTAAGTATTTAATTACAAAATTAATCATTACAACCCATCACTGACCTCCGCACATGCCGAGGCAAGGAATTCCATAAGCGTATGGAGTTAATGAAAAACTGTCGTTCCGATGTTAAACATACGACTCGAGGGTGAACGAGCTGTTGGGATCTATTAGAGGATGTAAAACACAATTTATTATAAAGGTAACTTGGGTGATGTGTCTGCACCACGTTAGATAGCAATACAAGTGAGCGAAAACGAAGTAAATTGTCAAGAGTCATATTATAAAGTGACTTGGAATAATTGGAAATACTGTCAAAACGATTCAAGTTATAAACATAACTATTTAAACAGGGCTATTTTTCCCCATCCCTATTGCACGCAGATTTTTCCAGAGCTGTCGACCTTTTAACGAAGGATTCAATTTGGTCTTGTAAAATTTATACTTGGCGGCCCTTATTTTACTAACTACCTGTTTGCGTCGGGTACGATAGAGGCAAAGATGAAAGTCTAGTCTGTATCGTTTCCACTCGTTATAAGCCTGATCTCGTAAGTTCATAAGATTCCTGATTTCGTTAGTGAACCAGGGACACTGACCATTCTTTATTGACTTCACTTTTAATGGAACATGTGTGTTAAATAACGTAGAGATGTTGTAATTAAGGAAATAAAATCCAATAACAATTATGACAAATTTCGTATTGCCACCAGCCATCTTGCAGCCACACGGTACAATGTGACGTCACAATGCGATGATTTCTCCATTGCACTTGCTCATAATTGAGTTTGACATTTCGCTTGTTGTGTCGGGGTGTTACCATATGGATACAAATCTGCATACATTTAGCATTGAATATTTTTTTTGGGGAAACTATGTTCAAATGTTAAGTTCAAATATGCATTATAATTAACCGTATTGTACTGCTAATATTTCCATTTATATTTCTATGCTATTTATATAGCGAAACAAAACATCTCGAAAGTCGGAGTAGTAACTTATTCGAATTTGAAAAAAATTGTTTGCTTGGATAACAGAAACGCCCGATCAGCTTGAATGTTCAGAGTCAACTCAACTTGTATTTATTAGAGTAAATAAGTATGTTCATTACATTTACATTGTTGTGTTGATTTTCGTTAAAGAGAGAATTTCAAGTAGGTACTCATATGTAGGTATAAGAGTTAAAGCAAAATAGGAGAAATAGAATAATAAACATAGTTAGTTAGTATGTATTTGGAACTTATAAACTTCAACAAAAATGCTAATTGATTTTTTGTGTTGTTAATTGTGGTTCACATTTTGGTCTGGCAACATTACTGTGTGGCTATAATTTACAGGGACACCAACCTTTAGTGAATGAAATAAACAACGCCACGAAACAACAACGAGAAATAGTTGAATTAATTTTCAGATCATATTTCGTGATCTCGATGAAAAGCAGGATCACATGTTGTTGTTGTAAGTGCATGTAATCGATGATCTATATGGATCATAGCTGATAATAAAAAACGGCTAATGTAATTGTCTCAAACAATAATTCATAGCCAGCAAGTTTATCTGCGAATCTTTAGTGATACATATACCTACACCGAAATACTTGATGTGTAGGCGCGGATGTCAATGTAAGAAGTGTTAGCGAAATAAAAATGCGAACATCTAGAGGAAGTTAATGCAAATTGAGAAACGATATCCAAATTCGCAAAAGTGAAGGAAAGAATAGGCCCGATATTCGTTACTGCTTTATATATTGCTGGGCAAAATTAGAGAAAAGCAAGCAATAAGTGACAAATGTTTTTTTTTTTATGTGCCTTAGTGGCTATGTACAGGGTTGTCAGGTTTTAAAAACCGGAATCGCCAAACGTAAAATATAAAACGCCAAAAAATCGCCAAATTTCAAAATTTTACCGTCTCCAAATCCAAAAACCATAAAAATCAAATGAACTCGTAAATTTTACGTAAAAAAAACTTAATTCAAATGCTTAATGCTCCTGGAACTCTAGCTGTCCTAATGCATTTGTCATTTTGTACACCTTGTTCCAAAACTTCAAAACGTCTTCTTCTGGTAGGTACTCTTTAGATAAAATTCATTTGACCAATTGACAGAAATTAATTTTTCCCACTGAGCCTCAGTAAGTTGTAAGATTTTGAGTGAAATCAAGCTTACAAGCAGACTTTTAAAACAGGGTCGTAGTTGTCTTAAACAGACGCCTGGTGAAAAATATCCCAAAGAAACAAAAGGCGTGTTGCAGTCATACAATTTTTTTCGAATTTCTCTTAGGTTAGGTTAGGTTAAAAAGGAGTATGAGAGAGATGTCTCATACGGCACTAGGCACCATAAGAGCCCATCGCGATCCCTAGAGAGAACCAATTGCAGTGACCTACAATGGAAAAACACCTAAACACTTGCCCTTGAGAAAACCGCAATTTCCCTGCAAAAACCAAGTAGCCCCTTGTAGTTGGTATTGTCTATCTCCTCTAGATGTTGGAAGAAGTACCTGCCCATAAATTTCCTTCTACTGCGACATATTGCCTCACATTCACATAGTAGGTGTGTTATGTCCTCTTCGGCTTGCAGGTCATCGCAGAATCTACAATTGTCCGAGTCTGCCAGCCTGAGCCTTTTGGCATGTTTTCTAAGAAGACAATGCCCTGATAATATGCCGATCAGAGCCCTGAGCTGTTCCCTGCCTAGTTTGAGGATTACCCTAAATCTTTTACGGTCGTTGCGGCCAAAGTGCCTTAGATACTGCGTGACCGGTGAGGCCCTCCCACCTCCGGTCGGCTTCCTTAGTTATTTTATTCCTAATATCACTTTTTATGATGCAGGGAGGTGGTTTAATATCCACATCTCCTCCATCTAACATTTCCCCGCCTCTTCTCGCAAGCTCATCAGCCTGCTCATTTCCAGCTATTCCAGTCTCACTCGGTTCTGAGTGCATAATGCCTTAAGCATTGTGCGACAAGTCCTGGTGCTGTGCTGCTGCTGTGTGGACAATCAGTCATGGCTCGCTCGTCGTTCGTCGATCGAGTGAGATATTTTCGCAAGCAGGGGTATGCTTGTTGTTTGAAATGCGCACATATTTTTTTTAGCTGTAGTTCTGGTTGGAAAAGTAGTTTTGTTGTAGGTAAGAGAATAAAATCCCTAATGTGAAGAGACCTGCGCAAGAAATTTTCACTTAAGTTGGGACGGGCTATAGCCTCCTGACTAATTCAGAATTGATGTTCGTAGATTCCAGTGCCTTGAGTGCAGCCTGGCTATCGATGTAGATGGCTATATCCCTTCCAGATATAGATCTCATCCGCATTAGCTCTGCCGCTTTCAGAACAGCTAGAACTTCTGATTGGAAGACACTGCTTGTACCCGGTAGTCGTATAGACACTTTTAGGTCTGGGTCTACGGAGTATATTCCAGCAGCAGTACCTTCCGCTGTTTTTGAGCCATCTGTATAGACTGCTATTTCGCAATGTTTAATTACTTTATCCATTTGCCATTCGTATCTTTCCGGGTATGATACCTCGTACGGAGTGTCGAAGTCGACCAGAGGGTGAATTTCATCGGTTTGCACCTGCACGCCAGGGAGTAGCTCCGCTAGTATTGTACAGTGCCCAAAACTGCCCTCTCTAAAATAGCCCAAGGTTGTGAGTCGTAAAATAAGAATGTGCTCTTAGTAAAACAAGAATTAAATCGTTAACTTGCTTCTTAACTTCATTCACGTTTAAATCGCCAAAACCTAAAAATATCGCCTTTTTTGGGGTGTGTCGCCAAACCGATTTTCGTGTCGCCAAATAAAATTTCAAATCGCCCGTTTGGCGATAAATCGCCACATCTGACAACCCTGGCTATGTAAACTGTTCTATGGTGACAGATTTAAGACCATTTGGCTAATGGGAATTTGAAAATAATATAAAGCCTCATACGATGCGTGACAGTGACAGTATATCTAGATACTTCGTAGGCAAGGATCGTATCTCATATGAACAACTTTAAACTAGAACTGATGGTCAGTATCTAAACAGTATCTACACATAACAATTCAAAAAGGGTATACGGGATTCTTTATTAGAGACCTTCAATGGGATATTTTAAGCAATTGTTATTATTTGATAAAGAAATCATTGAGGAGTGATTATGTCAATTTGCTGCTAGAAGAACAATTTCTTAAATGAAAAATGTTTAAGCAATTGAAATCTCCATCCGGGTTACTGCTTTTCGCCCAGTCATTGTAATTTTAATCCATACCGTACTCTTATGTATACCTAGTCGTATATTCTAAATTCTTCTGTTTAAATCAACTCTGGAATTTTCAATTCCTTTTCTTTTCACCCAGTCTGAGGACGATTTGTTTCTGACAGAATTAGCGATTTATTATCCTTAAAGTATGACACTTTTCATGATAACAACTTCATATCCTTTTCCTTGTTCTTTCCGCACTTCCACAGCGCAAGTACTATCATATTTTCTATCCTGCTGTCATCGCAGTAAGTCATAGAGAGGGGAGCATATTAAAGCGATCCATCCATTCGGCATACAACCCATTGCTTAATCTATATGACAAATCTTTTCACTGCATCTATAGAGCAACTAATTAATGACTTATTTGTACGATGCGATAGTTGAAAAAGCAAGTGTAGATGCACAAAATAAATGAATTACAACCACGTTGTGCGAACCGCACAGATAGGATTTACTGAATCATAGCCCTAGGACGTGCTATTTTTGCAAGGTACCTACAATAACACTTTATTTATTCCACGACCCGTTACACCTGATATGATTGATGTGTTTACTTATTTACCATTGTAACAGTGAGCTGATGGTTGATCTGTTTTTTTACGCTTCTGAGCAGTTATTAGATGTGGGAATGAGGAATTCAGATTCTGTTCAATCATGTTCCTTATATTTAATCTTTAAAGTTCAGTTTTCATGCAAAATAGCTAGAAGCACAAAGGATTTTTTTACTGTTTGTACTCGTATGTATGACCCTCTTGTGCTAAGAGTTTTCATAGTATGAAGTAAAATTTACATAAATGCTAACTATATACGCAGTTGATATAGAGTTCTCCGCAAACGAATGTCTAAAACATATGAAGATGGATAGTTGTAGTAGAAGTCCTTATATTAGGGAGTGCATTTCAAGATACCAGTGCTTTCTACAGTACCTGAGCATGAGCACAATGTAAATTAGTGTTTACGTCATCTTCATCACCATCATTCCCATTACCATGATCATCATCTACAGCGAAATGCAGGAATAGTTAGGTACCTCTTTCTCGACAACTTACTCAAGTGCACTTGAAGTGAAAAGTGCAGACAGAAGAAGGGTTTTAAGAGAGTATATCCAACAATGTTGTTGGATTTTGTTCCGCTAAATAAATAAATTATTTCCTTCATTTGTGCTTTTCATCGTTACTTGAGAGATTTTGTATTCCTTCAAACCATGACCAGCACCAGACCGTATTCCCGTCAATGTTGATTCCAGATAATGAATTGAGAGACTATAATATAGTAGTAGTAGGTAAGGTATACTATGTTGAGAAAGAATAGTTTAGGTTAGGTAGGCGATCGAGTTGGTTGCCTTATCGGCAACCATCCGAAACTCAATTTTTTTTATAACAAGTAAAAGTGTTATCATCGGCCTGGCCGATGCTTTCATACCCTCCACTGCATAAAAGTCAAGCAAAATGTTTGCCATGCCATATTGGTTTGGTATAGGAGGTACCAGAACTACTTGACCGACATAGAAAATTTTCAATACCAATCTGACGACGGTAAAAAGAAAAGAAGAGAGAAGAGTGTCATTCATGTTTACTCCGAGGTAGGTGAACTCCTTAACTACCTCGAAGTTGTTGCTAGCAATAGTGACGTTTTGTCCTAAGCGGGCGGTGGACAGATGCTTGTTTGTTTGTTGATAGCATGTATTTAGTCTTGTCCTCATTTACTTCAAGGCCAACGGATTTCGCCTGTTCTTCAATCGCCGTAAACGCTTCTATCACGGCACGCTGGGAGCGACCGATGATGTCAATATCGTTCGCATAGCCCAGCAGCTGGACGGATCTGTTGAAGATAGTGCCTTCCGTGCTGACACCTGCCCTGCGCACTATCTGCTCCAGTACGAGATTGAAGAAATCGCATGATACCGCGTCTCCTTGCCGAAATCCGGTGCAAGTTTGAAATAGATCGGAGGAGCTGCTTCGAAACTGCACGTTGCAGCGCGTGTTTTCCAGCATCACGCGACACAGCTGAATCAGTTTTGTCGGGATTCCGAATTCGGCCATCGCCATATAGAGCTCCTGACGATGTATGCTGTCATACGCGGCTTTGAAGTCGATGAATAGGTGGTGAGTTTCGACTTGAAATTCGTTGGTCTTTTCCATGATTTGTCTCAGTGTGAAAATTTGGTCTATAGTCGATCTGCCGGGCCGGAAGCTACACTGGTAGGCCCATTTCACACATACCCGGCAGCCGGCTATCCGGTACCGGCTGCCCGGTCGTTGGGAATTCATTGTTATTGGCGCGTTCACACCTGCAAACCGAAACCATCCATAAGAATGTATTCTCAACAACCGGGTAGCCGGTACCGGTTAGCCGGCTGCCGGGTAAATGTGAAATGGGCCGTACGTGCCGATTAGTGTGTTGCAGAACGGTTTAAGGGGTTCACACAGTACGTTGGATAGGATCTTGGAGGGAGTAGTCATCTTTCCCAATTTTTGGAATGAAAACCACTCAAACCGTACGCCAAGGTATAGGAATATATGCCAGTGCCAGACACGCAGTGAAGATTTTCTTCCGAGTTGGCAGCAACTGGTTTACGCCCTGTTGCAGCAGAGCTGCGTACACTCCATCAGTACCAGGCGACTTGAAGCCATTAAATGATGCTACAACATATCTAATAGCCTCATCTGTTGCCACGGCCGATGCAGTATACGATACCAGCTATGCCGAGTTTTCCGGCTTAGATCATGATCAACCAGCACAAGTAGATAGTCAAATATGTACCCAATGAACAGTGCGCAAAGCGTTGGCACAAACCAGAGAGAATAGACCACCAGCTTCGGGCAAAAAAGAGAATTCCATAGAGCCAGTTTTGAAATGAGTAGCGCCGCTTTTTTTTCTATCTGTGAATACGTCGCCCTCCATTTACTTGAGCATGGCACACATACTTAACCACTTAATAACTTTTTGAAACTGGCTCTATGGATCTCTCATTTTTGGGCGGAGCTGGTGGTCTATTCTCTCTGGTGTGTGGCGTTGGGCTCAGAGCATATCAATATCTGACTCCTGGTATTGGCATTATTCTGGTATAGTAGTATTTCACTTCCTTACAGATGCTTTGGTATAATTTTTATGTATGCAGGTTTTGAAGGACTCGTCCGAACTTTTCAGAAGTTGAAGTCGATGAAGAAGTATATGTATCTAGTCTTTTTATTCTTTCATAGAAAAACTGTATCTACTATTAAGAGCAAACACACGTGGTCCCAACTGAATAAATTATCGTGTCCGGAAATCTGCTTTATTCTATTAGTAGGATATTGCTGCCTACCTGCCAATTAAAGCAAGCGGCCTTGTAGAATTGCAGTGAACATTTTGTAATATGCATTTAAGAACAAAATTCCACGCCACGGGAATTTAAGCTACTATTTATTTTAAGGTACTTAATGTTTCATTAGTTCCCTTCAAAACAATCGGTCTATCGAAAACCTTAGATACTAAAAATGTATGCTAAAATGTTGTAAGACGTAAATGTTCAACCTATTTTTTTTTTGTCAGTGGTTAACAGAAATTACTTGTTTAGAAAGATATTATTTTTGACAATTTCACACTCTTCAATACACAATTAAATTTAAAACATATTTTTTGATCAAAATACAAAAATATAAAATAAGGACTCTTTAAATACCTAGTAGTACACAAAACAAAACGCTTAAAACACTATAACGAGACAAATTGCGAACAGGCGAAAATCAGTTGCTACTGAGAACCGCTACAACAGGACGGTGTACTGTAAATAAATTAAATGGGAGTAGCTGTGGTTTCCATAGATGTGCACTCTATCTTCTACCCTAAAGATTTTGGCTCTGTCATCACTTTTCCTACAGACTGTACTTCGTAAATGTAATGATGAAAACGGTTATCCGGGTCTGGGACCTTCATTCTTCTGCATTCTATACCAAGGGTAATGCGAATGCATAAATCATGTTCTCTGCATTTGTCATGATTCATAAATGTGACAGGAGGAGGTGGCTGGAAATGAAAGAAGAATGTTGAAATCTAACCACTCGGGTGTTGTGGTCCACATCCTTTGCAAAGTGATGTTTTGCTGTTTGCTATGTTACATTTGGATTGGGCGGTCGTTTTTAACGTTCGTTCTTCCTTCCATTTGCCATACACTTCTGAGTTTTGAGTTGAGAAATTCCCAGACATAAATACACTAAAAGGATTTTTGGAACAAGAGCTCTTCCACTAGGTTTACATCTTCCTATCAGGATGATGTTATGTGTCATACACTAAAAACCTCCGATTGTGTACCGCATTTGACTCGGTTTGCTGTCGACTTAAGTCTCACTTGTGTCGGAATTGCAGCATTATAGAATGTTATTCCTCTTACATGTTGTCGTAAGAGTTAAAATTCAGTATTGACCCAAAATGAAAGGAATTTCAGCGACAACTCATAGTTTGAAGACCGAGACAAGTAGACTGGAATTTCGACTAAAATAATGCCAACAACTAGTTTGTTTAAAATGTAAGTATGAGGTTAAGGTTTTCTGTATTTACTGTAGTGACATCAGCATGAAACACGTTTACCATTTCATAGTCAGCTTATTGCCAGCTACTTTGTTTACTTATTGCACAAACTGATGATCACTGAGATTTGCGTCTGTACTGTTGGCTATACTTCTGTAAATATGTAAATAATGAGTGTGTTTTTATTTAAACAAAATGCAGACATAGAAAGTTGAAGCCTGATAGGAAACTGTCATTATAGTAAAGGCCCACTAAAATGTATGAAAACGTCTGCTAAGAATTTATTGTTCCTGCACGGGAAAAGTTATAACCAGAGACAGATTAAGCCGATTTTAGCGCACTCGCATATTTCCAATATTGACATCATGATTTCATATAGAGTAGTCCCCGGATTGTTGCGTCGGGGAATATGTACAATTTTCAACGCATTTATCCGGGGAACGCACTTACGAGAATCCCGCTTAAGTGCGTTGTCGACGCAATAAGGCAATTTTGGAAACCCCCGCTTTATTGCCTTGAAAACGCAATAAAGCGTTTTTATTGTCATGTTCAAATTAAAAACTGAAGAACACGAACAATGGTCGTTTGTGTACGCTTCAAAAACTCGAAAAGTTTTGCTCCGATTCAGCTCAAACCTTTGATATTGGACCTAGATGGTTATTGTGAAGTTTGGTCAAAATTAGATAAAGGGGCGTGTATACAAAAAAACATTCAAAATCTTATATCTCGAAAACAACCGAGTCGACAAGTTTAAAATTACTGACAATCATAGGTGGCACGGGAGTATTCCTGTGAATATCGGAAAAAATTAGGCAAAGGGACGTCGCGCATCCCATACAAAAAAAAACATTTTCGATAGTAATGGAAGCCAGGGTTTTAAAAATTTGTAACATTGATATTCATTATTCTCATACACATGAATGTTATCTAGCCAATAGCTACGATTTTTTTATTTTTCTATTTTGCACTACGAAGAGTGCAGGGGGTTCGCTAGTTGTAAATAACGATTTTCGATTAAGAGATGCTGTCTGAAGGGCTTTGTAAAATAGACCGCTTTCATCTAAATTGAAAATGTCTTTGGGTGCATCTGCATAGTTTTTAATTAAATTGGAGAGAACATTCTGTATGAAAATCTTCGGCACCTCCTACATCAGCAGAGGAGCCTTCTCCATGGCATGTCAATATGGCAATTGATTTGACAAGTGTCTTTGACTTTATTAAAGCTGTAAGTACAAAAATTGTCCGTGCTGTTTTTTGTGTGTGTTCATTTAACCGGGAGATTTTGTATGAAGTTTTACGAGAAGCTTCACTTTTTGTAGCGCAATTAACCAGGTAACGCATTTAAACGGGAAAAGTTAGGCACATTTGTTATGGAATGCTTTATTTGCTCAGTTTTCGGCTGAATTAAACGAGGAACGCAATTAAGCGAGGGTCACTTATCCGGGGATCACTGTAATTAAAGGTGGATTGAATAAATAAATAAATAGTTGAACCAAAAGGTGCATATAGGCTTCAAGCTTCAACGCCTGGCTCCTCATTAACATTTGTTAGTGTTAGATTTATATGTGGGCAGACTGGAAGTGACCTACCTAAACCTATATCGCATTCGAACGGCTAATTTGAGAGCCTTTCTCCAGGAGGGTTGTAATCTGTGATATGGTGTGGCAGTCGAAAAATCCTGTAATTTGTATTTTCCGGGTTCGAGTTTTGGACCCTGCGACTGTGATCAGTAGTTCCTTCCACTAACATCCGCTTTTACAAACATTAAGGCGATAGAGTGAGAGTGAGGTGAAAAGAAGTCCAAATTCTTGGCGCCTTGGTGGCATGATTTACAATAGTGAAGCGGCATAGTATAAAATTGTATAACAATTGTGCACTTTGTGAGGAAAGCATGAAATTTTTACCATGGAGGACACATTATATGAAAATGATTTTAAGAGATTGGGGCACTTCAGATGGCGCCCTAAAGGGGTAAAAGGGGGGGGGGGCGGTCAAAGTTTGTATGGGACCATTTTTATTTTTTCATCCGATAGACTTCAAACTCGGTTTGTTTACATTCTATGAAAAATAAAGAAAACTATTTTCCCGCCTAAACGAAGTAAGATAGACCCCCCCTCCCATAGTAAAAAATGCTTGTATGTATTTAACCCCTCTACAAAATACCGTTATCAATTTTTGGCGCCGTAGTTATCGTACTCGTTCCCTGTGATGAATACCTACAGTGACGCCAAAAACATTCCGGATTTTTTCTTGACATATGTAATATTTTTCTTAACATCAAGGAGAAATCCTTTAACTTAATACAATTAATAATTTGAAAAATTCCATTAGAAACCTTTATAGTTACCTTTAAAATATAATACCTTATACAATATACCTAATATAAGGAAAATATTTTAGAAAAAATCCGGAATGTTTTTGTCGTCACTCTATGTCCCGATTCCCGAATAAGCGGCTGCTGTCCACAATAACCGAAACAAATTCAATCTAAAATATGCATTCGTTTCCGTTCTTTAGCATTTGTCCCAGTTAAGAGAAGCAAGAACCCGTTTTAAAAAAAACCAATTAAGTTTAGTAAGCGTCTTTCTTTTAAGAACCCTTTCGAAGAAATTAATAAAGACGTCTGGGGTAGCGTTGCAGGCGTCCG
Organism: Cheilosia scutellata; assembly: GCA_955612985.1. NCBI lineage: Eukaryota > Metazoa > Arthropoda > Insecta > Diptera > Syrphidae > Cheilosia > Cheilosia scutellata. The sequence continues at coordinate 92,363,151 of OY015312.1, forward strand.
GGTTTTCCCGGACATGTACTCTTTTTCGCTTATGCGGGGAACGTCCGGGATAGTTTTTCTAGATAGTCTGGGTTTTTCATTTTTTCATCGTCAAGAGAAAAGGAAATTCGAAATTAACAGAGGTTGAAAGTGCCAAGTGAATTCTGAAAAATATTATTGTAATACCAACTTCGGTAGGTAATCGAAAGAAAGTTTCGAAAACGCTGCGAATGAAAAATTTACTAGTGTTGTATGTCCACCACAATATTTGATTTTACCTATTAAAGTCGATGTAAACACTTTAAAAATATAAAATATTTTGCTGAATTGCTCGACAATGAATATAGAATACCAGACACTTTTATACCATTCAAACGACTTTTGCTTATGTAGAAACTCTAAATCAAATTTGGAATACGTCAAAAATGCACCGAAAATTTACAATTTTTTTTTTGTTTTGGGTTGTTTAAGGCGGCAATTTTTTTGTTTGTAAAATACGAAATATATTTTGCCGCCAATAATTTGCATCCCAAGCAAAATTTCCAAAATCCCAGAAATTGATTTTCTTTGTCTTTTCCCATTTCCGCCAAGAAAATAGGGGGCTGGGTAATCCATGTGTTAACGAGATAGGGCCTATACTCATCATCATCACGAAGAATTATTCGCAGCATGTAAGAAGGTACGCCATAAGAAGGCTCCGGGACTATGGATGACATTCCAAATAGAGGCCTAAAAATCGATATCAAAGCATGGCCCGACTTATTCTCCGAAATGTTTCACGCGTGTCTACAGGAGGGCGTCTTTCCTGCGCCTTGGAAGCGTTAAAGACCTGTCCTACTGCCAAATGGAAAGTGGAATCCAAACGAGCCATCCTCTTATCAACCCATTTGTTTACTAGATACACAAAATGCTCTAGCCAGCAATTGAAACGACCGGAGACCTCTCGGAACACCAATACGGTTTTCGTAAATCATGGTCTACCTTAGACGCAATCAATGCGGAAAAAATTAGAGCCCAAGCAGCTATAAGGCAGGCAGGCGTTGGAAAGAAGGCACAAAGAAATACTGCGTCATTATAACCCGGGACATAAAAAAACGCTTTTAATTCAGCGAATTGGGAGCATATCATGAGCTGTCTTCACCAGATTGAAATACCAGAATAAAATAGTTTTATAGAGTCGTGTTTTATTATTATGAAGAGAGAAAAAAAGAATATGAAGTAACTGGCGGTGTTCCACAAGGATCGGTCCTAGGTCCTTTGCTGTGGAAGATTATGTATGGCGAAATTCTGGGCATACCATTCCAAGAGAAGTGTCAACCATGGAGTTTGCAGATGACATCGCCGTGGTGATTATGGCGAAAATTTATTATAGAAGAGGTCCAACTGCACTGCAACGAGATAGTTGCAACTGTACGCAGCATAAACCACATAGAACTAGACCGCCGACTTCCCTGCACCTACCCGATTCTCCCCGGAATTAATTCCCCTGTCTGTAAATACGAGTGAAATGTTAAAATCAATGGCGGCAATGATTTCCCATGCTATAACATGGGCCTAAGTATGATGCGTGCGCTAATGGCGCTCCTTTGATTTTGTACAGCACCAATGCATGAAAAATCCTGGGCACGCAGGTCCCCACAAAATCAGCCTAATCCCTTTAAATTTCTCACGCAATTGGTCGAAAATTAGCCTATTTAATTTAAATGAGAAATTGAAATTGAAAATCCAACAGTGCTCAATGTGTATCTACCTTCATTTTCTCAAATTTGTCGCAATTGCAGTTTTAACGCTCTGCACTATAGAATAAAACAAAACTTGATTTTTTGCTATCAATATAATTGGCAAAACAAAATTAATTCAAAAGAATAAAACAAAGTTTCTCAACATTGGAAGCATTTCATGAAAGAAAATACTCATCCGCTTTTCAGTTTTATCATCATCATTATTGTCCCTATAAGTCGGGCTTGTTTTCCGCTCCATCTCCTAACCCCAATGCCACCATTGTATTCACCGCTTGGCGGCCGCCGCGCCACCAAGAGATAGACAAACGAAGCCGGGCAAAATTTCTATCAAAGTTTGCCGAAGTTTCTTATGTTAAGCAATCTTTTTAAAAAGTTTGATCAATATTGAATCAAAAAAGTTTTATTTTCCCTCATCCCGTTGCCTATACCGACTATGGAGGTTTTCCCATTTTCGCTGTATGCGAAATTCATTTAAATTGGTGGAAAAAAACGTGGCATTCCGTTTTGCTGTCATTGCATTGAAAGATGTAGGTTAGGTATGCTTCGTGACAAGAACAGGAACAGGAAGGACGGGGTCAACACCAGACCAAGTGCGATCCACATCCAAGTAGAAGACATTAAATGAAGGAAATAAACTTTAGGTACCTACTTCCTTCTTCCTTTGCCTTCTTTAGGAATCTCGTAACGCAAGGAGTCGCTGCAGAAGAGGAAAGCAAATAAGGAAGAAGGATTCAATTTCAATTTCGTGCTCATAACGATATAATGGGGCAGTACGCGTTCACAATCTTCTTGAATTATATCAGAATTGGTTGAATGTGGATGGTGTTACTATAGTAAATTAGTTGGGACAAAACAAAAATCAAATCGTGCCAATATTTGCTCATCCTTGGTTAAACGCACGAACTTCTATTTCAAACGTCAAAGACAATTTATTGTTCATTCCATAATGAGCCAGGTATATGGTTTTACATTGCAAGCTACACAAGAGCCTAATGAACAGGTTAGATTAAATTAATGTTTATTCATACACCCGATGTGATGGTGGTTTTTCAGTAGGTACAGCATTATCGTTAATTACATTTGCCATTCGTTTGAATTGGTAGCACTTTCAGTTAGTATAGGCTGGGGTGGGGTTGATGATAAAGAGGGTGGAAGTCGACTTTTTTGTTAATTAATCACTGCTGGTATTTGAATTACACGTAGAAGTGGCGCTCTATTCACCTGGGTGAAGTTAATGATAGGTCTGTATGTATAGTGTGAAAACATCGCCACAATTGGAGTGCATTCATTAGCCATTATTTTTATGTTTGACAGCTACTAGCGAAGCGGGGAGGAATACTGTCAATGATTAATGACGATATAGAGTTTCTGTATAAAAGGATTAAAATGGGAATTTGTGTGGAGGAATATTATTGGAGCGGAAATCAAAATAAATTGCGGTCATGCGAAAGAAGTGATAGCGCTTCAATGCATTGGGATTGAAAACTTTTTAATTAACATAAACGTACGAGGTTTTGTGGATAGCTGTAACTGTAAACAGGATATTATCAACATTGATTTTCGTTTTTTTATGGTTTAGTACATTTTTATGAATTTTATGTGATCGCTGGAAGGTGTTGTCAGAACACGGGCGCTATATATATTTAGTGATGGGGTCAGACTCGGCACTGTGCTGAAAAGAGTTTGTGCTAGACTTTTAACGGACAAACGGTAGCTGTCACATACCCCGGTTAATGAAAACAGAATATCTGGCCTTCTGTCCTAGGTTGTAAACAGGGCCCTGGCACACGGGAATGTCTGGTTCACTGTGGCATTCGTGCCAAAAAGTTTGTGCCCATCAGTATCAACGCAACTAATGTACCATACTTCTTCCGGCCACTTCCAACGAAACCTGTTCTGTATTCCTGAAGGCTATGTTTAGCAAAAGATGTTGGTTGGACTCCATCTTTCTTCTCATCTTTTCACCTTCATACAGGGGCGGACTAAGAGGCAGTGGCACCCGGGGCAGTAAAACAAGCTTACACCCCTTAAAAAATTTAAGAAAAAAACACGAACAAAGATTTTATTTAAAGGTGCTTTCGAGCTTTTATTGCACTAAAAGTTTCGATTAAATCATTAAAATCCATAATTTTTGTGTGCTCCTTTTCGATTGAAAGTATAGCCTATTTCCTATTTTGGTCCATTGTTGATCGATAAGATAAGTCTTAATTAATTTTAATATTGAAAAGCTTCGTTCACACGATGCCACTGAGACGCAAATTGTTAAATAAATTCTCATCGCCAATGACAGACTCGCTAACGAGTCTGAAGAGTCCCACTTAACAATGAAGCATAAAAATACAAAGGCTGTCCAAATTTCTGCATCTTTTAAATTTATTTTTGCAGCTACCATGTGACGCCAGCACTCAGTTCTTCTTCCATTCCATACAGCACTATTTTTTGTTGAAAAGCTGAGAAAACTAACGCAATGTCTTCCATGACCATGGCCTTACAGCTTGGACCGATGTATAGGTTCAGTGCAAAATGTATCCCGACATTCTAAAATGGATCTTCGTGTTTCCTATTCCAACGTCAAACCAGCATCGTGAGCCTTTTCGCCTTGCATAATTTTCTTCTTTTTTGTTCTTCCCCGCCTTTCTTTTGAAATTTCTAGCCAGTACATTGTTCTCTTGCGTATTGTTGGGATGCAAAATGTTCCCTCAGTATGATAGCATGAAAGTCGAGAATGAATAAAACGCAGCAGTTAGTTATATAATAATAATGTGGTTTATTTCAATCTAAGGATACAGATAGGTCTTACCTCTAAGAGAGTTAGTTGAAGAAGAAGGAAGTATGGGTCGGAAAGGCTATGGTAGGCATGAATTCTTCATTTTTAGCCCTTGTGGTGGCGATGAAACTAATATACTTAAGCGGTAAATACAATAAGTACTTTTTATTACTATTTTGGGGAGCATTTGACTTCAACATTGCCGCCCGCCTTGCAGAACATGGGTCTGCAAATAACTATATAATATCTAAGCCCTATATCTAATCCCTATATCTGAATCATGGATTCAGATGGGGAATCTTTTGTTTTTTTTTCGAAGGGATTCCACTCACTCCGGAAAAGAAAGTTAGTAAGGAATAATAGCTAAACTAAACTAAACTAATACCTAGGAATTTAACAAATTGTTAACATAGATTATATAGATATTATTTAGCTATGAACACAAAGGAATATGTTGTGCATAGATACTGGTGCAATTCATTTAATTCGGTTTTAATAAATATGATTAAAATTGTAATTGTTTAGAAGCAAATCTAATTAGGAGTTGATAGCTATTCGGAAGGAATAACACAAAGTTTAACAATGGGTCTTGTTATTTCTCCCTGCTGTGTTCGAATAGTAGCCACACGCACATTACCATCATTACCCGTAAAAACGTTAGTTACGCGTCCCAACCGCCATTCGGTAGGCTGTAGCATTTCTTTTCGTACGACGACAATATCGCCAATCTGTATATTCCTTTGCGGAAACTTCCACTTGTACCTTTTATGCATTTCCTTGAGGTACTCCTCCTTCCATCTCTTACAAAAAGTTTGGTGAAGAAGCTTGAGTTTTTCCCACCTGTTCACAAGGGATATTGGGGACTCTTCCAAAACAGGTTCTTGTAAAGAGATTAAAGGACTTCCTACAAGGAAATGCCCAGGGGTGAGAGCCAGATTTTCGTTCGGGTTTTCGGAAAGTGCAGAAATAGGACGAGAGTTAAGACACGCCTCAATTCGACAGAGTAATGTCGAGAACTCTTCAAATGTGTGCTTAGTACCACCAGCTACCTTTTTAAAATGAGTTTTAAAACTTTTGACGCCAGCCTCCCACAGGCCGCCCATGTGCGGAGCACCTGGTGGGATAAAATGCCATGAAAGTCTGGGGCTATGCGAGGCACTTAAAGCAGATTCGGTTTCATTGAGACATTTTCGTAGGTTTTCCTTAAGAATGCGGTCAGATCCAACGAAGTTAGTTCCGTTGTCGGAATACATATCTTGCGGAAGACCTCTCCTAGCAATAAATCGCTGGAAAGCTGCTAGAAAAGCTGCTGTAGACAAGTCAGTGGTGGCTTCCAAATGGATAGCTTTAGTTGAGAAGCACACGAATACGCATACGTAGCCCTTTGTTATTCGACAGCTTCTACCAAGGTATGACTTTATTTCGAAAGGGCCAGCAAAGTCAACGCCAGTCTTCGAAAAAGGTTTTGAAAACTCTGACCTTTCAGGGGGCAGAGCTGCCATAATTTGTGAGCGCAGATGTTTTTTGTGAATCACACAAACCTTACAGTGGTTTTTTTTTTTTTTTTTTTTTATTTTTTTTGTCGGAGGTTGTTACTATCCGATGGAGCACTCAGACACAACTACTGGTCCATTGTACTGCCAAACAGACACCTTACATTGCTGTACTTAGTTTTCCCGTCTTTCGAAGAAAGATAAGAAGGAGCTTCAGTGATGAAGAGCTTAGATGTTCGGCACTCACCACGTCAGCCCCAAAAATCCGCCACCTGATGCGAGCAAAGGCAGGACAACTACAGAGGAAGTGTTCCGCCGTATCATCGTCCTCTCCACAAGCAGGACAGATGGTGGTGTCGCTCAAGCCCAATACATTTAAGTGTTTGGCGAAAGCTTGGTGGCCCGAAAGGACGCCCACAAGCAGTCTACAGTCGATTCTCCTGAGAGACAGAAGAAAGGACGCGGACCTTTTGCAGATGTCCGGAAGCAGTCGCTTGGCCTGTCTGCACCCAGCACAATCACGCCACCGACGCTCGTGTTTGCGAGAAACCCAAATATCGATGGATGACCCAACCACAGATGCAGGCAGACCCAGCGCGGGTTCAGGTCCTGAAAGAGCTTCTTCTGAACCCAGCCTGGCAAGCCCATCAGCGATCTCATTTCCCTGGATACCAGTGTGACCTGGGACCCAAACAAGTTTGACCGTGTTTAGCCTACCGACCAAGTTCAAAGCAAGCTTGAGTTCGAGCACTAGCTTGGACGAGGTGAGAGGGTTAAGCAGCGCTTTTAGTGCAGCCTGGCTGTCACTGCAAACGCATATACTTTTAGCCCTCCACCTGTTTGTCACAATATAGCGCATAGCCATAAGGATAGCGAAAATCTCCGCCTGGAAGACAGTCGCGTGGTTACCTAAAGGGTAGTGTAGTCTAATGTTCTCGCATTCCACGAAGACTCCAGAACCAGACCCCTGTCCGGTTTTAGAGCCATCCGTGAATACACGATGGCATTCTTTCCCTGGCTCAGAGTCCGGCCGAAGCCATTCCGTTGCCTGAGGAAAGTTGACGTGGTAGTTTTGTCGCAGTAGGATTTCTGGTGTCATTGCATCAGACGGCATATCCATAAGACAGGGGTCAAAGGATAATTCTCGCACAAGTTCATCAAAATTCCAATGCGCGTGGTACCAAAAGCCACCTCTCTTTAAACGGGAGATGGTTTTCAGTGTACACCCCATGATAAAAATATCAAGGGGGGGGAGATTCATCATAGCATCTAGAGCAGAACCCGGGGTGCTGGGGAAGGCCCCTGTGCAGCCAAGGCAAACTGTTCTTTGGAGTTTGGCGAAAGAGGCAGTAACACGTTTCCGCGAAAGCCTGTTCCACCACACAACCGATGCATATGAGAGAAGTGGTCTTACCATTGCCGTATAGATCCAAAGGACCCTTTTCGGAGATAAGCCCCATGTCTTACCAAAAGCGCCTTTGCAAGATTTTTGAGCTTAGGTATCCAATACTCCTGACGAATGAGAAGAAACATTAATTGATTTCCTCCATGGAGTGAAATCTCATGTACGAATTGTAAAAGAAGCTTCGCATATTGCGACTCGTATGGGAGGATAATTGGATATCTTTCAGCCCATGACATATTAGAATAAATTAGTCGACCATTGACACGCATTATACCCTTAGAGTCTAAAGTCGGGTTGAGTGTTAGCACTTTACTCGATCGCTTAACGGGTTCATTGTTTTCTAGTGAGTTGTATTCACTCTGGAAGTAGATTCTCTGAGAAAGGATTACAAGTCTTTCTTTGGTGAAAATAATTTCTTCACGTTGAATATCACGACTGGTATACACATATCGAGATTTGAAACGAGCGTTTGTACGGTGCAAAAATCGTAATATGTACGATATCACTCGAAGTGCTCGAGAAAATGATGAAAATCTTGAGAGTATATCTTCAATTTGCTGTGAATTAGTATATAAGGATTTAATAGGTTTAGATTCAAGGTCAGCTTCATTAACAACAATGTGAGCGAAATGTGGCCATAGCAACTCAGACTTGCGTAGCCATTCTGGACCATGCCACCACAGCTCGTTGTCAATAAGTTCACCAGGAACCATCCCCCTAGTCGCAAGGTCAGCTGGGTTATCCCCCGAGGACACATGCCTCCAATTGATATCTCCAACGTACTTCTTTATTTTGCTAGTACGATTAGCGACAAACGTTTGCCACGAGCAGGGTGGTTTTCCAAGCCACGCAAGGACAATAGAGGAATCTGTCCATAAAAATATGCTGGGATTTTGTGATTTGAAAATGGGAATAATAGAGGCCATAAGCTTAGACAAAAGAAGAGCACCACAGAGTTCCAGTCTTGGCAAAGATAATGGGTCAACGGGTGCAACTTTCGTCTTCGCACATAACAGATGACATGCGATTTCATTGGGACCTTTTAAAATTCGAACGTATATAGCGGCGGAATATGCTTGCTCCGATGCATCACAAAACCCATGGATTTGTGTTACAGTATTAGAGCCTGTTTCGACCCATCGAGGTATTCGCAATTTGCTAATATCTGGAAAAGATGCGGTAAACCGTTCCCAAGCAGCTAAGGATAGCGGTGTGAGGTTTTGATCCCATTGGGTTTTATCTTTCCATATTCGCTGCATTAGAATCTTGGCTTTTACTACTATGGGTGCGACCCAACCAGCTGGGTCGAAGATCTTAGCAATGTGGGAAAAAACTTCACGCTTTGTGCAAGTGTTTCTGAAGGGTATGGGTTTAGTTTGGAAGTGGAAGGCATCAGAGCTAGCATTCCAGTAGACCCCAAGAGTTTTGATCGAGCTTTGATCATTGAGATCTAGAAATCGTTCATTACAAAGATGATCTTTTGGTATATTTTGCAACAAAGTACTATGGTTGGACGTCCATTTACGTAGAACAAAGCCAGCTGTTTCAAGGATTGATATGATTTCTGACTGAGCTCTGAGCGCTTCTTCGAGAGAATGAGATCCCGACAACAAGTCATCTACGTAGAAGTCGTTTCGAAGCATTGCCGAACCGAGAGGAAATTTCGATTCCTCGTCATTGGCTAGCTGTAGTAGTGTGCGTAACGCTAAGTAGGGTGCGCAGTTAACCCCGAACGTCACGGTTAGCAACTCAAAGTCTTTAAGTTTTTCATTCGAAGAAGTTCTAAACAGAATCCTTTGAAAAGGTGTATGGCTAGAGTGGACACGTATTTGCCTATACATTTTGGCTATATCCGCATTGAAAACATATTGGTATGTTCTCCATCTGAGGATTAACGATACTAGATCCTGTTGTAAAATAGGACCTGTATACAGGACATCGTTAAGACTTTTACCATTTTCGGATGGATTTGACGCGTTAAAGACTACTCGGAGTTTTGTAGTGGCGCTTTCAGGCTTTAGAACAGCATGGTGTGGCATATAAAATGGGGCAACATTGCCATCAATGGACAACTCCTGAGAGGATACTTCTTTCATATGGCAAACATCAGAGTATTCGGACACTACATTGTTGTATTCGGATGCCAAAATTGGATTCGATTTTAGTCGACGTTCTGAATTTTTAAAACGGTTTTCACAGATCTGACGTGACAATCCAAGTTGCATGCTCTTAGGAAACTCAACTTTAAATGGTAACTTTACAACGTATCTTCCATCAGTTTCGCGATATGTTGTTTGGGAGAATAAGTTCTCGCAATATCTATCTTCGTTCGAAAGAGGCCTGCATTCTGTTACCTCTTCTACTTCCCAAAAGCGCTTGATTTCATCATCCAAAGAAACCTGATTTAAATACGTGACAAACGTTTTAAATGATGATGTATGTACCGACGATATAGGACCGGAAATGATCCAGCCAAAAATTGTGCTCTGGGCGACAAGATTTCCCAGAATATTATGATGGAGACCATTTAAAATTACTTCTGGATAAAGATCGGCCCCTATGAGTAGATCAATTCGCGAAGATTTATAGAAATAAGGGTCAGCAAGGCTGAGCGCAGATATTTCTGATAAGTTAAGTGAGTCAATCGTTTGAGACGGAAGGTTTCCAGTTGGATTATCAACAACCAGGGCTTGTGCGAAAATGTGGATGTTTGAAGTTGAGACGGGTCCGAGCGTAAAGTGGCATTGCATTTTTGAGGTTGTGGCTAATGATGTGTTAACGCCAGATATTTGGGCATAAGTATGTGTGAATGGGATTCCTAACCGCACTTGAGCAGCTTTAGAAATTAAAGTGACTTCTGACCCAGGGTCAATTAATGCTCGGAGAGTGTATCTAGTACCCTGACTATAAAGAGACACTAAAGCTGTTGCCAAAAGCATCTGCTTTTTAGAAGTCGAGAAGTGCGACTTAACATTAGCTGAAGATGATTGAGCAATGGACTGTATTTGTAAATGAGGATCGATATTGGATCGGATACTATTCGATGAAGATGGCATATCACTTACCGATTCTTGCGTATGAAGTAGTGTATGATGGCGCTTCTTGCAATAATTGCAGGTAAATTGGCTTTTACATACTTGTAAGGTGTGATAAGAAGAAAGGCAATTAAAACACAAGTTGTTGCTTCGAACAGCTTCTAGTCTATCTCGCACAGTCATTTGTACAAACTTAGGGCAACTTCGAATTGGATGGCTGTCATTGCATATCGAACATGAATGCTTAGGTGATTTGGTGTGATATGCATTGAATTTCTTATTTGAACTAGACTGTGGAACTTTGCAACTTTGCTTAGGATTTGTTAGAATTCGAAAATCACTTACTGTTTCTAGTACTTTACACCTCGCGGCAATAAACTTGCTCATAGCCTCCCACGTTGGAATCTCAGATGGCTTCTCTAAATCTTGTTCCCATAATGAAAGAGTTTTTTCTGGTAGACGATTAGAAACAAGAAAAGTCACGAATGAATCCCATGAATCCGTGTTAATTCCAAAGGATACTAAAGCGGATAGACAATCATTAACTTCACGATGAAGTTGTTTAAGAGATTTATGCGTTTCAACTGTTATATTTGATATATTGAACAACACTTTTAACTGACTGTTGACTAAAATTCGTTTATTTTCGAATTGGTCAGCGAGAGCCTTCCATGCTAGCTCGAAATTATCATCCGTTAAGGAAAATTTGGCTACAATATTGAATGCTTCACCTCGAGTCTTTGCACGAAGGTGAAATAATTTTTGAACGGGACTTAAACGAGAATGATTGATGTAAACAGCGGAAAACATATCCCGGAATGATGGCCACGATAGATAGTCGCCGTGAAATAATTCCAAATCGCATGGCGGAAGTGAGAATGAATTACTTTGGGGAGTACTAGAAACATTTTCTTGCGTTGTTGGCAATATTACCGTCTTAGGGGCTTGCGGATTACTTAGCACTTCGTTTTCCAGGCGATCGCTACTAGATGTAGTACATAAACTTTGAGATGCACTTAAAATGTATTCTAAGCACCCTATATAAGTTTCTCTCGATTTCTTATATTTACATTTCACTGCACTTAAATTCTCTTGTGTAAGAACGTCCGTAGTCCCACGAACACAATCTGTGTATGCAGATTTCACCTCTGCCCACAAACTCCCGAGTTCAATCTTTCTCGCTTCAAGCGACATTAACGTTAATGAAGCTTTTTGGATTTCTTTTATATCAGCCGAGTACTCTACTAAATTATCCGCGCAAAAGATAAAGGATTCCATATTGTCCGTCATTTTTACTAATCGTATCAACTAATTTGAGTACGTGGGGCAGATATTCGAACTAATTTCTTAATTTCTTATGAATTCGTTAAATAATGATAGACTTAATAGAAAAAAAAGCACCGAATTGCACCAACAAACATGCAGAACACATACCTTTTACAACGAGGTTTTCGCGAGATGATTTTCCGTGTAACTGATGAAGCAAATTCGGCAGTACATATGCGGGAGCGAGCGATGGGCCTGTGATAGCGGATTTTTCCTTAAATATGTTTAGTGGCCAAATGTTCAGCGCAGGTAGATTTCAATAGTCTGCTCTCTTGACCTTCGGAGACTTTTATTCCGATGAGTCGATTGAGATGATTTTGATGATAATGATGATGATGAATGGGATGATTTTGAAGATGATGATAATAAGATGATTTTGAAGATGATGATGATGATGATGGGATCGATATCGATGTCGTAAATGTGTTGGGTGGGGACCACCTTGGTGAAATTGAGTGCGTAGAGAATCAAACGAAAATTTGTCTTCTCGTACCTACTCTCTTTTATTAAATTATCCGGTTCGTGTAGGACCAAATGTTGGGATGCAAAATGTTCCCTCAGTATGATAGCATGAAAGTCGAGAATGAATAAAACGCAGCAGTTAGTTATATAATAATAATGTGGTTTATTTCAATCTAAGGATACAGATAGGTCTTACCTCTAAGAGAGTTAGTTGAAGAAGAAGGAAGTATGGGTCGGAAAGGCTATGGTAGGCATGAATTCTTCATTTTTAGCCCTTTTGAAGTGCCATCTATGGGGTGGCGATGAAACTAATATACTTAAGCGGTAAATACAATAAGTACTTTTTATTACTATTTTGGGGAGCATTTGACTTCAACACGTATATTATGGTCTCTTTCATGGTTTCATCACGATGTTCATGAATAAAACTCGCGAACGCCTCAAGTTTTAATACATTTTTTTCTAAAGTGAGCCCGGATTTTTGCAAGTATTTCTGTGCTGCATCAACTTCTTACAAAATATCGCACCAGAATGAAAGATAACACAAAAACGTAAAGTAGCATACAACAGATAAGAGACATACTCTTGTATGGTTGCAGCACCTCTTGTATCCAAATTTTCCTTTTGAGGATCACAAAGGAGTTCAAGAGTTGAAACTATCCATCTAGTGTCTACAAGTCTCTTGACTGACAACCTACATTTTTTATGAGAATATCCCAATTTCCACTGTCCCAAAAAACGTAGTACTTGAAGGAGTGCTTGAAATGAAATCTTATGCAAAAAGGTTCAAAACGTAGGTAATTTTGGACTTTATTGCACGCAGCTATTTAAAATATAAACACAAACAAAATAAAAAAGAAAATATTTTCCACTGACAGTGGTCTTATTAACTTGTATTTTTTTTTCATATTCACCCACTCCAAATCCTGCAGTTGGGCAGCACCCCCCCCCCCCCCCCATACATATTCTACTGTTTATGTATTGTGGATATATACGAGTATATAGAATATACCAGTGCTTCCCTCTGCAAACCCCTTGCTTGGGGTCGCTGTAGGATTTGGAGTTGGTGCGAGGTTTTTTGTATGTATAGTTCGGAATTGCACCCTGTTTCTTTCAATTCTCCCCATATATTTGTTGATTGGATTTTATTTCTACTTCGATTTGGACTTTATTGCACTTTTTAAAATGACATAAAGCCCAAAACTAGTTTTATTATTTTATTTGTGTTTTTATTTGTAATGTAATTGTGTGTAATGTGCAAAATGGTTATTTTGCTGTTACTGATGGCACCCTCTATTAGTCTGCCACCCGGGGCGGTGGCAAATTAATTCACAGTAAGTAAGGGGTGAACAGTAAGTACAATTAAGCAAGGAAGAAAAGTGAGAAAAATGGCAGACAGAAAATAAAATGAAACAATTTTAAGATGATATCAATTGAGTTGATTAGGTGATAAAGTGGAACAAGATTTCGATTTCATTATGGTTAATAATGAAACCTTAGATAAAAAGATTTTCAAAGTTCCAATGATTCGAATGTCTGGAGGAACTGTGTTATATATTTTACGAAATACAATTGTGTAAAAGCTTCTTACATTAGAAGTGCGAAAAGTTGGTATGCTTATCATGGAGCTTGAATTGCTTCGAAAGACTCTGTAAGTACCCACCTCTAATAAAATTTTTTTTTTAAATTTTAAATGTCTAACTGGCAGAATTCTCAGTTTATTAAAAAAAACTAACGTGTTAGCTAAGCGGGATGAAAAGTATATTTTTCTGGTTACAATATATTTTTGTAGTATCTACAGTTAGTTGTTAGATTTTATTTACGTGCGTACCACCCCAACAGCCTATTCCATATTGTAATCTAGAATGGAAGATTCCAAAGTAAATATTTTTTTAAGATTCTTGTAGAGAATTAGGTACTTTTGAAGTTTGTAGAAGCTTCGCAGAGTGGATAGCAAATATTGTTTTAAAATAGAGATGTGATCACACCAGCTTAGATTTTGGTCAATAATGACACCAACATAAGTATTTATAGTTCTTCACTATTTCAATAGAAAAGCAGGTAACATCACAGTCGACATTTTCATTATATAGGGTACTGCACCCACAACATAGCAAGCTAAATCTACGGCAACTAGCTGCATGAAGCACAATATTAACTTCTGGAGATCCCTTGACTGTAAGGCTTCGTCTTACTGCTTACTAATTACTAGGCTTGTGTAGTTCACGAACGAACTAGTTCACTAGTTCATTTAGTTCACGGTTATTATTTTCAATGGCCTTACCAATAATCATTTTTAACCTTCAAATTATTATATTAAATTATATTTTGACGGTCACAATAGGTAATTTTATATGGACATTTTCTTGACTTCGTAAAATTTAGCTCGGAAACTAAAAATGATTATTAGTACCGCGCAATGCTGTTCATACAAACGGAATAAACTAAAGCTAAGCACACATGATTGTCAGATTGTCACAATATTTTCAGATCTGTCAATCCTCTGACAATAAGCTTACAATAGTCAAGTATCTTACAATACAAAATTGCCCGTTTACACGGTTGTAAAATTTTGTCCCAGATAAAAGTGTGACAATGATCTGACAATGACTTTTCTGACAACGTTTTCCGGTTGAAAATTGCAGTGTGTTCACACGGTTGACAGATATTTAAATATGGAAAATTGGTCTATTCGTTGTCAGACATTGTCAGACAAATTAAAATGTATCTTCCTTGGTTTTTGCAGTACGGATAATGGAACAAAACATTGCACCTGCGAATATTTTAACTCTACGTGTTAGAAGACTGCGAGGATGATGAATTGACACAAAAACGACGCACGTAGTGTTTGGACGAAGGAGTGCGGGTGGCTCGTTGTCAGCAGGAAGGATTCTACTCCGAATTCCAAGCTGAGGAGACGGAACTTTATCGCAATTTTTTGCGAATGGACTCAACACAATTCGATGGATTTCTAGCTTTGGTGACTCCACACATCAAGATGCCAGTATGCGCGAGCATCCAAAGTACTCATTCCGTAAAATTTAAGACGACAGTCGTCCAAGCGATAGTATAGTGCAGGAGATCGTCTTTTATTTGCTTCACGTAACTCTACCACCATCGTGTCGTCCATCGTTTATTTTGCACAAAGTTTGAGAACTTTCGGTACCTTTCAGGAGCTCACAAACTGTAGTTGAAATAAGGACTAGACGTCATCGTAATTGTCATAAATGACATTTGACAAATTACAGTGGCCTATTTTGTGCTTACGGAATATTTAATTTACAGTCACCCACAAAATCTTGCTCATTTATTTTGTTTCTAATTGATGATTTATTATGTTATTTAAATCGTAAAAAAATCTGAATTCAATTGCGCGCTTTAAAATTCCTGTAAAAAGCTTAAAATTGTCTGCAAAACAAACAAATCAAGGCAAGACGATACCTAATTTAATTAGCTATCGTGCAAACGTTATCGTCTGGACGATAGTGCTTTGTCGATTATTGAGCTACAAGAAGCAAATGTTGGATCGTCGAAACGATGTCTTCGAGACGATAGCAATTTTCAATGTTACGTGATGCAAGACTATCGTCGAAACGGTATCGTCATGAGATTATTGACTTACGGAGTGCCCAAGAAATCGATTCGGTTTCATTGGCAGCTTGACCCAACTTTTTTTCTGTATTTGTCGAGGTGTCTTTGGAATGTGAATGGCGTCGGCGACCTCTTACCACAGGGCTTCTTTGGGTAGTTTATACTCTGCTCATCCAACAACCCCATGAACTAAATTGAACTAAAATGAGCGAACTAGTTCAGTAGCGTGATTTCAACTAAATTGATTGATCACTCAAATGAACAGATGTACATCATGGTTGATAACAGCATGTAGGTCAAAGAAATTCTTTGAGCTATATGCAAACGCGAAGTGGTCTGCAAAAGCCTTCAGCCTAGCTACAAAAAAAAGACTAAAGTCTGAGTTTACATAAATTAAGAATAATAAGGGACCAAGGACAGATCCTTGTGGAATACCGAGGTTAATTATCCGCCGAATGACGACGACGGCGATGATGGCACGTTGGTTGTTTATTAAACACATATGTAATTTAAAAATAATAATAATTTATTAAACACAATTTACATTAATTTTTGTATTGATACTTACTATTCTTGAATTTCATAAATTTCAGTGCGAAAACACTTATCCCCTATATATATCCTCTTTTTATACCCGGTACCACACTGTGGTGAGGGTATATTCACTTTGTCATTCCATTTGTAACGCCCATAAGGAGGCGTTGTAGGTATGACAAACTATATATATTATTGATCAGCATCACTTTCTTAGTCGATCTAGCGATGTCCGTCTGTCTGTCCGTCTGTCCGTCTGTCCGTCTGTCTGTCTGTCCGCACGATTACGGCCGTAATTTAAGAGCTATCGACTTGAAATTTGGTACGTAAGCTTTTATCCACCAGACTGAGGCTAAGTTCGAAGATGAGCAAGATCGGATGAAAACTACTACTACCTCCCATACAAAAATATCAGATTTATATAGCTTTTTATGTTAAAAATTAAATTTAAATAGCTACAGTAAAGATAGCAAGTTTAAACTTTGCACATATTGTTTTAATAATATTTAAAAAATTTTGACAAAAAAAGAGCTTGGTCGAATAAAAAGTACCCATACCTCCCATACAAATATATAATTTTTTAATATTAAAATATTTTTTTTATTTTACAATAATATAGTACCGGGTATTTGAGCTTCGGCATAGTCGAAGATAATTGTCTTACTGGTTTAAATTGCGATATCCCTTGAAATCTCCAAATTTCGGGCATTTATCCCCTTTTCTGTCCGCAAAAAGATACGAGCGTCGTATGACGTAAACCAATCTACAATAAAGCCTCGAAAACCTGCGCGGTACAGTTTACCCAAAAGAATTTCGTGATCAACCATATCAAAGGCTTTGGTTATATCTACAAAGAAATCGGCGCTCTTTTCGTCAAGACCCTTATAAAATCTAGTATGTAGAGCATCTTCGGTTGAAAGATTTTCTCTAAACCGAAATTGATTTTGGCTAAAAGAGTTATTGTCAGTGAGAAATTTTAAACGTCCACACTTTATCCCTTTCTCAAAATTTTCAGATATAACAGAAAGTAAGCAAATCGGTATGTAATTCAATTTATCTTTTTTATTACCCTTTTTGAAGATAGGTATCACATCTTATATGCATATGCGACAGGGATATACCACGATAGATTTTGCAAGACGTAGGATCGCTTTTGTTTGTACATGTGGCATTATGGAGGTGATAGTCCAGACATAGGCTTTCTTCCACAGATACTTGGTTGATGATTTGTTGCGTTTCCTTGGTAGGCCGTCAGAGCCTACGGCATTGTAGTTTTTAAGCTTTTTTAAAGCTAGCAGCTAGGTCATCTTCCATATACTAGGTGGTGGAACTGGTTCCTCATTAACTGGATGTAGGTTCTCTTCTTGTATTATCACTCTCTCGTGATGCTCATTTCGCAGATGCTGTAAATGCTTCTTCGGTGACTGGGTTTTCTTCTGGCTCGACTGGTTTTCGACTGGCTCTTCGAAAAGCACGTATGACGTAGCCTTCAATCCTCATGAACTGGGAAACTGCGTACGCCCTCTTCTTTAACTTCGGCTACCTCCTTAATGATGTCGCGATACTGGCCCCACCTATTATAGGCATTGGTGATGAGTGACTGAGTTTCTCACTCAGGCCTCTGACTCCGGGTATTCCAAGTGTGCTTAACGCTTCTATATCGAATATGTATCTTTTTTCTCGTCGGCTTCTCCTTTGACAGTCGCACTTTGAATTTAGCCACAACAAGCAAATGGTCAGAGTCGACGTTTCCCGCTTCGTGACTGACAAGTATGCATATTTACCAAATATTCTTTTTCACATAACATTGAATATAAAAACAAAAAAAAAAAATTACTTTGTCGTTCCAACTGTCGGCTTTTGCAATATCCCAAAAAAATAAAATAGAAAATAAAATAGAAACACAAAAATTCACCAATACTTTGATTATATTCAATAGCATCTAAAATCGCCGCAAATCACACCCCAAATTGAACGAGTAATGCTCACATCTTAAATAAGTCTCCCTTCGGCCAAGCTGCAGATGCGGGAATGAAATCAATGAAAAACACCCCGACCTGGAGGATTGTCGCTCCTATAAATAAAATATCCAACACACAAAACTTAACCAATTTCATTGGTATATCCATCTAGGATGACAATCCGATAATGCTTACTTATCTAAATCGCTGGCCGTTTCAATAAATTGTTCGACGTCGAAGAATCGCCGAAAGGAAATAACGAAGAACGAAAACAAAAGAAAAAACAAATCGAATCTGAGAACCGAAAACCGTCAGACCAACAAATTCAAAGTTTACTCCCTATAATTTTATTTTACTTTTATTTTTATTGTTTTTTCCCTTTTCTGTTCATCCTCAGCTTTGAGTGTTGGATTTGTGTCCTAGCCAACAAAAATAAAACGCGACTAACGTTGATTTCCCTATTCAAGTCGACAACGGACTCGTTATTATCCAAAGAGAAAAGTAATCTCAAAGTGAACCAAGTATTTTGACTATTTTGTCGCTCAATTCTGTAATCTATTCCCAAAATGGGTGTGGTGGGCGTAGGTAACAGGACTGAAGCCATCAGTTAGTACTCTGTTTTACGGTACTTAAGAACGTGAGATACGTGCCGCCGCTGGCACTGCTGCTGTCAACATTTCAGGCAATCCGCTAGAGTCCAACTGCAGTGGGTATGCTCCGAAAAACGCTGACTAAATAGGTATATATCTATAATATACATTTTTGCTTCTATACCAGCAGTGTTCAATTCGAGGCTTTGCACATCCTGTCGGTATAAGGTTTCACTATTTCTCATCGTAAACGACTGCTCTACAATTCCTTATTCCCAATTGTGTTGACTACTACGTGACGCTAGCTCCTCAAAGTGTCATCGCCTCCCTCCATTTAAAAGCGAACTTGAATCTACCTATACCGATAGCCAGTTCCTTTTAATGGCAGGTATCAAGTGGTTAAGGATGTGACGGCATTTAAGCAATTTCCTATTACTATGACTTACAACACAATTCCGTCAATGTAGCCAAAATCATCCGGTTGACAATATTCAACATTCGCATCAGGATCAAGCTCTCAGGACATCGTGTTAGCACATTAAAGTTGATTGCTATACCATTTTCGGTGATAGAAAATAGTTTATTAGGTAGTAAGGGTATCATTGAATAAGAGCCGTAGCCGTAATAGCATTCCAGTAGACGCAGCCAGTGAACAGTTAACCAAAACCACTGGGGACTGGGCCAGGTGAACGTGTCAATTGGCATAGCGAATTCGAGCAACTCGTATAGCACATACCTATGTCCGCATGTGTTCATGTGTCAGACTATTGTGCTGCTGACTGCTGACATTCGCAAAGCTCTGAATTTATGGAAATAAATCGCCTTAACTGCAAAATCGTGCGCCTTCTTTCCTATCATCGGTCCTACTCATCGGAAGTCTGTGTAATTCTTAAGCCCATTCGTAAATTTGTTATTTCGCCGTGATGCTTCTATCTACATATACAGTGCTGTAAAGGGATTTGTAATCCTTTCGTTAGTTTGTAATTTTGCTTTGCGCCTTATGTGGGGTTGAGTGTGAGTTCAGCACCGAATCGGTCTTATTTTCTATGAAAATAAATAGGCAACAATAAATTTGGATTAACCTGTTGTTTGATGGCATGAGCACGATGCCCGACCTATGTGATGAACGGATCTGCAAATACAGAATGATGGGAGAGCATGTGTTGCAGGTATAGGAATTGGATTCATTAAAAAAAAAATAGGCGCAACAGGCGGTAGACACCCTAGGCCTAACTTCTCGCAACCATTATTCGTTTTGTGTGAGTTTCTATTTTATGCCGAGTCCGAACGGCTGAATTGATAAGGTTTTTCAGGACAGTCATACTCTCGGATGTTTGTTTCGGATGCGCAGTAGAAAAAACCTTAAGATGTAAATTGTGTTTTTCCGGAGTTCGAACCTGGGTCCAGCACACTAAACCACAGCGCTACTGCGTCCACTTTTGGATTCATTAGTTCATAAAATACTTTAACTAGCTAGCTATTCCTTTTACAACAGTTTGATTATTTTATTTACGTTATAGAATAGAAACATACTTGGAGCAATGCGTTTAGATTGAATTGTAAATTTTACTAAAGCATCAGTGTTTACGTGCTTATATAGACACCTTAGGTGCTGAATGCATTTTTATGATTTCAACAAGGTCGATGTTGCGATGATAAAATAGTTTGACTAGCAATGGCAGGGTGACTAGCAATAATCTCCGGGAAAAAAACGAATTGTAGGTACTCTATAATACTCAACAATATGCCACATTTGCACACCACTATTAGTCATGTTGACAAAGGGAAAAGAGGTATTATCTGTTTTAAAATTTGGAAACTACCAATTGTTGCAAAAAATTCACTTTGAATGTGGCATCGGCATGTATGTATAAGAAAGGTATGTTCCATTGTGTATGTGATCTATATGGAGTAAAATTAAGGAGATGGAACAGATACATGAGAGCAGTTGCTCAGTGGTTTGTATTCTGGACCACTGAGCGAGAGGTCTCAGTTTCGATCCAAGAAAAAATACAAATTATGTAGGTTAATATTTTGTATAGACCCGAGTTTCCCCAAGTGTGCTCTTGGTGCTCCGCCATGAAAATCAAAGTGCTCCGCGGAAAGATGGGGAAAAATATGAAAATTCATCACATTAGCTAATTTTGTGCTTCTGCTTTGTCATTCTGTTCGCAGCAATGGAATTTGTGTATTGATTACACAGTACAAAAATGCGTAAAAATAAATCGTGTACTCCAGAACTTCAGAGCTATCAAAATGGAAACGAATCAATGGCGTTGATAGCGAAAAAATTTGGTTGTTCTACGAAGCTTGTTTTCGGAGAAATACTAGTTTCCTATAAGACCGGCCGGTATCCAGAAGTTTTTGGAACCGCAAAATAAAGGAGATTGGGCGCAAAACTTGCCCAAAGAAAGATTTGCCGGACAAGTAGAGCCAATCCATTTTGATGTTTATAAAAATTAGTGAGATTATTGCACCTAAACTCCATAAAAAACTCACGGCCATGGCTGTTAGGCACTCTGTCATTGAAGAAAATCTTCGTGGATGCATGCATATTCCACAAAAAACAAAACCCACATATGTCAACAAAAGCCTAAGGAAGAGGCTGAAGTTCGCAAGGCTCCACTTACAAAGTACCATATCCAAGTATAATTTATTTGGATCCGATGGAAAAGTGTATGTAAGGCGTCCTTTAAACAAAGAATTGCAGCCAAAGTACACGCTTCAGACCATAAAGCATGGAGGAAGGAGAGTAAAGGTCTGTGGTGCATTCTCTTGGTTCGGTGTTGGTCGATTAGTTATGTATAAGGGTTGACCCT
Organism: Cheilosia scutellata; assembly: GCA_955612985.1. NCBI lineage: Eukaryota > Metazoa > Arthropoda > Insecta > Diptera > Syrphidae > Cheilosia > Cheilosia scutellata. Next base: position 92,384,855 of record OY015312.1, read on the forward strand.
TGATCAACACGCTTATAAGAGCATATTAGAGAAAACCCATTTTCTCATACATCCCAGTAACATATGATTTCTAACACTACAACGATCCTTAGCATAATCCGCGTGAAGCAATAGCTTACAGATAACACAATTAATAAATTGGATTGACCCGCGCAAAGTCTCGACCTGGGCCCATTTAAAAACTTGTGGGCCGACATCGAAAAAGCATTAAAAGCCAAAAAATCAAGAAATGCTGAAGAGCTTTTCGCAAACATTAAAGGAGGTCTGGAACTATCTGCCACCATATTAGAATGCCGGATGGGTGCAGTGGCTCAGTGGTTAGTGTGCTGGACTACTGTGCGAGGGGTCCCAGCTTCGATCCCCGGAAAACACAAATTACATCTTAAGGTTTTTTCCACTGCACCCTCTCGCGAACTTCTGACAATCCGAGTGTTTAACTCTCCTGAAAAAGCTTCTGTGTCCATTCCATTCGTCCTAAAAAAAGAAACTCACACAAAACGATTGGTTGCGAGAAGCTAGGCCCAGGGTGTATACCTGCCTGTTCCGCCAACTATTTATTTATTTATTTTTAAATGTCGCATCACATATACTTACATGTGGTACTTATTTTAATTTAATTTAATAAAATTTTTAAAAAATCTGAAAATAGTATATTTGCGAAAAATGGGATACGTACCTACGGACAGCGAAGTGCTCCGCGAGGAATTTCTCTCCAGAAAAGTGCTGCGCGACCAAAAAAAGATTGGGAACCGCTGGTATAGACGATTCGATTTTAGAATTCTGTCAGATCTGTCAGTGAAAAATATGTCCGAAATATCTTCCAGACATCTGAACTTACAATTTTGTCTGACAATATAGTCAGAAAAGCTAACCCATTGTCAGCACTCCATTTGACAATGTAAATCGCCTGAACACGTCGATGGTGCTACGCAAACAGGGCGTTAGGTTAATGTAGTATTAGTTTTTTTTATTACCTAGGTTAAATTTTAAGAAAATAAATATTGTTAAAAAAAGGTTTTCCCACATTTTTCCTTACATAATAAAAAACAATACCATAATATGTGCCTAACATAAAACAATATAAAATAAAGTAGTAAGTATACAATAGAATAATAATTATCATAAGTATTGAGTACCCATGAGGTCATTTACTATAAGAATTAAAAAAAAAAAATTGTTTTAGTTTTTTTTAAGTTTATTTGAACAATCAAAATTGTTAATATTTGAAGTGGAAAAAATAAACGAAAAGAAAAAAAAAAAAAAAAAAACGCAAACAGGGCCAATCTGATATTTTTAATCGGGTTTCTAAGATTTGTTATTTTTTTATGGTGCAAATTTAGTTGTTTAAGTCAACGATATTGGTCCACCTGTTTGATTAATATTATTGTTAAATATTACTATAAACCTAATATTAATTCATTTACGTTTAATGTTTGTTAATTCAGTTCAGTTCAAAATTATATTCATGTTTTCTTTATTATTGTTATTAATTCGCATATTGTTCAACAATTTTGGTTTACCCTATAATAATCTAACTTAACTTAATGATAGATTCGGTTATATATTGTTCTCTAATAGGCTACTGTAATTTCAAGACTCTCTTTTGTTCTCTTCTTTGTGTTTCATATTCGTCTAAGCTCAGTGGTAACAGTTTTTTAATATGTGGATTCTGTAATACCGAATCTTTTTCTATTCGCTTTCGATCGTCAACCTGGTTGGACATATATTTATGGTAACATTGTACAAAATTACACGAAGCACAAAATATACAAAAAATGCACTAATTATACACATAATTTTTTTTTTTTTAAGAAGTTTATTTATGAAAATGTCTTAACAATTTTTATAAGTTCCTGCGAAGCTTTAGCTTGTCTGCAGGAGATTGACTTTCTACACTTTTAAAGTATTAAAATGAACTTAAGAGCAAAAGAGTATATAGTTCAAATCTTTTATACAAAATAATTTTTATTAATTATTTCCATTTAAAAAAAAATTCTTTAATTAGTTTTTTTCTAGTTTTAAAATTGTTTATATTTATAAGATTTCTAGGTAATTCATTTATGATTAAAGGAACGCTAAATTTAAGTTGTCGTCTACCATAATTGTTGTAGTTTCTAGGTATTTGGAGCATACCTTGGGCCCGTCGTCTGGTGTTGGCTGATCGACTGGTCGAATAAAACGTCTGTCATCGAAGTACTCCAGTGTTGTTGTCATCTTGAAAATTTGTTCAACACGAAGAGCTTTGAAACCGCTTTCATTAGTTCGCTGGTTAGCGGTTTTTACTAGTTTCAGTACTGAGTTTTGGAGTCTTTGCAGCTTTTGGATGTGGGTTGTAGCTGCATTACCCCAAGCTAATATACCATACCGTAGCTTTGACTCCACTACGGCATAGTAGATTTGTTTTAAAACAGGTTCAGTAACATGGTATCGCATATGAGCTAGTGCGTATAAAGCCTTCTTTAGGTCCATGCGTAGTTTATCGATATGTTTATCCCATATGAAATGACAATCAATGACTATTCCAAACCAAGATATTTGTAGGTTTCTACTAATTCAATAGTCTCGCTTGCAGTGTTAGGGCATGCATCATTACTCAAAAGTATTCTGCTATGTGTGGATTTGAATTGTGGACTTCGAATGTGCATCATTTTGGTTTTTGAAGCATTGATAACTAAGCCGTTATCGTGGCACCATTTTGCTGCGGAATTGAACTCGTCCTGCATTATCCTCGTTGCGGCATCCAGAGACCTGTTAGAGACCACAATCGCTGTGTCATCGGCAAAGACAAATGGAATGCTCTGTTTAAAAGTGCGAAGTAGCTCGTTCGTGTAAAGTATGAAGAGAATCGGACCAAGTTTTGATCCCTGGGGGACTCCATATTGCACGTCCTTTTTCTCACTCATCGTGTCCTTAATCTTGACGCAAAATAGTCTGTTGTGCAAATAGTCCCTAAGCCAATCAGCCATTACTCCTCTAATGCCAATTCTTCGTAGCGCTTCTAATAATTTCGCATGGTTAAGGGTGTCGAAGGCCTTACTGAAGTCCATGAACAGTACAAGGACATGATGGCTTTTATTTAAGCTTTCATTTACACAATTAACGAATTCACCTAGCAGTTTGCCTGTACTTTTGTTTCTTTGGAATCCGTATTGGCTTTTGTGTATTAGAGAATGTTTGTCGATAAAACTTTATAATCTTACCGAAATAACGCCTTCCAGGCACTTTTCTACTACTGGAAGTATTGAAATCGGTTTATAATTGTTCAACTGATTTTTGACCCCACCCTTATAGATCGGTTTAACAACAACAGTTTTCAGGGTTGACGGAATTTTTGTCTGTATCAGGCTGAGGTTTATGAATTTACATAGAATGGGAGCAAAAATGTCGGCATGTCGTCTGATATCAGCTGCCCTGATTCCATCAATTCCTGGTGATTTATCTTCTCCAAGAGAACTTATAATTCTACGAATCTCACGGATATTTGTAGCTTTGGCAAAAATTGAGTTTTCTACACATGCATTCCTATGATTCGATGTGATAGAGCTACAGTGGTGAATAATTTGCGATGTCTGTTCAGAAAAAATGTGTGCACATTCATTAGCTAATGTTTTAATTTCAATGGGAAAGTTTTTAATCAGCGTTTCATCAATATTTAACTTTTTTCTTCCTAATATTTGATTAATTAATCCCCATGTTTTTCGAGGATCGGTTTTAAATTGGATGAATTGGTTCTTATAGAAGTTTGATTTTTAGGCTGCAATAATTTTGTTGATTTTATTCCGGAAATGTTTATACTCCATTTCATAACTTCTGTTTCCCCTGTTATTTTTCCATCTTCTATATAGATCGTCTCTTTTTTTGCATTCAGCGATAAGATAAGTGGTTATCCAGGGGCTATTTTTTCGTTTGTTGTGCATTGTTTTCGAGAAAGTGGATTTTTTATATATTTCATCTAGTTTGCATACCATTTTTTTATATAGCGTATCAGCATCTTCTTCGTTAACGACTTCATCCCAGTTCACCTCACGAATAAGCTCATTTACTCTGGCGTTACATATAAACGATGTACTGGCTATGTGGTTATTTGGTGTTATTAGCGCATCTGTAGTGTATAAGGTCGCATAATGATCGGTAATACCATTCTCGATCACAGCGGAATTGATTTGTTGGTCAACTCTGCTCACAAGTATGTGATCAATTACTGATTTCGTCCCCTTCTTAGGATCAACCCTTGTATATTCAGTAATGACATTTATCAGTCTTAAGGATGCTAACATCTCCAAATAATCTTTTACATAGTTTGAGTTTGAGTCACGAATATTAATATTCATGTCCCCAATCACAATCATTTCTTAATTTCTTCCCATTACTCCCAAATTATTTCCAAGTTCCTTAATAAATGCTTTTTTGCTAAAACCAGGTGGTCTATAAACTGCAATCACGTACGTTGTAGTATTTCCCTCCGTAAAGCTAATTTTGATGTTTTCATACGATACAGTTTCCGAAGGTATTCGTTTGTAATCTACATTTTTCCGGATAAACATCAAAATTCCTCCACCTCTCTTATTGTTTCTGTTAAGAAATTCTGGTTCAAAGCCATCTATTTGATAATAATCTTTTTCTTTATCTTCTATATTTGTTTCCACTAGAATAATTATATTTATTGCTCTTAAAAAGTGACTTATACTTAAACAAAAGTTACTCCAATGTAAACGCAACGATCGTATATTAAAACATAAGCAGCAGCAATTATTATTTTTTAATTCATTAACATTTATGCCGTTAAAACCTTGTATTACCCTACAATCTACATTGACTATTAGTTCATTATTGTTTTCATTTGTGTTGATCATTTTGATAAAAACAGTTTTGTGTTTCTCTTTAATAACACGCAGTGTATACTGTATAGTTATGCGTGTGTTATTTTATTTACTTCATTAGCGGTGGTTATTATTATCGGTTTTGAGTGCTCTCATTTCTATGTGCCAATATTTTCCCTGCACTCTCCCACACAAATCTCCAATTTTCTTGTTTTGCTTTCTCCTTCGTCATCCACAATAGGTGCTTATTTTGCCTTGTCAACTGATTATTGATGTACACAGTGGTATCGAGCGAAGATGAGCTTATGTTTTAGTTGGTGTTTTGCATTACTGCACTCAGTTTGATGGGACGTGTTGCGCGCGCTTGCTTAACAAATTGGGTTTTGCATATATTGGAGGAAAATGAAGCAATTATTGTAGATTTATCCGGGTTTTTGGTTTTTGTTCTGTAAATGTCAGTGATGTCGGTGTCTTTTATTTCGCAATTAATAGTTTTGCCTATTCCTTTCATAATTTCCACTATATTTTCATGCGCATTAGGTGGGATGTTTTTGATTTCAACATTGTTTTTGAGCATTTGTTGTTCCATAGTGTTTATTTGTGATTGCATGTTTTCAATGATTTCGTCTTTTTTTTTGTTGTTTTCCTTCAATTCGTTTATTTCTTTTGTGAAAATTTCAATCAGATTGTTGTTTTTTATCATATTTGTATTTATTTCATCGTACTTTGCACCTAGAAAATCGCAGCTTGTAGTAATTTCCTTCATTTGGTCTCTCAATAGGCGAATCTCCGCTAGTACCACCGAGCTATTGTCGTCAGCGTCTTTCTGCCTGTTTTCTGGGCTGTTTGGTGGTCGTATTCTCTTCGGCGCTTGTACATCTGGCGTTAGTGATTGTGGTACAGATATACCAACATTGCTACTAGCAGTGGGACCTTGAACATCTCCAGCGTTTCTGCAAAATTTACACTTCCACACGTCTTTCCTCACGTTCCCCATAGCTCTCCAGGTTCGTTCGGAGATCGTGGTGCACTCAAAGCACAAACCAGTCTCTGGTTTGTGACTCAAAGTGGAGCTTTCGTGTGCACGTCGTACATACAGCAAAATCGCCATCGTATGGGAGTTTATCACTACAGTGGCCACACACATTCATATTTAATGGGATTTTGATAATATAATTCAAATATAGCTAGACCAATTGAGAATTTCAAGGGGAAAAAGAAAATAAACTGTAATAAAAATACTTTTGTTACACTTTGATGGTTGTTTTTTTTTAAAGTCACTGTCTTATTATTTGTTCTATTCACACTATGGGAATTTTAAGATTCTAAACTGGGCAAAAAACTAATAAATTACAGATCGGTTTGAAAACACGTCTTTCACACTTTCAGCTCACTCACGATTCGATCTAAACACAAATACACTCGTTATAATACTAATCTAAAACAATTATCCTGGTGCAATATTAAACTAAAAATTAAGTACCAGTTTAAAGATCGGCTTGTAAAAATTAAATAATAAAAACAACAATATAGTGTAGTTTAGCCCTTTTTGCATAGTAGGCTCATTGGCAGAGTTAAAAATACTGAAACATTCTGAAAAACTCAAGCATTTTTTAAACACAGCTTTCTGAACATTACTTATTTTTATTTTATTTTTTGTTGATGCAATAAACGGAGTTTTCTTTCGCCAAATCTCTTGTAGTCCTTAAAATCACTTGAATGTAACATAATTACGTTATATGAAAAGGGGTCAATCCTGGCATTGGAAACAATAGTCTCCCATTCGCTAGGCACGTATATCGTTTTTTTCTTAATGGAACGCTCAATAACACTGTCATCATCGAATGTCCTGCGAGTAAAAAGTTTAATGTTATAAGTTCAATCCAGGTCGATTTTTTTAAGAAATTGATGATTAATGACAACATTGCTTGATTTTTTTGTTGTCCGGCGCAATTATCGCAGTATAAAGCGACGTGTTTGACCTTTCTTGCGTCTAATCTCAACAAATACAACTCTATAACAAACTTCATTGCACCCTCTTTTCCCATCTGTTTCGCCCCACATGTAAATGCAACAAAATCCATTTTGTGTTGATGTCTCATAAAACGTTAAATTATACACTGCATAATTGCGTGCATAGAAAAAACAAAATACTGCTGCTGCAAGGCGTATTCAAAGCTATTTGGAGATCAAAGGAGCAATGATGGAGACGTAACAGAAGAAAAGCTGATACAAGTAGAACACTTGTCTTTTTTTGGTGCATGTATCCCTAATCCCTTTATTATATTCAGTTCTAAAAACGTTCTTTAAAATGAAATCAGAAGCTGGCTTTATTGCAGTTTCCTGGGGTAATGCTTTTGATATTTACGATAAATATTGCTCAGAGACTCATATTCTTGTGGTTCATATTTTTTAGTACAACTGCGGCAATAGTGCGAGTTCACATAAAACTTCGGACGTTTCGTTTGCAATGAGGGTGAGTTTTATGAATTGACTTCTGTTTACCTCTTCCATCTGCTGAGGCAGTACCAAGCGATGTAGCAACATTTTTCTCCGTGTATCTCAAAAGCTTTGCACCAACATCCAGAGTATAGCTTGGAAAAATACCTTGCATATTTCAATATTTTTGTTGTATTGAGGCAAACATTAACGTCTAGAATACTTTCGACGGCTATTTTCTACTGTTTCTCTAGATTGGTTTGCCTTTGTTCATTCGAAAATAATGTTGAACTTTTTTTTTCAAGTAATTTTGCAAGGATTTTTACAGATCGTGATGGGACTTCCTTTCCTTTTACAGTAGTATAAATTTCACCCTTTTCTCTAAATAACTGCCTTATCAGCGAGTTCGCTGATGCTGCTGTGGACAAACTTTTGTTCTCCCTTCAGCTCCTACCCTACCCTCTTTCACGTCAACAGCATCTACAAACAAAAATATGGAATGCAAATTATTCAATACAAATTTGAAGTATAAAGCAACATTTAAAAACACAATGCCACCATAGCAATAAACATGCATACTTTCAAATTGTGTGGGGTCATCTAAGATATCGAATTCTGTGGTATCTAATATAACTGCACCAGCATCTTCCAAAAGAAATGCATTCAATGAATGAAGTACCTATAAGACGTTTTTATATTCACTGGCATAACAAAAAATAGGTACGCGTAAATAGAAAACAAAACATGAATAATATGCCTTTAAAAGTAACAGGCTGTTCACTTCCAAGTGTGTGATTGTCTAAAATCATAATGTCTAACTCCGGCCGTTGCATACAGCACCATCTTCTTCCATTGCAACTGCAATTAAATTATGATAAGCGAAGCCTTTTTAAAACCACCGTCAAAATGACAAAAAATAGCAAGCATGAGTTATGCTTATGCACCTTCAACTGCAGGCTATTCGTTTTCAATTTGGATGGGGTTATCTACAGTATCTAAATCTGCAGGTTGTTTTATTGCACCAAATACTGCAGAACTACTCTCTACAATAAATACCTAAATAAAATGGGTATTAATATATTTTAACGGATATTATTCTATTATAACCGTTTTTGAAATTAATGGGAATTAATTTCTTTTAAAGTAGAAGCACTAATTGTATCTATTACGTAACTTCTCTTTTTTTTTGGGTTTTTTGCTACCAATTCAACCATAAGTCTACCCCGTGATCCAACTCTCACATTTTGAAAACCTCCTCTTGTTTTCTCCATAGTTATAACTTACTAGCGGACCCGGAGAACTTCGTCTCACCCCAATTTAACGCCTTCAGATAAACTGAATGCTGATTGGCATCAACTTGTCGGTGCCCAGCTGTTGCAACTTTTTCATACACATCAATTGTGCTTATTTTACCTCCGCGTGGTAACCACCGGGTACTGGTCTCGCCCACCTGGGCTTGACTTGCTAAACTTATAAGCGCGAGTGTATAGCAACACTATAATCCTCTGTCGGAATGACTGACTGAACGAGTCTCAGAGGTCTTACATGAGCCCCTCAGAAAGAGGACATACAGCGGATGAATCCACAAGATTGAATCAACGGTGTTGTCAACAGTCAAGATGACAGATACCTTGCGTGAGCTACTCTGACGTATTTGGAGCAAAGGTCTGTAAGGATTTTCAGCACTAGTCAGGGTGCTGAAATAGAGATGGTGGCGGATAAACCCTTTATGGGCCAACGGCAGCACTCATATCCCCGAAGTGGGTTACTGACAACGAAGTATCCGACCCGCTGTCCTAGGGTCATTTTAGGGCCTGGTCCTCCAGGTTGGGGGTTGTGCGTGGGCCTAACTAACCAACCACGGAAAAAAATAATTGTTACGAAGCAACCAAAAGCCTCGGATACGGATGGATTTACTGTTGACGACCCTGCAAAACGAAAAAAAGGAGAATGACTTTCGGATCTGCACATGGAATGTTCGAACCCTGAACAGACTGCGTGCAGCCGAACAATTAGCGGAGGCCCTAGACTGCTACAATGCAGATATCACCGCCATCCAGGAGGTGCGGTGGGATGGGCCTGGCAAAAGAAGGATGAAAACCTGTGACATCTACTACGGTGGTTGCTACATAGAACAGAAGCAGCGTCTATTTGGATGCGGATTTGTTGTAAGCGGCAGACTTAGGCAAGAAGTCTTAAGCTTTCGACACGTTAGTGAACGCCTTACAACTATCCGCATCAAGGCTAAACAACATCAGCCTGATATGTGCTCATGCTCCCACAGAAGATAAAGACGATGCTACCAAAGAATGTTTCTATGAGCTCCTCGACAAAACATATGACCAATGTCCTAAGTACTACGATAAAATCGTCTTAGGTGATTTTAACGCCAAAATAGGAAAGGAGGAAATCTTTGGTAACACAATCGGAAAGCACAGCCTACACTACACCACGTCTGGAAACGGACTTAGGCTAATTGACTTTGCCGACCACCACCGACTCGATTGAGCTCAAATTTACAGGTAGATCCGAACTTAATCTGTATACTAGAGAAATTAGGAAAGCTAAATTTGAATCCTGGAATACGTTCTGCGTATCCATGGAGGGTACAAGTGAGGCTGCCAGACTACGTAAAGTATTATCCAAAGACCCCACAGTCCCAGGATATATTAAACGTGCTGATAACTGTTGGACAGAGTCTAGCCAAGAAACACTACAACTCTTAATGGGGAGAGTACGATAACTACGGCGCCAAAAATTGATAACGGTATTTTATAGAGGGGTTAAATACAAGCACTTTTTACTATGGGAGCGGGGGGTCTATCTTACTCCGTTTAGGCGGGAGGGGTAATTTAAAGAAAATAATACTTTAAATGGAAAAAAAATACATTAAAAAACAATGGCAACACTTATAATAAAAGACTATAACATTTTAGAAAGCCCAGAATCTGTTCTTTCATATTATTTTTAAATCAAGTTATTCCCTTAAATAGTTTTTGAAAAAAAAACTATTTCAAACTTGCAATTTTATTACAAAAATTGGGGTGAGTAAAATAATTTTGGCGATGAAAACTAAAGCTAGTATTAGACGATATGTTGAATCAGCATACGTTTGCTGAAAATTGTGTTCCAATCACAACATATCGTGTAAAAAATAAATTTCTGTCATCAAGTATGCACGATATGTTGTGATTGGAACACAATTTTCAGCAAACGTATGCTGATTCAACATATCGTCTAATACTGGCTTAATGACGGATTTATGTAGAGGAGTTAAATACAAACATTTTTTACTATGCGAGGGGGGGTCTATCTCGCTCCGGTTAGGCGGGAGGGGTAATTAAAAAAAAATTATAAATAAAATTAAAATAAAATATTAAAAAACAATGGCAACACTTACCACAAAGAACTATAATATTTTTCAAAGCCAGGAATTCGTTCTAAATTGTCTAAAATGCAAATCAGCAAAATTTTGTCTACCAATGTGAAATTTCTGGCCAGAGATTGTATCTGAAGAATGTTGTTGATATTGGGTAAACTAATATAATTAAAAGAAAGTTTGCATATACTCAGCCTTGCACCCATCCCAAAATCCAACAGTGACCCCAAGCAGGGGGGTTGCAGGGGGGCAGCATGGCCCCCCATACGCATTTCAAGGCGCAAGGGTAGCAATTTGTACTCTAAGCGGAGCAACATATAAAAGTAATTTTCAATTTTCTCAAAAATTAGAAGACATAAATCAATCTGGTTTTGAGTGTTCGATTAAGAATTGATTTAGACAGTAAAAACTACAAACAAATTAAGTATCTATTTGCTCAATATTGAAAAAAATCAGTATAAAACTGTTTTTTTTAATTTTTTTCCTTAAATTTCAAGTTTGAAAGTATTTTTTTCAAAAACTATTAACAGCTATAACTTGATTTAAAAATAATATCAAAAAACAAATTCCTCGCTTACAAAATTCATAAAGTCGTTTATTGTAAGTGTTGCCATTGTTTCTCAATTTATTTTTTTTTGTTTTAAGTATTATTTTTTTTAAATTGCCCCTCCCGCCTAAACGAAGCCAGATAGACCCCCCCTCCCATAGTAAAAAATGCTTGTATTTAACCCCTCTACAAAATACCATTATCAATTTTTGGCGCCGTAGTTATCGAACTCGTGCCCTCTTAATGGACACGCACTTTCCGGAGTCCAGTGAAATCACTAGGTATGAGAACAATCACACTCCTACTCCGTCGGGTACTGAACCGGAAGTAGCCACGGAAAATATTATAACAGAGCACACAATCGCTTGGGCAGTCCACTCGTTCAACCCCTACAAATCAGCGGGAGCAGACGAAATCATCCCAGCAATGATGCAACATGCTCTCCGTGTAATACTGCCATGGCTGAAAGTAATCTTCAAAAGCTGCACAAGGCTCTGCTACATACCGCAAAGCTGGAAAGAAATAAAGGTGATATTTATTCCTAAAGCAGGAAAGCATATGCACTGCACCGCAAAAGATTTTAGGCCGATAAGCCTCTCCTCGTTTCTCTTAAAAACACTGGAAAGAATAATCGACTCATACATAAGGGATCTACTCAATGAACATAACCTATGTAGCACTCAACACGCCTACCTTAAAGGTAAGTCCATTGAATCAGCTCTGCACGAAGTTATGTCAATCATTGAAAAAGGCTTACACCATAAAGAATTCACTCTGGCAGCATTTCTGGACATTGAAGGAGCATTTAATAATGTTAAAACAGTGGCCATAAAAACAGCGCTCAAAGACCTGGGAGTGAAACAAGAAATTACAAACTGGATTTACGAAATGCTTAACAGCAGAGTAATTAACTCAGAAATCAGTGAGAGCAACATAAGGAGAATAGTGACCAGGGGTACTCCACAAGGGGGCGTCATATCTCCTCTCCTGTGGCTCCTAGTGGTCAATAAGATCCTTACGGCTCTAAAGATAAAAGGGACAAAAATTGTAGCATACGCAGACGACATTGTAATCCTAATAAGTGGAAGGTACCTACCCACTATTAGCGAACTCATGGAATCGGCTCTAAAGGAATTATCCTCGTGGGCAGGATCAAACGGCCTCGGAGTAAATCCAAGCAAAACCGAAACTGTCCTATTTACTAGGAGAAGAAAAATCGAGAAATTCGATCTTCCGAAGTTGAACGGAATTCGTCTGAAACTTTCCTCAGAAGCTAAGTATCTGGGCATCATCCTGGACTCTAAACTTACCTGGAAACGTAACACAGAAGAAAGAGCAAAGAAAGCACTATGTGCCTTCTACGCATGCAAGAAAACCTTTGGTAAACGCTGGGGTATGCGCCCTTATATAATCCATTGGATGTATACAGCAATAATAAGACCCATACTTACTTATGGGTCCATTGTATGGTGGAAGGCAATAGAAAAGGTAACCTATCTCAATAACCTATCCAAGGTACAGAGATTAGCATGCATCGGCATAACGGGAGCAATGAGATCAACACCTCAAGCCGGGCTGGAGATGATTCTAAATCTTCCACCCCTAGGTGAATACATTTGCAGCATGGCAGCCAAGGGAGCCCTCCGCCTAAAGGAGGCAAAAACCTGGAAGCACAGGTCCTATGGGCACGCCTCCATAATTCAAAAATGCTTGAGTATCGATCTGGCTAGAACAACGGACTACATGATTCCGTACCAGAGCTTCAACAAAAACTACTCTACCTACATGCCCCAACGGGCATGACACTGACGGGTCAAAAATGGAAGTAGGCACAGGAGCCGGAGTATTCTGCGAATCCTTATGTATAAATGATTCGTATAAACTTCCAGATGAATGCAGCGTCTTCCAAGCTGAAATCGTCGCCACCGACAAGGCAGCAAGTACCATATCTACAAAGAATCTCGACCCTTCCAAGATTGCAATCTTCGTAGACAGTCAGGCGGCCATTAAAGCACTAGACAAGTAGACAGCGCAACTATTAAAGCAAAGACAGTCAGGGACTGTCAAAAAGCCCTAAACAAAATAGGCGAGAAATACAAGGTCACTCTCTGCTGGGTTCCCGGACATAGTGACATTGATGGAAATGAAAAAGCAGACGAGCTAGCAAGAACTGGGTCGGAACTTGATGCTGTAAATATCATTGCATCAATAGACATCCCAATTAGCGTAGCAAAAAGAAATATCGACCAAATATCAAGGGAAAAAATTAACACCACCTAGTCTAACAGACACGACTGTGTTATATCCCGTAGCCTTTGGCCAAAAATTTATGAAAAAAGAACACGATGTATTCTAAGAATGAATAAACGAGATATTCGAATCTTAACGGGTGTACTGACAGGCCATTGCACCATTGGTACCATGGCCACAAGACTGGGCATTAACGCACCTGACTACTGCAGGAGCTATCAAGACATAGAAGAAACGGAGACCATCAAACACCTGCTCTGCGAATGCCCAAACCTCCAAACTAGTCGACTCCGATATCTGGGAGACAGACTTTTCGGAGACCTAGAGGACATAGTGCAGGTACCATTGACGGATACAATCAGGTTTGTTAAAAGTACGCGATGGTTTACTTAGTAGACCATCACCGCCAAGGAACAACTCCAAGAAATCAGGTAAAGTGTTTATGCATGTTTTTTGTGTTGTCCAATAAAATGTAAATTTTAACCACGACCAAAAACTAAGGGATCACAATGGACCAAAAGGCCCCCGTGGTAGCACAGCACATAAAGCTGTGCACTTCCCTCTAACCTAACCTAACCTACAGGTGGTCTTAGGTGTTGGCCTAGGAGTGTTCGTGTTAAGATTGTACAAAGGGACGTGGCACCTCCTATACAAAAAACATCTTCTATGGGATGAAATTTGATGACGTTATATATAACTTGATAACCCCTGTGCCGATTTTCATGATTTCTGTACAGTCGGCAAGTTCCTAAAATAAGTCGGGATTTCAATGAAAGACACCTTCCCACTGGTCGAACCCTCGATACGCCCCTGAGTGCAGCACCTCCATCTATAGCTGTGTAAAATTCACATCGGTTGTGGGATCCTGGCAACTATCTACAGCATCCATTCGAAATGACTGAAAACCTGTCATTTATTGCAGAAAATATATCATTTTGCACGTTTGCTGGCTAGAATAGGAAGTTATTTAATTAGCATTGTGCAGGGAAGCAGCAAATTCGTAAAACAAACAATATCCACGGAAGGAGTAAATAGTCTTTTGTGTCTTGTACATGAACATCCTTCGGTTATGCATTGCTCCAAAATGTATCCGCTCTGTAGCTTCCTTGTTTTGGCTCACATCTTACATCTTTGTGCCCATCAGCCGACTATTCCTTACCCAAAGTTTCTGGTTTCTGGTTTCCTGTTGCCTTTCTGGTGATACGAAATAAACTGGTACTAGATATCCTTATTTTGCTATTTTTCCATCAACCACAAATGTTTAACCTATTTTCTATAGCTAGCCTTTATCTTTGCCGTGGGATGTGCGGTAATGTCCTCAGTTGGATGGATTAAGTTAGCCTTCATTCATCCGCTGTTAGGTCCTTCGACACGTTGCCTTAACCCCAAAAACAAACCCAATTCAGTTGCTCGGTTTGATTTATATATAAAGTTTGCAAGAAGGATGAATTCTATGTGGTGCACTTTTCGTCGTGGAGAAATGAGCATAGATCCCTCATCCTTCTGTGTGTTGGACCGCTGTTGAAAACAGTTTATCCTTAAGTCGAAAGCGGAACCCAGATGCAAGAAGAAAATTCTTTCAACTTTATGTTTTAAAAATAAGTTTTGTTTCTTTTATTTGTATCTAGCTATATGCTGGCAAAGTTTCCTGTCGAGAAGCATTCAGAGTTTTCTTACTGCTGCCATTAATGGTGCATTTTTGGGTGAAGGGAAGCCAGTTTGTTTTTTCTCCCAAAGAAGTCGTATACTGAAGGAAATTTTATTGATTGTGCAGTACTGTATTATATTTGGCCGGAAGGACTTAAGGAGTCATTTTGGCAAAGTGATTGCGCTTTCTCGAGATTGCTATTTCGGCTGCAGTCACTGTGGGTGCCGTTGGTAAGTATTTAATTTAGTGTTTGGTGTGTTTTTGTTTTGATAATCTGAATTTCTATTACAACAAATGTTTTCGAGTTACTCACATACGTTAAAATAATGAAGACAAGTACTGATGTCTATGCTCTAGTACCTTTTTGTTATTGTAGTCTTAAAATTTCATAATAATAGTAACAAAACTGAGAAATTTCGGCGAAAAGATGCACATTTCCTTAGAAAAACATTGTGGCTATTGCTAATGCTAAAATTCACATGCATTGAGTAAATTTATTTGAAAGGTATGAGTTGAATACCAAAGTTATGCAAGTCATTTGAAATTTAAACATATCTACATTGCATATAAAATAATTTTTATTTTTAGAGAAAACTTACCTTAGTCAGCTTGGTAATATTATTTAATCCACTAATAAGCAATCTTTAACAATTTTTTCGATACAAATTTCCAACTATGTATTTATAACTAGACTGGGAAATGTTGCGTTACAAAAATTCAAGTCATTAAATTTCTTGATTAAAATTCAAGAATAATTTACTCCATTCCCGGAAAATGTTGTTAAGCTTCTATTTTAAGTTAAGAAAATGACTTTGTCTACGTAGTGATTAATTTTCGTAAAATTAACTACTTAATGGTTAATATTACTAGTTACAATAGTTATTTTTAACTATTTTATTGTCAGTTGATGTTTTTTTCAAAACTAACTATTCAATAGTCAAATTTAGCTACATATTCAATAGTAAAATCAACTTTTCAGTAGTCAATGTTATTAATAATAATAGTAATTTGTGACTATTTTGATTTTCAATTGTTTTTTTTTTTTTTTTCAGAATTAACTTTTTAATAATCACTATAACTATTTCAGCAGCAACATATACCTATTGTACATAGTTAAATTTGACTTTATCGAATAGTCGTTGAATGACTATTAATATGGTCAGGTCATCTTCAATACCTGTTTCACGTTTTGGAAATGCTTACCTGGTAGGTTTTTACTTGCCGCGTATACAAGAAGAATAATTAGTTTCCAGAAAATTCTTCAAAAAATTAACAACAATAAATTTTTTCTCAAATAATTTCAATTGACATTTTATTATATCTTATATAAGAATTAAAAAAAAAATCAAATGATAAACAACCAATTATAAATATTTAAGTCTTATTAATTTTTTGTTCGTTACAAAATGAGGATGAAGTGGTGGGAAATTAATTTCGTTAAACTTAAAAATTAAAGGTCTTTTGTATTCAGCCCCAAGTTAATTTTATATTATTTAATACAAAAACACAAACGAGTTACTTACATAATCTGTGGCACATGTTCAGCTCGAACTACAGGAACTTGAGGGCGATGATGATGTTTGCGTAAGAACCACTTATGCTTCCCTCCATTGTAGTAGCGCTAGCTGCCGAATGCACTAGAAATCCCTGGATTTTATTTTGCATTAAAAGTAAAACAAAAATGTAACATAAATTAATTTAACAGAGTTACCTCCGATTTTTTCCAGATTAACAAATTTCCCCGCAATCAGACGAACGATTTCTGGTCACTAAAATATTTTCACTTTGGTTTTTTAAACGTATTTCATGTCCTTCACTGTCGACAAATTGAACTTGAACTTTTTCTCCACTGGCGTCGAGCACTTCTAAAGTTTCACAAATATAATTAGAATCGTTTTCGTTAGGTATTCAATTTTTTTTTTGGAAATTATTTACCACTTATTTCTTGCAAACAACTTTTCCAAAAGGACAATCAGCACAGAATGATCGTCATATAACAAAGAAATCCACGTGCAAGCGAAACTACTTCGACATAGTTGTTATTTCCAACTAATGTTGTTAATGTTTTTTGTGTGGTAGTCGTTGTGAATTAAATTAAATAAATACTACTATTTCATAGTAGGAAGTTATTATAGAATAGTCAGAATTGATTGTTAATTCTTATTTTGAAGAAACTGTTCAATAACTATGCTTTAATATCAAAATAGTCACAATTAACTATCTTGTATAGTCACTAAATAAAATGATTGATTTTTAACTATTTTTTAACTATTTTGTAACTATTTTCAATTTATTTTTGTGCAAAAATAGTCATTCGACAAATTTCATTGGATTTCATAGAGCGACTATGGCAATAGTTACAAAAGTAACTATTTTTTTCTCTGAGTGTAAATATGAGAAACAACTTAAAGTGCCAATTTTGGAAATATCTACCTTTTTTGATTGACCAACGAACCAACCGAAAAATGGGAAGTGGCGGCAAACACGTTAAAACCGAAAGCGAAATTATGAAAGTATGTAGACAGAAAAAACACTTCAATGAACTGAGACCGCATTCATCTAACGATATGCAGATAGAGTTTACATCTGAAGTAGAACGATACCTTCAAATTAAATAAGATATATCTTCTGAAATGGCAAAATTCTAAAAGGTGCCGTGACATAAGGCCATGCGACATAAGGCCATAATTCGAAATATGGCCCTATGACGCTTTCGGAAATCGACATACGGCCATATTCGAACGTATGGCCCTATGTCGCTTCGATAATGCGACAAAGGCCATTATGGCCTTATGTCACTTTCAAGTCAATTTCAGGTTGGGTGTATGCAAAGTTTATTTTTATCAATGTTTCGCGTGGATTTAAAGAAACTTAGCATGTACCCAACCGCGCATCTATCTCGTAACCTAGCAGTGAACCCAAGCAGGGGTATGTCGCTTTCTGAAAGCGTCATAAGGCCATGGCCTTATGTATGTCATGCCACCATTCTAAAATCGTCGATGGCTACTGTCGCTCATGCAGTCGATAGATAGATACGGTATTTCAGATAGGGCTGTATCAGCAATCGTAAGCGCAACACTCCAAGAAGTTGCTCTGATCACAAGGGATAACACTGATAATATAATAGATTGAAATAAAATAAGGCGAGTCCGTGAGAAGGAAAGGAGTTTTCTAGTCAGAAAGCCTTTAAATATCCAAGAATCATTTGGTTGGACTATATTCTGATGGACGAAAGGATAAAACTCTTGCAATGATAGATTCTTCCAGAAGGAAAATCGTTTCCGAGGATCATATAGCTAGTCAAGGAGCTAAGCTCAGAATTTATATGGGATACATTTCCTTATCGAGCGGATAAGCAATCGAAATAAGAAATGCAATAAAAGACTTCTTAAAGAGCTATACTCTGTCCAATTTATATTCTCAGTACAGGCCTTATGGGAAACTCTTTTTTCTACCAAAGGTGCCAGTAGATACTCTCACGGCACTCAATCACAAGAATTGCCACTGAAATAAAAACCAAGCCACTGACTTACGAAGGAATTGTTGTTGTCATTTACGAAAAACCCACCATGACCAGTCTGTTTATGAAGGAATTTTCATCAAAGGCGCATACACTCCAGACTCTACCATGACCAGTCTGCCATACAACTGATGGGATGGCAGAATGAGGATGACGATGAGGGTAGATAGATATTTTATTTCGTACATACAATTTACACTGGTAGTTGGTAACCGCACATTTTACAATACAATAATTTGATAATGGTAATTATCTTTCTATTGGAATATTGTTTAATTTATTAATAACAATTTAGATAACAAAAAAAATCCAGTTTTAAGGAAAATACGAGAAAAACCTCAATTCAAACAAAAAAAAAAAAGAAAAAGGAAGAAAAAAAAATTATGGTTGACTAGATTGAGCTAAAAATAAATAAATAAATAAATAAATAAATAAATAAATAGATAAATAAATAAATAAATAAATAAATAAATAAATAAATAAATAAATAAATACATAACTAAATAGATAAATAAATAACAAGTAACAAATAATTAGTAGGTAATATGTAATTAATAAATAAATAATACAAAAAATTAAACACTGAAAATAAAGATCAAACAGTGTACATTGTACACTAATAAATAGGAATCATATATAACAAAAATAAATATTAAACAGTAAAAAAAAAATATATATACATATATAGGACCAATTACAAATAAATATTAAGTATTTAATTGGTTAACGAGTGGATTGTCGCCAAAACTACATCTCGTTAGGAACAACATCTTAGTTGCGATTCCAGTTTTTTTAATTGTTTTATTTATATATGGTCCCTAAATGTAAGTTTAGTGTCTAAATGAACACTCAAATATCTAACAGAAGGCTCCCAATTCATGTAGCTCCCATTTATCTGGAACTGGCTGGTGGGAAGAAAACAAGCTTTTCTTTTTCTTGTGAAAAAGACAGCTTGAGTTTTTGCTTCATTTAGCTTAATTTTCCATCTCCTGCAAAAATTGCCTACTAAATTCATCCCATCTTTTACATTCCTCTCGATATTGAGAGCGAATTGATGGGATGAATATATGTCAGTGTCATCAGCAAAGATAGCCACTTCACATGAAGGTATATTGGGAAGATCGGACGTATAGATATTATAAAGGACCGGTCCGAGGACTGAACCTGGTGGGGTGGTACCCCCGCATCGAAGTCAACTAAACTAGAAACGCTACTATTAACATGGACATTAAAACAACGATTTAACAATAAAGACTGAACTATTTTACAAAGGGACGGAGGAAAGTTAAAATTTATCATTTTGTAAATAAGGCCCTCGTGCCAAACAGAGTCAAAGGCTTTTTCGATATCTAGTAATATCATGCCAGTGGATTTACCTTGAGAACGATTTGCTTTTACAAAGTTGCAGATTCTTAGTACCTGATGGGAAGTATTATGAAAACGCCTGAAACCAAATTGTTCGTTAAGGTAAATTCCATGTTCGTTGATAAATTTTAAAATTTGTTCCTTAATAACCCTTTCATATATTTTACTTAAATTACTTAATAAGCTTATCGGTCTATAGCTATCTGGGCTTTCTGCTGGCTTTCCAGCTTTAAGTAGGTATTGAAACCACTTTAGCCTTTTTCCAAGCAGATGCCTTACCACGGCAAATAGAATTCTGAGATTGTATGCTTCGACAAATTTGGCAATGAAAATATGTTACACTTGGTTAATTTTCTTTTGAAAGTGCGTATCTATGCTCGGATGTGGTTTTCCACAAAAACAAAACCTAGTTCCATCTATGGATCGAAACACTTATCTACACAAAAGTATTGTCCTTTACAGATATCTGCCGTGCTGTCTGTGGTATTGTGGTTCTACTAGGACTTAGGATATTTCCAATGCTGTTCATGAATGAAATATTAAAAAAAATATTTAAAAAGTATTTCAATTCGAGAATCTCTTTTTTTATCTTTTTACTGCAATTAAACATGAATATGGACTACTGTGCGAAGGATCCCAGGTTCGATCCCCGGAAAAACATAAATTACTTCTTAAGGGTTTTTCTACTGTGCCACCTCTCGCGAACGTCTGACAAACATCCGAAAGTATGACTGTCCTGAAAAAACTTCTCAATTCAGCAGTTCAGACTCAGCATAAAATTGTAGGTCGCTTCAATTCGTCCCAAAAATAGAAGGCCTAAGGTGTCTACCGCCTGTTGCGCCACCTATTTATTAATTTTTTTAATGTTTTTATTTATTTTTTTTCCCAAATAATTTAGATGTAAAAAATTATATTTTTTCTGGATGCAAGATCATTGCTATTAGCATTACAATCGTTTTCATTTCTGTGTTTTTTGGGCTGAAACTAGTATCTGCTGCGCCATGTTAATGATGCCCAAATATACTTGCAAACAGGTCTCAACCTTCATCAATGTGCTCAAAAAATAAATGCAACACAGATCTTCCTTACAGAAAAACGCGATGAATTGGTAGGAGGTGCTTTTACTTATTCTAAAAATGTATGTCAAAAACTTGGAATTTTAATGGAAGAAAATTAAAAAAAAAAAATTTTGGTGACGGAAATATAGATGCAGCTTTATCCTATGAAAATGAACTGCGACGAAAATTATTTTCTTCCTTAGACAGAGTCAGGGCTGAAATACAGCAAAGTTCAACAGCTACGAAATTTGGCGACAAAGTTCGACTTTCTCACCCCTGCCAAACTCTTACATAAAAACTATGAAAGCAGTTCAGATGTTGCACCTCATGAGGATGACATTGATAAGGATGAATTTCAGATCGAACGCGTACAGATAAGAGCAATTAAATCCTTTACAGTCAAAACAAATTAACTCGCCGATAAAAGTCCACTCGAACTATTAAAATATATATTGCAGCTTAGACTGGAAGTCAGTCTGCCTAACATAACAATAATGCTTCATCTTTTTCTCACAATTACAATAAGTAATGCCAACTGTGAAAGGAGTTTCTCAAAATTGAAGCTTATTAAAAAAATAATTTGTGATACAGAACCAGAATGTCGGAATCAGACGAAAAAGTAGCAATTTTACCAAAAACGAAGAAGAAAAGGCTCTGTCGTTTCAATGACGATTGGCTAAAAGTCGCAGAATTTTCCTGGCTGAGAAAATCATCACATTGTAGCTCGACTAAAGCTCACTGCAGTATTTGTAGGGTGGATTTTTCAATAGAATTCAAGGAAATCTCAGCGTTCCGGTTACATCAAGGTGGGAAATCGCACCAATCGCTTGTCTCGACTGCTACAACTAGCCAACATTTGGAGAAATTCTTCGCCAAAAAAAATTCTGCGCAGGAGGATGATGTCACTGCAATAGAAATTGCTCACATTTTCCATGCATTGAAACATAATTTGTCATATAATTCGCTAGACTGTAGCTTAAAGCTTTTAAATAAAACAATCCCTGATTCAAATGTTACCAAACAAATTGCGTGTGGTCGCACAAAAGCAACAATGGTTGTAGAAAAAGTACTTGCTCCCTTTGTGATTCAGAAGTTAACGTCGTATTTAATATCGGAAAACGTTTATTTTGGTGTTCAATCAAACTGATGCATCTAACCGCAAAAATCGAAAATTTTTCCCAATTTGTGTTCAGTATTTTGATAAAGTATTTGGTATTCAAAATAGAATATAGGATTTTGTTGAAAATGCAAATGAATCTGCTTTAGGCATGTGTGAAATGGTAAAAATTGTACTAGAAAAAAATAATCTTAGCTTAGACAAAGTCGTGTGTTTAAGTGCAGACAATACAAATTCTAATTTTGGGAAAAACAATTCGCTATTCACAAATTTAAGAAAAGCATATGTAAATATTTTGAAAGCCAATTGTTATGCTCATATACCTATTGAACAACGCTTTAAAGAAATCTATAAACAATTTGGAAGTAGACGTCGAAAACATAATTTGAAAAATTTACTCGCATTTCTCCAATGCCGCAAAACGTCGATAAAGTTTAACCAAATTTGCAACTTTTCTGATACTGAGCTCAAGGAAATTCTTCGACATGTAACAACAATATGGTTATCTTTATTACCTGCCATAGATAGAATCATACTTACTTGGCCAGCATTATAGGTACTCATATTTTATTAATGAAGAAATTTCAAAACAAATGCAACCAGTTTTACATATAAAAAATCAAGTGATTTCGCCAAAAATTGAGGTGTATTTGTTATTTCTGTCATATACAGGGTGTCCCAGTTAAGAAGGACAATCCTTTAATGGAAGATTCCTGAAGTTATGCCGAACAAAAAATTGTATGGCAGGGGGGGTCTATTTTCATCATATTTCCCGTTATAGCCCATCAAAATAGATGACCTCTAATTTGGAGGTGTTACGACTAAAAACGCTATAACTTCTAAACTTTTATAGCTACAAAAATAGTTTTGTACATTTTGAAAAGACAATTTAGTAGCGCATACAAGTCTTGAGCACTTCGGCTACATCTGGGCAGCTACAAAAGAGTTCTGGCTCCTTAAACTCAAAATTTTGAAAATTGTTGTTACAATTTTTTACTTAAAATGCCTTTTTCTCAAAATGTTGACTTTATAAATTTTTATTTTTTTTATGAAATTTGTATCCTTGAGAAATTTCCTAAAAATTATGTTAAACAACTTTTTTACGTACGATCAACAGAAGTTATAGTAAAAACCACTTTTTGTCAGACAATAATGTTAAAAAAGACTCGATATTTCTCTTTTTCATTGATAGCAAGTACCCCAGAAGAAAAAATCCATGGTTGTTAGCTCAGATCTAGTCTTTTTTACCATTTTTGTCTGACAAAAAGTGGCTTTTACTATAACTTCTTTTGATCGTACGTAAAAAAGTTGCTTAACATAATTTTTAGGAAATTTCTCAAGGATAAAAATTTCCTAAAAAAATTAAAAATTGTACCTATAATAGTTTAGAAGTTATAGCGTTTTAAGTGGTAACACCTCCAAATTAGAGGTCATCTACTTTGATGGGCTATAACGGGAAATACGATGAAAATAGACCCCCCCCCCCTGCCTTACAATTTTTTGTTCGGCATAACTTTAGAAAGCTTCCCTTAAAGGATTGTCCTTCTTAACTGGGACACCCTGTATTTTAAAAGTTCTTTCCGAAACTACAAAAAATTTAGAGTTAGTTTAGTTATTTGAAGAGGTTTGCTTAGTAAAAATTTAAATTTAAATGAATTGTCGAATTCAAATGAAAAATAATTTCCGGATATTTCTAATTTAATTCAGATAATTTCCTATTTATTTAGTATTCCTGCAACAAATGCTTATACAGAAAGAGTATTTTCTGTAATCAATTCTAAATGGAATGAGGAACGGGGAAAATGATCGACAAATTTAATAAAAAGTGAATTAATAATTTACTTTAATCAAAAAGAGTCCTGTATAGATTTTTTTGATGATGTAAAGACAAATAATGAGCTTCTCAAATTAATGAGAACGAATGAAAAATATGTTAATATACATTAATTTCGCTTTTATTCTGACATGTTTATGCAATGAAGCAATATTTTTATTTATTTATTTAGTGAAGAACTATTTTTGTTTGTTTTTTTTTAGTCTATTTAGCTATTTATGCTTTTTCATTGAATTGTTATTTTATTGTTATTTATTTTATAATAATTTGCCAATATACGCATTTTGTTTGTTTTAAAAAAGTTTTTTTTTTTTTCAGTCCTCCGCGAAATTTTGTAAAAGGTGGCAAGCCTAACTCCAACCCACGCTACGCCACTGGCCGACCCGAGGCCTCGCTCAGCTTTGAGTTGATGACCCTGTTGGTTAGCAAATGGTTCACCAGGTCCTTATGAGAAAAGTGTACATTTAATAATTGCTTATAACCGCAAGAAGGCACCACATTGAAAGTACCATCCCAAAGATAGTTTCGCCAGAGGTAAGGTAGACTGAGATACCCATCTCCGAATCCTCTTGCCGCTGGGCCCCTCAATTTTTGCCAGGAATCCGCCATTTTGTTTTCCTATCTGTGTACATCAGTTCCTATCCGTGTAAAAAGATTAGGTGCGAATGTGTTGGTGGAGAGGATTTTTGATGTTTGTCAATACGAATTTCTATGCAACAATACTAGCGCACCTAAACTTTTTGGGAGCGTAAAATTTAGCTTGTAGGCAAATTACTGTAAATAGGTCGAAGATGGGAATCTCAGTCTCTCTTACCTCTGGTTTCGCTACGATGCGTTGTGCCGGGTAGATTTTGGGTTTCGGTTGCAATAGCTTTTGCTGTTTATATGAATATACGAGTAGTAACTAAAGTTTTGCTCAAGTACTGTACTCCTTTAAAAGGGATCGCTGGCTCCATTAAATTAAGCCCCAATAAAAACATGCCCCAGAAATAAATTAAAAAAGCCCCAAAAAGTGGGGAAATATTTCATAATGAAAAATGGCCCCATTCCATTTATGAAAATTTACCCCAAACAAATGAAAAATTGGCACAATATAATAATTGGCAAACAGCAACAAAAATGATTATGAAATTTTCATTGTTTTGGGGCCTTTTTGCATTTTATTGGGGTGATTTTTCATTTAATGGAAATTGTTTGAAGATCATTTGGGGCATTTTTCATTTTCTTATTATGGTATCAAAACAAAAATCTGCTAGAAGAAACGCGAATTATACCGTTGTTACAAGGGCAGCACGTTACAGGCTTCAAGGAGTAAATAACTTACTGACAATTGAATTTGTGAGTACCTACACGTCGATCAGTTTATTGTCGAAAGTGCGCGCGAATTCTTAACTTGTATTTGCTTAAATTTATTAAAACTTAAAACCTGTTCAGATTTGGAAATAGCTTTTAATTTAAGCTATAGAAAAGCCAGCTGGGTTTTTGAAATAACTTTTAACTTTAGCTTCAGAAAATTTAAAAATTCGCGAGAATTTTGAACTTTTATTTTCTCAGTTTTTGAAATAACTTTTAATTTTAAAATTAAAATTCCGCCCTTAGATGGCGCTACAGTCCGGGGTGGACCTGGCCCTCAACCAACACGCCTCTCCAGTTAACCCGATCTTTGGCTAACCGCCTCCAGTTGCGCACTCCAAGTTGGTCGAGGTCCCCTTCCACTTGTGCCTGCCACCTAAGGCGAGGTCTTCCTCTACTGCATTGTCCCTCCCAAGTAGAAATTTGTGACTTTGATTCAAATTTATTTTAAATTATGGTCACCGTTTGGTATATTTGACTTGGTTTTGAGTAGATAAATGCGTTGCTATGAATATGGAAACAGTTTGACATTTTTGTAACTATTACGTGCCTTAAAGAGACAAATGTTCTTTAACGTAACATTTCAGTAAATGTTGTGTCTAAAAAATTACTGAAAGTGTCAAAACTAAAGTCTCAAAATCCGCAGAGTTACCATTTAATGTTACTACTACACAACTACACTAATAGACTACGCCCAGTCTGAATTGTGACCGTTGAATGTTACCATAAAGTGCATTATTCGCTTTTGGTTTTTATTTGCACACAATCTCCAAATACATTGCCTAAATAACTACTAGACAATTTGACACATTAATATCTACACAAAATAGTTGAATGTTATTTCCACAATTACTATATTGTACCAGGTATTGTATCAACACTAAGTACGAACTGAAGTGGATTTTTATGCACGTTCTATGTAATTTGTGTGTAAACGAACGGATAGTGTATCTTTATATGACATGGTGTTGCTCATAGGCGTAGAGTATAAAGGGGGCACAGAAAAAAAATATCATACATCGTTTCGAAATTATTCCATATATGTACTGGTAATTATTTTATTGACACTGTCTTCCCATATTGTTTTTCCATAAAATAGAAATCATAGTTTTAACAAACTAATCGTAAAATCTTGGGAACATATCTGAAAATAATGGTGCAATTTTAGTAGCAAAGCATGCAGCGCTTTTATTAATAATTTCTTTTCTACTTTTACTACGTCCAACGCACATCTTTAGAAGGAAGAATGCAGTGTGCTTTTATTAAATAAAATATTTTACAATTACAAGAAAAATAAATGAGGTGTGAACAAATGTAATTTAAGTGTAAAATAGTAATAAGAGTTTGTATAAAATAGTAGTTTGCAACATCGTAGGAGATTCACGCCCCAATATCTCGAGAAATCTACCACATGGCACTAGTAGTAGTTCTACCTATAAATGGCTAGGAAGTTATTTTTATAATCTTAAAATATATCAGTTTTTTTTTATTCTTAAAAATGACAATACTAAAGCGTTATACATTTTTAAAGTTAATTTCATGCCTATCTACTCCTATTTCAATGAAACTTTTTTACCCATTGTCCTATTCCCCAATTTTCAGACCTATTGCAAGTAATAAACGCAAAAAACAACTTTATCAATTTGGGGAGCACATACACCCTTTGCCCCTACCAAGTGAAATGCACATGCATTAATACGAAAACTAATCGCCATTTTCGATCGTAAGTACTGGGCATCCATTTTTAATGAAATAATTTCACAATTGAAATTCGCAAACTCTTTATTCTTTATAAGTACGTATATGTATCACCTTGAAATATACCTTATAATTCTTTCAATTCATTTTTGAA
The DNA here is from genome assembly GCA_955612985.1 of Cheilosia scutellata. Lineage (NCBI taxonomy): Eukaryota > Metazoa > Arthropoda > Insecta > Diptera > Syrphidae > Cheilosia > Cheilosia scutellata. The sequence goes on from OY015312.1 coordinate 92,412,037, forward strand.
GCTATTAAGATAATTTTCGATGTCCCTGGAAAAAGTAGAATTTTTTGAAAATAAAATTGAATATCTAAATATTCAATATTTCTTGAGCGCGTGAGTTTTTTCCACTGCAACTTATTCACATTCGTGGTAAAACTGACTTTCGTTTTAATATTTGGGCTACGGATACGAAGAAATGCAATTAATATTAATTTAATGTTTCCATTTTGTTCCTTTAGGTATGCCAATAATTCATTCCATATGTATATACATTTTATTTGTACCTATCTGATTGTATTTGTGTAGCGATTTTATTATATTCTATTTGTGTGAATAAACCTACAAACACATTAAGACAAATTTGACAGCTCACTTTATGTGTTGCATGCAATACTTTGTGACCATTTTGTGTAGTTTCTGTACTGTAAATACATCGCAAGCTGTGACTGGCAAAAATCGGTAACGTTTCGGTTGCGAATCATAGCCGATTATACCATATTGTGTATATCACGGAATGGTCAAATAAGTACGTCAAACTAATTCCCCACTTGATCACGGTTCCCTCCTATATGAGAAACAGATTGCACTTTTATAAATCAAAACACACTTTGACCGTAATAGTAAACTTTCTGAATTGTGGTAACAGCGCTAGAACTTTAACCAACGATTTCTACTTGGGCTCCAGGTTGGAATTGAAGACTTCATGCCGGATCGTTGGTGTCCATTCGCTCTACACGTCCCAGCCATCTTAGACGACTGATGCCGCCTCAGTTTTTAAAATAACTTTTAATAATTTAATTTAATTTTCTAAAGCTAAAATTCAAGCTTTACGAACAGTTACAAACAGTTTTGTACTTTTTCTTTAATATTTGTTGTAATTCGTGGTTTATGTTTAGGGTGATATATCATTATTTTGGGTGGGGTCATATTTCTTAAGAAGATCCCAATATTTAGAATCGATTTTAACATATTTTTCGCGTTTTTCATTGAGTTTGGGGCCATTTTTCATTCTTTTGGGCCAATTTTTTATTTTTTTGGGGTGATATTTCTTATAAAGGCCTTAATATTTAGAATCGATTTTAAATTGGGGCATAATTACACAAAAAAAATGAAAATTTTCCCCAAATTATTAATGAAAGAAGGCCCAAAAAAATTAAAAATCACCCCAATCACCCCTACAAAACGTTGTTGTTGCTTACTAGATATATATGTTTTGGGGCCATTTTTAATTTTTTTTTTTTGTCTTTTTTCATTGGGCCTATAATTTCATGGAGCCGGAATTGCTATTATAATATGGAAACATAGCGAAACATCTTAAGGAGTAACGGGAGTTTTTAGAATTACCTGGTTTCGAATGCGTATAATTATAAACTGCTTTCGTATAGGTACTTCACCGAATTGTACCTGCGTACAATTTGTTTTACCAACATACCTTCTTTGGACATTTACATTCTGCTGTATGTACCTACACATATGTTTTTCATCAAAATCTTCCCAGATCTGTGACAGTATTGAGGCGCAAAATTCGGTATAAGTGATCCGAAAGTGTGTCTTTTCATTTCCGCCTTCAACATTTATATAATATATCAGTTAAATTGAAATCAGTTTTTATTTTATTGTATCAAGGTCACTTTCCGGAATAAGGAATGAGCGTAGATAATGAATTAAATCTCTCCTCGGCATACACTACACACTCCAATGTCAATCAATAACCAGAACCACCCACTCTGATTTGTGCTCTTTCTGGTGCCCACCGGAAATTGTCGATTTTCACAGATCACTGAACATTTCTACGGTCAAGGACTACAAAATATTGGTAATGCGAATGTGAAATCACTTGCGAATTGGCACGGCATGAGATTTAGGGAAAGTGTATACGAAGTCTCGTTTTTTGTTTGCGTTTGTATGGACGAATGGAGGCAATGTTCTGTAGTTTCCTGTATAGGCGACATGGATTTATACCCCATTGTTTATCAAGCAAAATGTATTTTCCATTTCCACATGGGGGTAAAACAAATGCGCACAAATACATCACCCAAGGATATTTTCCGATAATTTACACAATCTGTAAGGGGAAACAAAATAATAAAATATCATACTACCTACATTTGCAATTGTAATGTTAAGAGTTTGGGGGTGAGTGTTGGAGTGCCGCCGCACACGGTTTATATGGACTTTGCATTTTTTTTTTTAATTTAAAGTAGGTCTTGTTTTGCCAAAAGAACTGAGATATAAATAAAAGTACCGGAAGGGCGGAATTGAGAACACGTTATTTTTTAAGCCTAACCGACTTCTAAAACTCCTAAACTAGTGCGTGCAATAAGTCCATGTTGAAAACGAGGCCCAACTTCGCATACCGTCCTAACCATTCATTTCGATGATTTTTATTGCATGAATTGAAAAAAACTAAAACTGTATGCCGCCGTATTCGTATCTGAATGGCTGAATTCAGAATAATTGTTACATTATTAGTTTCATATTTGTTAACAATATTCAAGTAATTTAGTTAAAGAAAGGTTCATCTGTTAATTTTTTTTTTAACATTCGGCGTTGCTTTACAAGCCAAAATTATTGTGTTCTTGTAGAAAGTCTGCATAAATACAGCTGAATGCGTTCTATTTTAGGCAGGACTGTAATTGACATGTTTTTCAAGCAAAACCCATTTTTTTCAGATTTCACAGATTTTATGTTTCTTTAAAAACACGCGGACAAGTAGGTATATCAACCATATACATATGTGTCCTAGGACATAATGGTCTTGCGGACCGTCGTTTTCTTTTCTGGTGTTCAATAGCATATATCTTCCTTTACTTTTAGTTCGTCTGAAGTCCAAATAAATTCTTTTTCACTTTTTTTTGAGCTAAAGGCATGGATACAAGTTGATTAAGCCACAATATGAGGGGTAGGTTAGGTTAGGTTAGGTTAAATAGGGGTATGAGAGAGATATCTCATACGGCACTAGGCACCAAAAGGGCCCATCGCGATCCCTAGAGGGAACCAATTGCAGTGACCTACAATGGAAAAGCACCTAAACACTTGCCCTTGAGAAAACCCCAATTTCCCTGCAAAAACCAAGTAGCCCCTTGTAGTTGGTATTGTCTATCTCCTCTAGATGTTGGAAGAAGTACCTGCCCAGAAATTTCCTTCTACTACGACATATTGCCTCACATTCACAAAGTATATGTGTTATGTCCTCTTCGGCTTGCAGGTCATCGCAGAATCTACAATTGTCCGAGTCTGCCAGCCTGAGCCTTTTGGCATGTTTTCTAAGAAGACAATGCCCTGATAATATGCCGATCAGTGTCCTGAGCTGTTCCCTGCCTAGTTTGAGGATTACCCTAGATCTTTTACGGTCGTATTGCGGCCAAAGTGCCTTAGATACTGCGTGGCCGGTGAGGCCCTCCCACCTCCGGTCGGCTTCCTTAGTTATTTTATTCCTAATATCACTTTTTATGATGCAGGGAGGTGGTTTAATATCCACATCTCCTCCATCTAACATTTCCCCGCCTTTTCTCGCAAGCTCATCAGCCTGCTCATTTCCAGCTATACCGCAGTGTCCTGGTACCCAGCACAGTCTCACTCGGTTCTGACTGCATAATGCCTTGAGGGGTAAGAACACCACTAACAATGCGCATCCTCCTCACCAAAGCACTAGAAGCTGCTTCTGTGGTTCGACTATGGCTCACAAATCACAATCCTCTCAAGTGGAACACTCTAAGGAGTTATGATATAGCAAGGAAAATGTGGACCTCATATAAACACACCACGCGGACTCGACTTAATTAACAGAACCCGTCCTGAGACTACTAAAATCTAAGTACGACAGGCCAATGGCCAGTTGTTACATACGCTGCTGCAGTAGCAAAACTGCATAAAGAGTTTTTTGGTAAATGCCTGCTACCAGCTAGGCTATTATGACTGAGCAGTGGACACTATAAACTTCTGGAAGCATTATTGATTTATTCATCATTTACAGATTTAATCACTTCTACATATCTAGCTACGGTTTACTATTAATCATTTTCAGATTATATCGAATAAAATGCAATTCGGGCTTCATCAAATTGTTTTACATTTAACAAATTTAGAATTATTAATTATGACCTCAAGTCATTTGTTTTCTCCATTCACCGCATGCCCGTGCCCGAGTTAATTTCAATTTAAATATCTATTCAAACGCAATGTCCAATTGAATTATTACCCCAGTTTCACATCGCAAATGGAAATTTGTTATCGAACAATCGATAGGAGAACTTTTTCCAAAGTAGGTATACTCACGTCCTGCGCCAGGAAAATGCCAATAAAGGACACAATTCCCGGCAAAATTTACCACCGAGTCCAATGAAATACATACATCATTTGAATTCCATTAATTCTCTGAATTGTCTGTGTTTTCAACAAACCTCATCGCCATCCTTGAATTCATCTCCGGAGAATTGAAATCTATTGGAGGGGCCAGGGCAACACGGAACGAACTGCAAATGCATTATAACAAACTTTAGCCATTAATCATACATTATATCTTTTAGATCGTTAGCGCTTATCGCGTCAATAGATTTCTCTACGTGGATTTTATTAGTGAATTTTGTTGCCCCAATCTCTCGGTTAGCAACCCTCTGCAAAAAGCGCAAAATTTAAATTACCATAGTCATCAATGCTATCATCACAGTCACAATCAGCGTCATCATCCTTGCGGAGCTTTATTCCATCCATTCATGGATCCTGCGGAACAGGGAACCTATTGCTTTATGGCAAAGGATGCAAGTAGCAATTGATGTGCCAGTTTGTCTGTCTGTTTGTCTCTGTGGTTGGATAGTTGCGCCAGTAGCTGCTCTATGCTCTCAAGCAGAGTTGCGCTGACAATAGAATTTCATGGACCATGACTCGGGCCTCCGTCGCGTCCTCCCGACAGTGTCTCTATCCATTGCATCGGGCTCATCGCCTGTCTGCGCGACTAAGCCCAAGGGTGTAATTTTCTTATGGACCATTGAGCGTGAATGCAATAATTCAAAGGTGTTAACCGGTCCATTGCTATCAGCCGCTGGCATTATAAAGTTCATAACTTTTGACGTGTATTCGTTTCTTTGGTGTTTGATAGCGATATGGGTCGAAGTCGACTACACGACCATAACCTTTTCAGTGTACACAGTCTGCGAAGAAACAGGTCGTGTTAGGCTGTCATTAGTTGTTAGTTGGCCGGTGATTTGAGCCTGGGAAAGTTTTTAACAAATTTTCGCTGTAGAGGAAGTTGATTCGGAACTCCTGGAATAGATAACAGATTATTAGTAAGTAATTTATCTCGTAATGATACTGTTAATATTTCAGGCAGATAAAACTGATAAAATGGTCATTAAAGGTATTAGATACGTCAACCCCAACCACCCCAAAATGCTTATTTTGTAATTCAAAATGCGGAAAAATTTTTTTTGGCTCGTGAGCAATTATGATAAAAAATATGTATAGGGAAACTGTCATTGAGAATTCGGGGGAATATTGTTATTGTTTACGAAAAAAGGAAGACGCGTCCGCGTGCACCAAATTTTGAATATATTGCGAGTTGCCGAGAATATAGGAATGATCGAGAAATGATAAAGTTAGCCAGAGCTGTCTGAGGTCATTCAGGAGTGAATTTAGAAAACTAAAAAAAAAAAAAACTATACACTGAACCAAAAAGGTGCATAATATAAATGTAAAAATCCATTATCTAAATGAAAAAATTCATTAAAATTGAGCTAATTATCGAGTTCATACGGAATAAGTATTCCAATTCATACGCGTATGAACTTATTCATACGCGTATGAACTTATTCATACGCGTATGAACTTTTCATAAAAAGTAAGAATCTGTAATTGAAATTATGTATTGTATACATACATCTCTTAATGTATTTATTCATTAGATGTATGAAGCCGTTCTCAAATTCAATGCATCAGTTCATTAATATCATGTACTTTTTCATCAAATATAAAAAAAAAGTTATGTATCTTGTTTTTAATGTTATGCATTTATTCTTAAAATGTATGAACTTTTTCATTGATTGCATGCATGTAGTTTTAAACCGTAAGTAAACCTTACATTCATTTTATGAAATATTTCATTGGAGTTTATGAACTTTTCATTAAAAGGTATGAACTTTTTCATTGATTGCATGCATGTAGTTTTAAACCGTAAGTAAACCTTACATTCATTTTATGAAATATTTCATTGAAGTTTATGAAACCTTACATTCATTTTATGAAATATTTCATTGAAGTTTATGAAATTTTCATTAAAAGGTATGAACTTTTTCATTGATTGCATGCATGTAGTTTTAAACCGTAAGTAAACCTTACATTCATTTTATGAAATATTTCATTGAAGTTTATGAAACCTTACATTCATTTTATGAAATATTTCATTGAAGTTTATGAAATTTTCATTAAAAGGTATGAACTTTTTCATTGATTGCATGCATGTAGTTTTAAACCGTAAGTAAACCTTACATTCATTTTATGAAATATTTCATTGAAGTTTATGAAATTTTCATAAAAATGTATGAATTTTTTCATTGAATACATGAATGTAGTTTTAAACTGTAAGTAAACCTTACATTCATTTTATGAAATATTTCATTGAAGTTTATGAAATTTTCATAAAAATGTATGAAATATTTCATAAAATGTATGTACTCTTACATTTTATTATATGAAAATTTAAGAATACCTTTTCATAAATTTAAATAAAAAAAATGAAAAGCTTCTATTAACACTTACCATGATAACCAATTATAATATCGATGTTCAAAACATGTTCCATGTTGTACCTGTAAATTCAAAATTTTTCCGGAATCTGAAATATGAAATGAAAACGCAAAACACGTAATTTCTTTTACATTGTTTTATTTATTTGTTTTAGGTGGTCTGAAAGTACAAACATTTTTGACGTATTTTTTGTTATTTTTATTTCATAGAAATGGCTCTCAATAAAGGCCCAAAATTGAAGGCATGGCAATGGATATTCCAAATTAAACAAATGAAAACATTTAAAACATATGTCCACAGCCCTTAAAAAATTATTGAACATGAATTTAACATCATCCATGTAAACATAAAAATTTGTAAAAGAACTAAAATCTTTTGCACCCAAAGCAAAAACAAAGGGTTGTATTTTTTCTGACTTCGATTTCAAAAATGTTATATGGTCATCCATTTCTTGTACGCTGCTGGCCACAAAAACAAAAGCCTCCTGCGAGCTCTTTATGGTAAATTTGACCACTGTTTTTTTCCCGCTGTTGTCTTTCTTTACCGCCTTATGGGTTGGAAACAGGTATGCGTGCAAACACCACATAAGCTTCACCGCAGCACTATCTTTATTTTAGTTTTAAGAAAAGAAAGAAAACAGAAAAATTTAATTTTAGATATTTGTTTTAATATAATAATATAATAATAATGAAATAATATTTTTTTACAATAAAATATAATTTAAGTACAAACTTACCACTTTTAATGTCGACTTTGTGAATTGTTTGCAGCATTTCCAACATTCCTTTATCCCTTACATGGCTTTCTCTTAAAAGGAAATCTCTCAAATTCTCGGATTGTTCTGGCCAACGATTGAGTAGCCCTGGGCAATTTCCAAAAACGACTCCAAAGTCTTTGTCAATCTAAATATGAATTGATAACATAGGTTTTATTTTATTGAGAAAACATTTTTTTTGTCAAAGATCTGTTTTCAATTTATTGTAGCTCAGGCTCTGGAAGCAGCAGAAAATTCAGCACAAAATACTCGGGAAAGTTGTAAATGTATTGGGATCAATGTATCATAATAACATGTCTTGCATCGTTCTGCGGCATAAGGGAACACACCCTACGAGACGAGTTCAAGAGGATAGAGAAGGAAATAAAATAATAGTTTAACCCTCTAATGCCTCCAACCACCTCAAGGCATGGTATACCTTTTACGTCATAACTCATGTAGATACAATTTTTTTTTCAAATCTGTACAGCCTATACTTATAGTCAATATATTGTTTTATGTTTTGGTATGTCTCCCGTCTATACTGATTCAATGCCTTTGTCAGATATTTACCCAACGTCGCGACGTAGAAATATGAACAACGTGTCGAAGATGACGGATGACGAAATTTTTGATTTTATGAACTCAATTTCCTGCGCGGACGATACTGATGGTAAAGTTGATTTCGACGAAGACGACGATGTTTGCGATCCAGATTTCATTTGTCAAGAAGAGAATTTGTTGAATAGTAATCTTTTGGTAAGTTCAATTGAAATTATCGTTGAGGCAGTCAATGCAAGTAGCGATTTGAATGCAGCTTCGCCAACAATACCAACGACATTTGCTACTTCTGACGTTTTTGAGCCGAAAGTTGTAGATTCGCGGTTTAGAAAACGCAAGCGAGTAAACTCCTACTGTCCTGTCCACGTAGCTGTTCTTCATACGCACGCTTTCGTCATTTGCAGCTTGTTGGCTCTGTCCACGAAGCGGCTACGAAAATGCGACTTCGCCGCTTCGTGGATAGAGCTTTGTTTGTTTATATGCCAGCTGCAAAGAAGCAAGCCAGCGTACAACAAGCTGCAAATGACGAAGCGCAGCTACGTGGACAGTAGGCCGAAGTCGTTTTCCGTGGCGTGAAAGAGGTGCCAGATGAAGTAAAGGCATTGAAAACACCATTCGATTGCTTCAGTTACTTTGTAACGGACGAATTCATTCAGTCACTGGCTGATCAAATGAATTTAAATGCTCGCCAGCAGAACATCGACACTAGATTTGTCACCGAAAAGAAAGAAGTTCGCAAATTTCTGGGAATTTTGTTTTTCATGTCGGTATATCGCTACCCCAACGTTCGTTCTTACTGGGGAAGAATATGTCGCAAACGCTTATGGAATTGACATCAGTAGCGTTTTGTGGGCAGACAACAAAATTGTTAGATTGCTTTCGACATATGTTGGTGTGAAACCATTTGCATCTCGAAAACTTGAACTCCAATCTCCAAAATCCACGCTATGGGATCGAATCAGCGTTACCGATGGGCGACTTTAGTCGCCATTTGGCGACTTTTTTGATCTCTGGGCCCCTGGCGACGACTTTTCAAAAATTCTCTGTTTTGGCCCCTTTTTGCAACATTGGCGACTTTCGGGCGACTATTTCCATAAAAGACATCATAAAAACTGTTGAACAACTCAAAGAAGTATTCTCTATATCCATAATTAACATTTAACAATATGATTCCACTGTCAAGTTAAGTACGTTAAGTTAATTTCGATTTACTTCTTGTCCCTCATTATTGCATTTTTGATTATATGCACAGGGTAAACTGAATAAAAATTGCTGAATGGAGTTTCAAATGATGAACGCTTTTTAAACTATTTTGAGGAACCAAATGTATTTTTCATGTTGTTAATATTTTTTTATCGAAAAATTCGTATAAGGAAGCGGTTTCCAATGAGCAAGATATTACCCGTCCACTGAGAATCTTACTAGTTTTAACGCAATAAATTTCTGGTAGTAAGAATTGAAAAAGCTGTCAGCCACTCACAATTGACAATTGACAGATGATTTAAAATTTGTTGTCATATTTGGCATATGCGTGCAATTACTATTCGCATTTATGGTTTGTCATCAAAAAGATGTTCGATTAATTCCGAATCACTTTCGCCGGTAGATAAATATTTCTAACAAATTAACAAATTATTCGCCTTTATCAGACTTTTTTAAAACTGCAATTTATGAATTGACAAACAAAAAGGTCACATCACATACTGCACTTTACGGAAAAAAACAAAATGCAACTGTCATATTTTTCATAGACTACTACAAAAGCGGTCCTTAACTTTTTCGCTGAGAAAAATTCATACCCACAACTTATAGTTTGACAGTCTTTCCATTCTTAATACAAAAGTAAAGAAAAACAGGTTTTGTTGAAAATACATCGAGTATTAAGTTTTATTTGTATAAGGCCCCTTTTTAAACTTTTGGCGACTTTATCAATATGGCCATCGGTAACGCTGGATCGAATGAACCAACAACAAATTGAAGTTGACTGTCCATTTATCATCAAGGAATACAATCGACATATGGGCGGTGTTGATCTCATGGATGATCTTCTTTGTCGCTATCATATTCCTATGAAAACCCGTGGTCAAACCGCATCTTTTTCCACCTGCCGATTTTTTCTTGCTCTGACGACCCTAGCCAGCCTCAAGGCGGCATGTGTAAGTTTACATATACAGGGTGTAAACTTCACCAAACTGAAAAATGAACTTAAAATTCGTTCTTCTAATGTGCATGTTAGTCTATACTGTTTATTGACTCAAATAAAAAAATAAGGCATTAGAGGGTTAAAAAGCTAATAAAAATTAAACAAATGAAAACATTTAAAACATATGTCCACAGCCCTTAAAAAATTATTGAACATGAATTTAACATCATCCATGTAAACATAAAAATTTGTATTTTTTCTGACTTCGATTTCAAAAATGTTATATGGTCATCCATCTCTTGTACGCTGCTGGCCACAAAAACAAAAGCCTCCTGCGAGCTCTTTATGGTAAATTTCACCACTGTTTTTTTTCCGCTGTTGTCTTTCTTTACCGCCTTATGGGTTGGAAACAGGTATGCGTGCAAACACCACATAAGCTTCACCGTAGCACTATCGAGATAGCAATTTTTTTTTGCATTTGGCCAAATAAGATCTATTTTCAATTTGTTAGATATATCTCGCCAGATATATATGGACCAGAAAGATTAATGTTAGCTCAGAATACTCGGTGAAGTATTGCTTAACTATTAAAAGCATATCTTAAGTTGACTTACATAGATTTATGAGTATAATGGCAAGTTGGGCGTATTAAGGTCGAAATAGAAAAGTGTGCAAACCCCATTTTTCAACCCTTATAGGACGAATTTTTAAAAACGATTAATCTTAAATTAATAAAACTTATCTATAAACATACAAAGTTTTAAGTCAATGCGGCTAATGGTTTATGTGTTATGAAAAAGCCTACCTTAAAGGGGCAGCAGGGAAAGTCAAAATTCAAAAATTCCAATATAAATATTGCATTGTCTTCACAACCCAACCAGCATGGAAAATTTCAGAGCTCTAAGTTTAGAGGAAGTGATTCAAACTTGACTTGCAAGATTTGAGCATAAGAAATTTTTCCTGAAGTTAAGTAAAACCCTTTAAAAATAACCGCATTCTTTAATAACCTTCAAGGACTAAGGTAAGCTAAGAAGCTGTTAGGACACTGTAATCTAAAAAGATAAAAAGATCGGAGAATTTCGCTTATCGATTTCAAGTCAGAATCCACTCAAGAAAAACGTACACAACTGCAATTTATGTATATTATACAAGGTAGCAGGCAGCAGCCATAGGTTAGTTTTTGACATTTCACCAATACATGAGTAGATTCGACCATAAGCAGTTTTATTGTCCCATTGGACTTTAAAATGAGTCCCGAGTGAAACCAATGAAAAACGGCATAAATGTATTAGGGGTATTCACGATTCGGTGTATCAGGTCTATAGGTCTGTGGTATAGTAAAAGTGTAAAAGTGTAACAAATATATTTTGTTGTTATATGTAAGAAAACTTCACACTTTTAGACTTTCAAAATGATACTAGACCTGATACACCGAATCGTGAATACCCCTATTGTTTTTTCTTTTTTTTATCTAAAAAAAGTTATTATTAACTTACTAACTAACTATGTACTCGGGAAAGTATTGCCTAAGACTGTTTTAAGCTTTTTGTGTTGATATAGATTTATGAATATTTAATGACAAGTTGAAAGTATGTACTCGTAGGAAGTAAAAAATGTTATTTCTCCCTCAAGGTACAAAATTGCAAGTTAATACAACTAATGGTTCGTGAATAACGAAAAACTACACTACGGTTTTATATATATATATTTACATACTTACAAAACGATAGCCATTTGGTCTCTTGTACTCCGGCCATTTAGCAAATATATTACTAAGAGAACCTGCCTCCTTTAGTTGTTGCAATCTAAATTGACTGCATGACTGCCAACAACTATCGAATTCAGCGGCCGACAAATTATCGTGCTTCAGGCTTCTGATGCACTCTTCTGCATCAACTTCAGGAGCTGTGGGTGATAAAATGCAAGCATTATTATTAGTTTTCATTATTGTCTCATAACTTGTTATTTAAATAATTAAATAATTTATTGGAAATAAAAGATACTTACTAAATTTCATAGCACCAAGTTTTTCGGTGGGCTCACCGTCAGGAGCTGCAGCATTACTGGAACGCTTCAAATGAGCTCTAAATGCATTTTTGGCATTGCAGTACTTTATATATATTTTGCCTCTTTTGCCAACCCGGTAAAATTCGAGCTTTTCGGTCGGAAATCTATTCAAAATGTCTTCTTCAAGTCTATAGCTTGTTGCCAGTGACATGTGAAGGTTATTCTCTTCAAAATAGTTACATATTATAGTTATCAGGATGTGTCGATGCTCGTCGATGAGCCTAGAATTCGCCTCATAATACTCCGTAACTATTTTTGACTTTCGGCAATCATGTAAAATATCCGATAAGCCTACACAATCGGTGGCTGTAGGTGAGGCTCTCGAAGAACTCGGTGATGAGACATTTGAATTCGGTAAGGACATCAGATTTCTTATTCCAGGCATAGGTTCATCTTCGATTACGATTGATGAAAATTTTCTCCGCCATTGAGCCAAATTCTCCTCGAACCTGATGAGATCAATTATTTTGTGATTCTTGAAAAGCAATTCAATATGCCGTGGCTTGATAATTTTCAAAATTGGAATATCAATATTTTCACCTGAAAGAATGTGAAAAAGAGGTATCAATTAATCCAAAGTTTTTCAACTCGAGGAAAGAAAGAATATTTACTTATTAAAAAATCTGTAAGATGTTCCAAATTCTAGCTTCTAAGGAGTGATTTGACCGCTTCCTGTGGATCAACGTCATCTGTGACTGCTATGTAAGTCACCATGTCACAATCGGAGGCTACTTGGGAGCAGTTCTTATCTGTTTCGCACTGTCGGAAAGAGCTCGTACTTGGCCGATCTGATAGCTCGTATTCTTGGGAGTAATTTGATAGTTCTAAGGCGGATATATTAGGTCTACCATACGAAGGTGTAAGTTCTATGAATGAAATCATATCAAGTTCTTGATTCGTGCTTTGGCTATCAGTAATTGTTATATTATCCATGGTTTTGGTTTATAATTTTTTTTTTATATTATCACTGTTCAGTGTTTATTGATGCATAATATCATGTTTTTTTTTCTTTTGCAATAGTTATTAACTATGATGGAGGTCTGCAATTTTTCAAAATTTAAAATATTGTATTCACTCACAACAAAAGGATTTATTTTAATTGCCATATTATATTCTTGATATTTAGAGTCACAGTCGATTTTCTTTAAAATATGTCCAAGGATTAATTCCTAATTAAAAAAGTGTTCATTGATGCGTATCATGGTTTTTCCTTTTGCAGTCTTAATAATTGTTGATGGAGGTCCTACAATTTCTTCAAATTTCAAAATTTTGTATTCACCAAGAACTGAAGGGTTTATTTCAAATGCCATATAGTGAGGATCGTAATAAATTTCTTTCATTTGCTGACAAAATAACACAAGTTTTCGTTCGTATTGAACTAAGTGTACCACTTTATAAATTTGAAAGTCATTTGAGAATATCGAAACAAAATAGCCGCTTACATATTTTATACCATTAAATTCTGCTTTGTTAAAATACTTCAAATTTCCTTTTGAAACTCCAAGTTTTTGGCATATTAAAGAATCCAACCCACTCTTTGTTTCGTTTTTTTGCCACACTACATATTCAGTAATATTTAAATTGTAGTTTAATATTCTGTTCGCAAATTTCAATTGAAATTTTTTTGCCAGTGTTAGACATATATTCTTTCTCGAAGTTATAGCATGAGAATACAATTTAAAGCTTTTATGTTTAGCTTCATATTTGAAACACCAAAACTTTCGTAGTGGTCCAGAATTTTGTAAAACTGTTGAATAATGTGTCATAATATGGAATTTCGGTTTTAAATTATCTTTAAATAGTTTCAGATATTGTTCGTTATGTTCTTTGATTTTAAGTTTCAATGTTTGAATCGACTCAACTGTTATTTCAAAACAAAGAACCGAATTAACTATTTCTAGAAGAAGTAGAAGAAAACTCCAAACTTCGTCATCGACTGGAACCAGATCCCCTACCATCAGGGGTAAAAGCTGGACAAACGTAAGCATTTCTCTGGCAGACATTCTTAAATGCCGCTTTTTTAAGTGAGTTGAAGATATTTCATTTGAAGCATTGTCTATTTCGATTGGACCATATTCGAATGTTTGTTTTCGTTTGTTTAATAACTCTAACGAAAAATATTTTTTTGTTTGCGTGAGGTAAATTATTATATGGCAAAGGTCATAGTGGCACACACCCTCAAAAAGGTCATGCATAACATCAACGCTGAAATTGTCCACTACATGAAATGAGGGGATCAAATTAAAACAGCTAGCATTAATAATACCAGTTTCTGTTTGATTGTCCTTCATAACATCTTCGTCATAGTTATCTATATTTCGCATTTCATCTTTGTCTTCAGTACACATTGTACAACATTTTCCTTTCTGTAGACGACAAAATCGACAAAATGTACCAGAGAACGACTTGCTAAAACCTAGTAATGTGTTCAGACCAAGGTTATCACCAAGAATGAGGCCTAAAATAAAATGAACGTGATATATTTGATTATTGGCCATAATATCAAGGCCTTCTTCATCAAGGAATTTTAGCTCATTGATAAGAGATACCAAGCACTTATTAGTTCCGTATAATTTGATGTCTTTTGATTTGATTACAGCTGCTAAAAACACGTTTTCCAATTTCGCTTCATGAACAGGCATGCATGGGAATGAATAATAAAAGTTGCAGATCGAATGAATTGAAGAATGTGATCCAAGTGGATTATTTATTTCGAATTCATCTGCATACAAAAAATATGGAATTAATAATTTATTTGGATACAACTTCTTCTTTTTTCTCCATAATTCCCCCTGAATAAAATTCACGATTTTTTTTTCTTTTTCTAAAAAGGACATATGTTGTAGCATCTTAGGAAGAAAGTTGTCAGTCTCGAAAAACAATTTAAATTGTGAACGTAATGGCAAAACAACACATTTGTGAATTACTTCATCTAAATGTAACTCTCCACTTCGCAAAATCGTATTTATATCTTCACTGATAACAAACTCTTCGAGACTTTCCATACAGCCAGAGTTCTTAAGTTTTTTTGATAAGAGATAATCGGAACTACACCTCTCAAATGGATCTTTGCAAGTACTTATTATACTAGATATTTCATTTAAAAGAATATCATTCTGTTGTAATCTTATTTTAGCAAAGCTATTAAAAATTTGTAGAAGTTGATCGACTATTAAAGTTGAGACATCTTTTTGAATTTTGTAAACGTCTTTTCTTGAAAAACTATCATTAGAATGTAATGAAACAGAAAATTTAAGTGAATTTAGAAACAGTTGTTCTATCTCCATTTTAAAATCTTGTTTTTCAAATTTTATTTCAGGATTAATTGGCGAAGACGGATGAGATGGATTATCTTTTTTAACATTCTCAATCATTGTGCTTTTCTCAATTGCTACAGTTGTACTATTGGAATCTGACTTTTCTTTGCCCTTATGCGATTTTTTTCCATCTGAAGTATTAGCTGCGGAATGTATGCGTAATATATGCCGCTTGTAACTCGATAAGTTTGCAAATAATAACGAACACTCTTTTTCGTAACAACGATATGTACTATTTGCATTTAAATCGTGTTTTTTTTTTAAATGGTGCGTCAGAAACCATATATTACTAAATGAAAGCTTACAAAGAAAGCACAACATTTGAGCGAGCTATTTGGAATGAGAAATACAAAAGTAAACAACTTAATTTTTGAAGGATGGGATGAAAGTTAAATTACCTCACCTTATAGTCTTACAAATTTAGAACAAACTTTTCACAGGTGACTGAAGGAAAACGTAGGTGATCGCAATATCCCAATCTATGAACAAAAATATATTGTACCTAAGTATCGATTCATAGGGTGAATTTATAAAATGCATACCTAGTAATTTTAAGAATCGATGCATACCTAATACGTATGGAAATTTACGTATAGATTAAAAGTATTGATCGTTAGAGTGCCATTAGGGCCCTACACACGATCAATGTTACTTGACAAATATCATTGACGATTTTTTTCATCAAGTAACATTGATGATAAATTGCCTACACACGTATCAATGAATATTGACAATGTTTTTGTCTGAATTATGTTCAGTCGTTTCAAATATATGAATGAGGATGGATTATACTATTATACATAATTTTTATCTGCTTGAACTGCTTGCAGCTAGCGTATGTATTAATATTAAATGAAAATAAATCGAAAAGGTATAAAAAAGGGGGTTATCTACTGAAACGACAGTTTTATGGAGATTATTAATTTTGAATGACTGGAAGTGTATTAAGCCATATGAGCGCCTCATTAACACACGTTTTGTAGCTAGGTACTGGCAGAAACTTAGAGCACTTAACACTTCTATCATTTCAGAGACCTGACGTTCTATTGTCGACCATTTTCGTAAATTGGACATATTTTCACCAATATTACCATTTAAAAAATGACAACATTGACAAGTAACATTGATGCACCCTACGCACTATCAATTAAAATTGTCAATTAAAATTGACGAAAACCAAAACAATTTTGGTTTTCATCAATGTATCAATGTTACTTGACGAGAACATTGAAGAGCATACAAACGATCAATGTTGCTTGAATGATGAGTCATTCAAGTAACATTGACAAGTAACATTGATCGTGTGTAGGGCCCTATTAAAAGATACCGACTCTTTGTTAAAAAATATATTGTATGTAAGTATGTATATGGATTCATAAAAGTACCAATGCATTTAGGGAATGAAGTATAAGTAGGTACATACGTTTTATTTTAAATAAAACACAAAATCATTTAAAACACTAAAAACCAATATGTAAGGGTGGGATGAATTTTAATTTACCTCAGAAAATGACTTTAGTAATCCAATTTGAAAACACCTTTTCAAAGTAGATACATTCCCAACTGGTGACTGCAAAATTCATCGATCAATCACTTTATATAGTTTTTAAAAACACTAGATTATTCGTCAAATTATTTGGTTTTACTGCACATTAATACAAAACTATCTACTTCCTGACATAAACTGACTGAAGGAAAACGTAGGTGATTGCAATATGGATTTCAATCTACGAACAGAAATACATTGTACCTAAGTATCGATTCATACGGTGAATGAATAAAATACATAGTCCGTATGAATCGGTGCATTGTTTATTACTTCATACATACATTTTAAGAATCGATACATAATGCGTATGAACTACAATGTAGCTATGTAAGTATGGATTCATAAAAGTAGTACCTATACATTTATTTTTATTTTAAATAAAACACAAATTTATTTAAAACACTAAAAACCAATATGTAAGGGTGGGATGCATTTTAATTTACCTCAGACTGTAGTAATCCTGTTTCCAAACACTTTTTAAAGTAGATCCATTCGCCACTGGTGACTGCAAAGTCCATCGATCAATCACTTTACATAGTTTTTAAAAACACTAGATTGTTCGTCAAATTATTTGGTTTTACTGCACATTAATACAAAACTATCTACTTCCTGACATAAACTGACTGAAGGAAAACGTAGGTGATTGCAATATGGATTTCAATCTACGAACAGAAATACATTGTACCTAAGTATCGATTCATACGGTGAATGAATAAAATACATAGTCCGTATGAATCGGTGCATTGTTTATTACTTCATACATACATTTTAAGAATCGATACATAATGCGTATGAACTACAATGTAGCTATGTAAGTATGGATTCATAAAAGTAGTACCTATACATTTATTTTTATTTTAAATAAAACACAAATTTATTTAAAACACTAAAAACCAATATGTAAGGGTGGGATGCATTTTAATTTACCTCAGACTGTAGTAATCCTGTTTCCAAACACTTTTTAAAGTAGATCCATTCGCCACTGGTGACTGCAAAGTCCATCGATCAATCACTTTACATAGTTTTTAAAAACACTAGATTGTTCGTCAAATTATTTGGTTTTACTGCACATTAATACAAAACTACTTCCGACAAAAACGTTTCAAAAATTACAACCGAAAAAAATACAACCGAGAACCGACACCGACCGAAGGAAAAACGTAACTGAGTCACTGAGTGCGAGCACGCAATATTCCCCCCCAACCAAAGCAGATGGAGCATGTGCGAAATGTTTGCTGATGAGGTGATGATCTCATGGAAAAAACTGTACTCGCCCGGCTTGTTTTACATTGTTTGCATTGAGTGTATGCATATTTTCATTTGAATGCTGTGAGCGGCTATGTTTATGTATACATTTAATGAATGGGAACATACTACGTATGCACATTTACGTAGATTAAATGTATTGTTGGTGGAGCGCCGTTAAACGATACCGACTGTTTGTGAGAAAATTCATTGTATGGAAGAATGGGTTCATTAAAGTATGAAGCCATACATTGCAATGCAATGTGTATAAATATCAGTGGCGTATCGTCAGGCTCTGCAAGGTGTGTATTGCACACCCTTCGTTTGAATTGAAGATTTCTTGGACGTTTTTTAATCCATTGACATCGTAGCCATCCTTTGATGGAATTTGTTACTTTATGGCTTGACAGAAAGAAGACGAACCATATTTTGGGATATACACTATATTTATTTCGAAATGTCACCAGAAAGCCCTAAAATATTAAAAATTTTAGTGATTTTTTTTTCGCTTGGAAAAATTAAGATTTTAGGGCTTTCTGGTGATATTTCGAAATAAATATAGTGTATATCCCAAAATATGGTTCGTCTTCTTTCTGTCAAGCCATAAAGTAACAAATTCCATCAAAGGATGGCTACGATGTCAATGGATTAAAAAACGTCCAAGAAATCTTCAATTGAGGCGATTTTTTGCTCTAATAGGTTTCATTGGTGTGGCATTCGCCGATTACTATACCTATACCTACCGACTTACCTTTTAAAATTTCCGGATTCAGGATTCAGGATTTGGAGTGCGTGTGACGTTGGCTATACAGGGTGTCCCAGTTAAACGGTATAATCCACCCATCAAAGTAGGTGACCTCTAGTTTGGAGGTGTTACCACTTAAAACGTTATAACTTCTAAACTATTATAGCTTCAAAAATAGTTTTGTACATTTTGAAAAGACAATTTAGTAGCGCATACGATTTTTAAGCACTTTAAGCACATCTTTGCAGTTACACAAAAGTTATGGCTTCTTAAACACAAAATTGTGAAAATTTGTTGTTTAATTTTTTTATTTGAAATGCGTTTTTCTCAAAATTTTTACTTAAAAAATTTTTATTTTTCTTATGAAATTTTTATCCTTGAGCAATTTTCTAAAAATTATGTAAAGTAACTTTTTTACATACAATCAACAAAAGTTGTAGTAAAAGCCATTTTTTGTCAGACAAAAATGGTCTAAAGACTCGATATTTCTGTAATAGTCTGACAAAAAATGGCCTTTACTACAACTTCTGTTGATTGTATGTAAAAAAGTTACTTTACATAATTTTTAGAAAATTGCTCAAGGATAAAAATTTTCACAATTTTGTGTTTAAGAAGCCATAACTTTTGTGTAACTGCAAAGATATGCTTAAAGTGCTTAAAAATCGTATGCGCTACTAAATTGTCTTTTCAAAGTGTACATACAAAACAATTTTTGTGCCTATAATAGTTTAGAAGTTATAGCGTTTTAAGTAGTAACACCTCGAAATTAGAGGTCACCAACTTTGATGGGTGGATTATACCACTTAACTGGGGCACTCCTATATGCATTTTGTTTTTTATTTGGGATCGTTGGGCTTCCCTTCACTTCACTTCACTGGACTTTCCTTCATTGCGCTCGATCCGTAGAGCGTCATGAGGGGTATTGTTATATATCAGAATGAACACACGAGCGTCCAAATGGAAGCGCGTCCGCGTCATTTAAAATTAAATGTTTTAAAGGCAAAGTGAATCTTATGCATTTTGAAATGTTCGGGTTGTAGGTAATACATAAATTAAATGAATTATTTTAGGGAAATCATGGATGGTCAGATTGATGTTGAAAGGATAATAGTGGACTCGTTTTTTGAGACACGGTTGAAATCTTGAAAGACAATAATTCCCTTATTATTTACAACTTACTCATCGCGGAAATGAAAAACAGCAATAAAAATATCTACGCATAGTTGCAGACACTGACCGTAATGAAAGAGTCCTAAAATAATAGCATTCTCATTATCATTACTGACGGCGGTAGTCCAAATGTGGCAAAAAGGGTACCTGCGACCAACTTTCATCCATATTGATGAACGTCACCAGCAGTACCTATAAAGTACATTTGAAATTGTATTACAACATAACTCCATTCAAGTGTTTTCACTAGTTCTCTTCCCGCTTCTTTCCTCAATTTTTCTCTGAATCTGCCATCTTCGTTTCTCTTAAATTTCCTATTGTGCAAAAAATTTTCAAAAATTAGGTGCGAATTGGTTAGTGCATGTCATTTGTCAATACGAATTTCTATAAAACAATAAATACTAGCGTTCCTAATCTTTGCGCGAGAGCGTAACACTTAGCGTAGGCAAGTAAGTGTAAATATGCCAAAGATGTGGGTCTCAGTATACCTTGCCTCCGATCTGAATCATTTGCATGAAAAAAATAGGAAAAATAGGCAGTTAAAAAAATAATTTCAACAATTTCACGAGTTGCGCACCCATGTATTCCATATTCAATGCGACGCCTGTGGATACCAGTTTATGAAATACAACATACTACTTATGAATCGATGCATAATACGTATGAACATGTACATAGATTGAATGCATTGATCATTCGAGTGCCGCTGTAAAGATAACGGTTGTTTATGAAGAAATACATTATAACCAAGTATTGGTGCATTGAGTGTATGAATAAAATACATTTTAACTAAGTATGGGATTATAGAACTAATTTTAGCATCTATGAGTATGTATCCATACATACAGTGTATGAATAAAATACATACCGTATAAATCGGTACATTGCTTAACACTTCATACATTTATTTTACGAATCGATGCATAATACGTATGAACATGCACATAGATTGAATGCATTGATCATTGGAGTGCCGCTGTAAAGATGACGGTTGTTTATGAAGAAATACATTATAACTAAGTATTAGTTAGAAGTATGTATAAATACATATGGTGTATGAATAAAATACATATTCCGTATGAATCGGTACATATCATGTATCTGTTTTATGAATCGATTCATGAAATTAAAGTATCGACCATGACTTCCATGCTACAATTCATACTTTCTTAAATTTAATGATTATTTTCATATCTTAAATGTTTTGATTCTTAAATATCATAGTCGAGAGCTGTATGAATAGTTCATACGCGTATGAAAAAGTTCATTAAAATAGCAATGATCGATTAATACCCAAAAGCTGCCATACAAATGTTTTTATGAATGCAATTTCATACAAACAATGAAATTCATTATTTTTTTCATAAATTTCGTACATAATATGAATGATTTTTCATTAAAATTTAATGAATTTGGCTGTATGAATGCCGATCATTAATATTACGTACAATAATTTTTTCAGTGTAATGAAGAGATCGGACTACACTTTTGTTTAATGACATTTTTGGTTTGGGGCAACACACATTTTTGGGGTAGGTAAATGTGAGAAATGTGGGCGCAGTAGCGCAGTGGTTAGTGTGCTGGACTACTGTGCGAGGGATCCCAGGTTCGATCCCCGGAAAAACACAAATAACATCTTAAGGTTTTTTCTACTGCGCCACCTCTCGCGAACGTCTGACAAACATCCGAGAGTATGACTGTCCTGAAAAAGCTTCTCAATTCAGCCGTTCGGACTCGGCATAAAATTGTAGGTCCCTTCCATTCGTCCCTAAAATAGAAACTCACACAAAACGAATGGTTGCGAGAAGCTAGGCCTTGGGTGTCTACCGCCTGTTGCGCCGCCTATTTATTTATTTTTAAATGTGAGAAAATGCTGCCTGTCTACAAAAATATTCATATTTCTCCCAATGCATGATGGATGTGCTTATTAAGATCACCTTTGATTTATCCTGCAACAAATTCTAAAGTAGCTTTTTGGCGTTTAACATTATGCCTTGAAATTGGTGAGTCAGAAACTGAAACATTTTAAATAGAATAGAAATAAAACAAATTTAAAAAAAATAAAAATGAAAATTGATAAAAAAAACATAAGGCACGTTTTTTTTTGCAATCATATATGGGCTTAGCAAGTTTACCATACAAACAAATACGGAATTCTATATATAGGAGTCGTTAGCCCGGATAATCATCGGGGCTTATGCCTTTTTTGGCCGGCAAAAATCCTCCTCCAGTGTTCCTTTACATCTCAATAGTAAAATACCCAGTTTATGATCCTTTCCTTTACCATCGGATCGGGGTGCCCAAATCAAGGTGGTGAGAGCGTACACAGTACACTAATCCGTGCCGAAGAATGAATGGCTAAGGGCTAAGTCAGTTCCTAACGAGCTCCTTCGGACTCCCAGGCAAGGTCTGTCGTATCCCCTGTTGCCTTACCCTGGTATATCGGCTCTGCCGGGATGTACCTTATTTTCCGACCTACTCGTGGGTTCGTGGGAGTAACATTTTAATTTCAAACATGCAAAACTCTTAACACGAAAATCTATCAAACCGACCAAAACTCACCAGACAAGACGAACCGATCCAACAAACCCAGGACAAACGCGTCGACCAACACACAATCATATATACGATATATTTTAATCTTAACGTGTGTACTGACAGGCCACTTTACAATTGGTACCATGGCCACAAGACTGGGCATCAACTCACCAGACTACTGCAGGAGCTGTAAAGACATAGAAGAAACGGAGACCATCAAGCAACTACAAAGCTTGTAGTAGTAGCTTATTAGCTGCCAAAAGTAATTACAAATACTGCCGTTCAAAAGTGCCCCAGCCTAGTTCAAAACTGGTCCGCATGGGAGGTACCTTCGAACATAAGGACCTACTTCGTTTTTAAATAAAAATAAATATACGACTTTACTAAATTTACGTAGTTATTTGACCAAACCAAAGTTTAGGTATTTGCATTTCTCAAGGTGAGAATACTTTACAGGCCAATAATTTAAACACATACAGCCTTATTTATAAATTTTATACACTCCCTATTAGATATAGCTCTAAACGCAAAATTCTCATATATATTTTTGTGTTTAGAGCTATTATAGAGAGTGTATAAAATTTATAAATAAGGCTGATAGGATTTTATGGATTCCAAGGTGCCCCAGTCTCCCCTAAAAAAAAAAAAAAAAAAAAAAAACAAACATCAACAACCAAAATATGGACAAAAAAGATTGCAATTGCAACTCATAATTTGGAATTAAGAAAAGACACTGGGTCTGCTGAAATGCTACAGTGCACGTAAGAAGTTTGTGAACTGCCACTGATTCGCTGCTGGAACTTGAAACAACCGATAAAAGTACAATACAAGCATATCCTGTACATCCTGCAAATCGCTGTTACGGCTGGAACTTGTTGTTGCTGCAGATTTTACCTACAATAAATAAACCGTCTGAAACTAAATGTATTTGTTTTCATTTGTGAAATATTTTTATGTGCTTAATTGCCTAAAGCTATACTTGTTCTCGTCATTTATCATTTTACAAACATTTGATCGGAGATGAACCTTCTTTGCTTAAAACCGCAATAATAGCGCCAAATAATAGTATTTACTAATATGTAGTTATAGGCGTTAGAATCTCGTATGCGATGTTAAGGAGACTGATAGGGTAAGGTCGGGATAATTTGACATGCAGGAGGAATTGACACCAGCACTTTTCTGAAAAACTAAAACCCTGACAGCACTTTAAATGATGAGAAAACGTAGTTAGTTACGATTGGTTTCAGTGATAAATAAACAATTACTGTGGTCTAGGAGATAAGCGAAGTAGACGTCTTTTTTATTTTTGTGCCCATTTCATCTAACTTTTATGGTAAGCAATCTAACTGTAATATTTTAATTATGTAGCTTTTGACATTGAAAGTGCAATGTAGAGCACCTTCATTCGTTTTAGAATCATTAATAAACAATAGTTTATCTTGAGCACCATTACAAAAGTTTTTTTTGTATTAGTCCCAAAAGTAATCAAAAGGGAGGATTTGACATTTTTGCTGAAGGAGGAATTGACAGAGTGTCAAATCCTTCTTTATAAGTCAAAATAAAAATTGTGTGGTAAAACAACTTTTTAGAATGTAAAAATGCCAAATATTTACAAGAAAAAACATCCCCACCATAACATCGATGAAACAAGTGTTTTAAATTAAGTTTTTATGAAAAGTTTTTTTCTGTTGGTCAATTTATTTTGTTATTTTAATTCTACGCCTTTAAACTTAAATAAAAGTAAACTGAACTAATAAAAAAAGATTAATATGCGTTAAAAATAAAAAAATTTTATTTGTTGATCAAAAAAGCAATATATAAGTTGTTTTATTATTTTAAAAACGTCCTCTGTCAAAACCTCCTTCATGGTAGGAGGAATTGACACTTTGTAAGGTTTTGGGAAAAACCTTACAACTCTGTTAAAAATATTTATATCGATTAATCATTAATGCTTTTATATTGCTAAAATGATATAGTAACTTATGTAAATTTTGAAAATTTGAAATTGTATTTGGATTTTAAGATATTTCCAAATGTTCGTTAACGTGTCGAACCATCCCGACCTTACCCTACATCTATAATTGGGGACCGGTCAGACTACGCTGAGATTCATCATTCATGCATTCATTAGACCAAATTCTGGAGACGAATTGCTGCATGCTCTCTACCAAGTCAACTGCAGCTGCCCTGAAAAGCTACTTTGCTTGTTTTAAGCTTTGATATTGCTACACTTACAGTAGACTCTCGTTATCGTGAACACCGGTTAACGTGAACACTCGATAAAGTGAACAGATTTTTTTAACATTGACATCTCTAAAACGTGAACAAATCATGAACACTCTAAAACATGAACAACTATTTCTGCTCCAAATAATTGTAAAATTCAAGCAAGATGCAATTTAAAATTTGTTTTTCTTGGTAAATCATCGTATTGTACAGTTTTTAGGTACCTAGTTACAAGATATTTCGTATTGTATTTGGTCTGCCCTAAGTTGTCCCTTGCTTTAATTGTTAGATATTGATTGATTTGTCTTCTCGGTTTTCGCTTGTATGAATGCAAATGGTTTGCACAAGTTGAAGTCATTAGTTATTGAAAAAGCTAAAAACTCACGTTCATTTAAAAATGTTAACTGTCCAGAAGACTACAAGAGTTCAAAATGATTTTGGATGACGGTCACATTCAAAGATTGATTTCATGAATCATTTGCACCACAAGTATGTGTGACTAAACAAATCCACCTATATATTATGTACTAGATTTTTTGTTTTTTTTTTTAGGTTTCGTCACTTATAGAATATCATAATCTACCAGTGAAGGCTCTTCTGCTGATGGACAAACCTCCATTGCATCCTCCGGAAAATGAGCTTACGATAGATGATCAATGTATTACTTTTATGTTTATGCTCCCAAACGTTACTCCTTTAATCCAACCCATGGATCAAAATGCCATCAGAATAACAAAGCTTTACTAGTCTACTAGTCTAAAATAAATAAAAATACATACATTTTTAAATTCCTACTGTGGGATTGTCCTATACTTTTGGTAAAATTCAACCTTCGCAAACGTGAACTCTCTCGCAAACGTGAACTGGCTTGGTTTTTAATTGTTCACGTTATCGAGAGTCTACTGTACTTCATTTTGAACAGTAGGAAAACTGTTATCTTTTACATATTACATATTGTATTACATATTACATACATTCGTTAGACTTTATCGACCTATAATATCATAATTTGTTTTTTTTTTGTATAACATTCCGAATAATTCCCATCAATTTACATCCTCACCATCGCACTCATGACATCATATGCACAGAAGCAGCAGGACTTGTCCTTCCTACAAATACTGCCTTTGTTGCAAATGCATCAGTGATGTGTTTCCTGTCTACAATTGCAATGAATATGGGGTTCCACAACTCCATTCTCAATATTCTCGTTCACTCTTTCCTGATTTATAAGAATTTGATAAAGCTAATTTTTTTAGGCGCCGGCCGTTAGTAGTACCAATGTGCGAATCAATTCAGTCCATGTAACTATATGTATGTATATATATTATATATAAGGGTGGATGTGTCACATAACTTATGCGAAAATGTTTGTCCAACTAAATCAGTATGTGAATTGCCATGGCAATTCGTACCAACGAATGTTCGGCTAACATGGCTACACACACACCACACACACACTCTGCAATAGTAAATTTTATCGACATAATGATAACCCATGACCTAAAGGAGAGCCGGAGAACCGAAGGCGTTCTTCCACAAATAAGCCAAGGACATCTATCTTTAAGGATTCTTTTCCAACCCTCAAGAAGTCGTACTCCAACCTATATGTATATTCTTGAGGGTAATTCCATCCAATCGTCTGGTTATCTTAATCTATTGCTGCTGTGGTTATAAAAATGCGATTGTTAAAGAGAAAGTGAAAATGTCCTTAAAAAAGAACAAGTTAGCCCGTAATAAAAATCACTATGTCCTGCCATGAAGTCCCTAAATAACCAACTGAAACCCTCCTCCACTTAGTCACATTACCGTTCTCTTGGGATCAGTTGTTTGTGTCCCTTTTCGTACGTATTTTTCCTTTTCGTTCTTTTTGATTATATTTATTCTGTTATCCCAAAAACGGGTAACTGGACGTGATAAGCTAAAACGAACAAATGGACTTTGTCCGTTCACAAATTCATTTCTGATTCATAGTTCACTTTTTTTTTTTGACAGAATAACCGAATAAAATTTCATTTTTTGGACCATTTATACAAATGACCTGGAAGCGGAATATGTTTCCGTATACACCTATATATACACATCCCTTGTCCTTTGCCTTACATTTTGAGCATGTGCATGTGATAAGCTTCCTACGAACGTGGCGACTTTTCTAACGAAAAATTAAAAGAAACCAGTAGCAGGAACAGGAAGCATCATCAGCAGCACCAGGGCTGTTAGTATAAAGAGAAGTGAAATGCAATTATTGCAGATGATTTTTTTATTTTTTTTTTATTTATTTTTTTTTTGTTTGCTTTCTTCACATTTTGTTCTGTGGAGCCTGCGTTAATTTTCGTATCCTGGACAGTTGGCGTACAAACCAGCAGCTGCATTGCTGGCGGATGTTGTCATTATCGTTTGTTGGGACTAGAGGGAGGGTGGGGGTGTTCGAACGCACATTAACCTCTAAGTTGTCGCGCGTTAGCCAACGTTTAACGTTGCCATTTGCAGTGCACTGTACATACATTTATGAAGCGGGTGGCAACATGGCAATGACGGGATCGGAGTCATGGCCTTGTTAACGTTTAATTTCATTATGGGTGCTGTCAAATTGGGAACATGTTAACGAGGCACTTTGCAATAAAGTACCACAAAACGTAACTGTGGTAGTGGTGTTTGCTTGATGGAGGATGAGACGAGCTAATTGGATGCGGTGGGTGCTTTTAATATGCTTGGTGGGACTGGATGCAATTAGAAGTAACGGTTGGATTCTTTTTTTTGTGTCTGTAAAAGTTTCAAATTGAGTGATTTTTGTGCATGATCTTTAATGTCATTGAAGTTAGTTGTCTTGGAGTTAGTTGAATAACAAATCCAGGGTGCATAGTTACCTACTGCTGCACGTACCGAAAGTTGCCAGCTTGCAACTGTCAGACGAAATTAATTATCCGACGATATTTTTTTCGCATATGGGATGGGTAGGTATATGAATCTTGAGTTGTACCTTATACTATACAGTTACAGAGTTACGGAGTATTTTTTGTGGTAGGTACTACTAGCTACTACGTATAAATAATGAAATAATAATTTCGAACACAGGGAGCCCTTCATGAATATTACTTAGCATTCTACAATTCTACATACATACTACATACATAGGTACTTAAATAGCTTCAGAACCGTTTTGATCATTAAACGAGTAGGGCACTTACTCAATACTCAGACATCAGTAACCGGAGTACATAATTATTACCAAGCTAACCACTCGTTCGATGATGTCGATCTAGAAATTAATTTGGGGTGAGAAACGATCTTAAATTTTGCAAAAAAAAAAATATTTTCTAGGAGTAAGAATATAAGCTGTGGAGGGGGTGCGAGTTCTCTTGATTGAGAATGCAGAATTTTGCCAAGGCAGTGGATTGTCCAGATCCAGAGTCATTATTAACCATAGAGGATATAAGTACGGTGAAATAAGCTTATCGGCGGGTATAGTTCTTGTCCCCCTGCCACTAAACCATATGCTCAAATCAAACTAAAAAGAAATCGTGCCAAAATTAGCAAATAGTGGAAAAGGAAGAGAGCTAGAGTTATTCTATATCGGACGTGCAAAAGAAAAAAAAATCAAAGGAAGTGGAAGAATAGATAGCATTAGGAAAGAATAACATAACAGTCATTCTAAGCTAATCGGAAGCTAGAAACTTTATAGTCTTCCTAACGTTGTTTATTATATTCTAACTTAAAACTGCCCTAATCTATAGTCATTTGCATCGGCTACGAATATCACGATCGCTCCTCCGCGGAGGTTCATCTTGCTCCAGATGCATGCCTGGTGTTGACGGCAGTAGACACTGCCTTGGCTATCTTTCCGATCGCGATTATAAAGTATAGCAAGTCACAAGTTCAGTTCAGGCAGAGTGACCCAGGTCAGGTTCTATGAATACGCCGGCCGTCTGATGCAATGACACTGCAAATTTGGCTGCTACGCAAAGAGTCTCGCGTCAGGACTGGTTTAGAGCTTGGATTGGGATGTAGTCGAAACTCTACGGATGGCTTCAAAACTAGACAACGGCTCGGCCGGCGGTGGTGTCTTCGTGGAACTGGAAACCGATAATACTCAACGTCACTACTCGTTCGGCAACCATGCCCTTAGGTCACGCGAAAAAAGCAAGGCACCGAGGATAATTTCTCTGTACCCAAACTCCTGTGTAGTCGGTTAGGGTCAATTGTATGAGTTTTGAGTGCCGGAAATTTCCCCAGAGGAAATAATGCCAGATTTATTTTTGGCAAAAAAGGCAGGAAATTGTCTATACAAAAGTTTGGCATTTTTTCCTAGAAAGAAAAACCAGAATTTTCTGGCTATCTTTCCGAAATTTCAGGTCTTTTCTCCAAAAAGTTTTTTGGCGATTTTTTTCATTTCTGCAAATGGAGAGAAGATGTTTGAAAAAAATGCCAGAGTACGAGTCACATGTTTATTGTCTGGCTTCGTTTCCATGGTGCTTTTTGCACCAGATAATTTCCTGTCATAATTTCCATATTTCTGGCATATTTTCCAAACAAAATTCTGATAGCTATTTTTTCCGAATTGGAAAACAAAAACATTTTCTGGCATTTTTTCCAAAATAGGTAAAATCTGGCGTAATTTCCGGGAGCCAGGAGCAGACAGGCGCGAACGCCTGTAATATACCTATCTGTGATTATATTGCATTGTCTTTGCAGGCCACAGAAAGATATTGGACCAATGAAGGGATCTGTTGACGGTTTGACCTTTCCTCACCTTTTTATCGACTTTGAGTCCCTCGTGAACTGTAATACGTAGGAGTGTGACTTTGCTGCTCTGTAGAATTTTGACAGTTAAAGACGAGGCTTTATTTGAATTTGTATGAGTCAAGTCAAGAACTTTAAGCGCTGTTTGATTGTGTGATAGTCTGCTAGTATTTTATCTTCCGAGATTTTGTTTTATAGGAATTTTCTTTGGCACAGATTTCGCAATTGGCTTGACTTCAACTGGGAAAAGTTGAAAAGTTTGTGTGTGCCGAAGAACCCCTTTTTTATGTTGGATCTATTTATGTCCCTTACCAAATTGAATAACTTTTTCGATTGTCCTCCGGAAAAGTAAAAGCTAGTAGTTGTTGAGTCATCCAGTTAACCATTATTTTAGGTATTGTGAGGACCTATACAAATACATGTTGCAGAGGATATTACTCATCTATCTTCTCTGTGAATATCAAGCTATTGCTCGGAATAGAAGGAAACACCTTGAAAGGTACTTCTTCGACAGTTTGGAAGATGTTTGCCTCTCAAACAAAACCGAATCCATTTTAAGGTTCTGTGGGGAAATTATAAGTGTTTGGGCGAATTGGTTTAGATTGTAACCGTGAAGGCTTACCAGGGATGGCGATGGGCCCAATATAGTGGCTAGTCTTCTCTGATGAACTCACACCCTATTCAACCTAACCTCAACTAGTTTTAAATTTTCAAATTTTACTTTATGAATGACCCACCCTGCATATGCTATCCCCCGTATTAATAAATACCGCATAGTGGCGAATTAGCTCTAAAACATCTTTTAAGTCGTAAATATTATTAATAAACATATCTTAGCTTTCACTGACATGTTTTAAGGAGCGGATAACTTAATTCAACGAATTCGGCGTATAGAGAGTGGTTAACTTGCACACACAGTTAATTTACTATACACATATTTCAAATACACGTATACCAACAAAAAGTTCGATTGGACGCGAGAAATTTAAAAGCTGGAAGAGAATTTCAGAGAGAATCTAAAATTCGCAAACGAAAATGCTCTGAGCATGATAGTGTCAGCTGATGGAATATGACAGATTTACAACCATGTTTAGTACAGTTTGGACGCAGTGCTGCCGTGCGTTTAGTGATAAAGAGTGGATAGCTAATATGGATATAAGATGTATTTATTAATAATAAAAGTTATCAAACGAATAAGTCCACTATCCGTATGGTAGCTAAAATATGTTTTAAAGAGCGGATAGGGCTTTTTTATTAATTCCGCTGTATGTGTTTAGAATATTGCAGAGCCTGACAAGTTTGCACTAAAGATTTCAACAAACTAAAACATAGCTACATCTCTTAGGGCCTAACATTTTACAAGCATTTGTATCTGTTCTTATTTATTGACAATTGCGACAAGTGGAACTACATATTTCCAACTTTTCTTATTTCAATTTCGATGGTTGTCCATAATATCCAAGAATTTACTAACTCTTTCTCTGCGTAAATTTATTATAGTTTCACGTTAAAATTGCAGATGCAGAGTGCTTACAAGAAAGTTGTAAAATTGTTTAAGTAGCTTCAACCTCAACTTCGCCTATTTTTATTTGACTAAACTTCTGCCTAGTACTTATGCAATGCATCCATCTTAGCTAACTTTCGTTTAACGCTCCAATAACAACAGTAAATCTGTCACAAGTAAATTCCGTTACGTTTGTTGCATTTCCGAAGCGGTTCCCTCTAATTAACACAGAGGAAGAAAATCCATTGCTTATCGAAAGTTTTACAGCCGCCTCAACTGCAGGCAGTGAAAAATTCAAATAAGGCAGTTAGTGAATCGAGGGCACCTTTACGGTCCGAGATCTTAAAACTTCAGAGCTAAAACTTGCAGATATCTGCATTTGAAACGCACTGGTGGTTGTGGGTAAATAACTTTATCGTACGATTTTAGAATTAAACTGCTGGAGTTTCGTCAAAATCGGCTTTTTCCGTACTGCTCTTTGGGAATGTAGTTTTAAACTTTTCGCCAGTAAATAAATATAAATGTATTTGTCATGAACTGACAACGGACACATTTTCAACGAAATGGATTGATGTGCAACCGCGCTATGATATTCCGCTCTACTTATCGTCAGGTGTACCTACTGTTCTCTCCAGGTAGCTATTTCGTATTTTTCGAAAGTTCTAAAAGTCATTGAGTATCTTATATTAATCAAAATAGCTTCAAGTTTACTTCGGGATACTTATACATTGGTGCCAAAATACGACCACACGAATTCACTAATTCCCGGTGATGCTTCAGAACTTTGAAGAGATGCTACGACAAGTTTCCCTAATCGATTGCTGAGAACTCAAACTACTAAACGAGCAACAAAATGGAAGGTATTTGGAAAGGCAAAAGG
Organism: Cheilosia scutellata; assembly: GCA_955612985.1. Taxonomy (NCBI): domain Eukaryota; kingdom Metazoa; phylum Arthropoda; class Insecta; order Diptera; family Syrphidae; genus Cheilosia; species Cheilosia scutellata. The sequence continues at coordinate 92,444,193 of OY015312.1, forward strand.
TAATTTTTCGAGCGTAATGTCGGACATTAATCTTTACTGGGTTTTCATCGGTAAATTTCGTAATTTTCTCTCCCTTGCATAATTAAACCCTTGGCGTGGCTCGAAATGATTTGGAAATGAACATTTGCATGCTCAAAGATTTGACTGGAAATTACATTTTGAAAAGATTTATTGCATCTGCAAAATTCTTGACTCTCTGCAATGATACTTGCTATATATATGGGGTATCTACGTGAAGGAAAAATATTCTCTTTAAGTTCTTGCGTATGTTTAGGAGCATAATTTATTATGTTGATTTTGAATATGAAAATAGGACAGCCGGAACTAGGAATTGCCGTGCATCTACCAAAAAGATGTCTGCTAAAATTCGTTGTTTGTATAGGACGCACAGGACCATTTGTTTTGGAGCATTTCGTCCTTGGGATAGAGGTTAGCAATAATAAATTTATTCATATAATATCTATATTTTACACACATTGTTTTAAGTAAAAAAAAGGACTTATGCCCGTGGTATTTTCGGACCCTGCAAATGTTGATATTAAATTCTTTGGGTATATCCTTAAGAGGCAGTCATTTCCTGCCTTAAATTTAATAACATCCGGACAGTCTATATAACGGTACGATATCTTTGTGCAATACCGTGCTTATACCACTAACCAGTCAGCGGTCTGCCGAATTTCCCTACAACTAATATAGGGAGGTCAAAGGAAAGATTTTGTTCTTGGTCTTGGACTTTTGTGTGAATATCTACAGGTGTCAATCGCAGTGCTGCTAATGCTAAGTTGATAGCCATATTATGTTTACTTAAGATGTCGAGGAGGTAAAGCATGATTTAAAGTGCCGCGGTAATCTCAGCAAATAGAAAACCGTATATCCTACACATTCACACTCCTATCTTTAAATGAGTCAAAAAAATTAAAAAAAAAAAAAAAATTGCATGAGGTCAATGTAGATACGCTAATGCTACTTGTAAGATTTGTTAGTTAGCCTGATGTTAGTTTCATATAAAACCAAAGTGGAAAGTCAATGCATAATATTGGGTTGCAGGCCTAGGCCATGCATCATGAAGAGCATAATATCCCCTTTTCAGGAGTACAGGGTAACAATATGTAATTGTTTTTATTTTTACGTTCGTTGACATTTTCTTTCCCAAGAATCTTCCGATGCGACTTTAAAGAAAACAAACCGTCGAATGCTTCAAAACAAAATGAGCTGTCTAACAAAAGACAAATCTTATACCAGTATAGAATTCTTTCAACAAGAAATTTAAACTTCTCCACCTGTTTTAATGGGACTCCGAGTAGGCGTTCTGTTAATACTAAATCGTTAACTTTGTCCAGAAATAGTCTACTTTTGCCTCTATATGTGCATAACGCATACTCATGCACCCTCACTACCAAAATGGTTTGCCGGAAATTGGGCATTTGATGGGAAGCTCATAGGGTTATGAGTTGAAAACCAGCATGACAAACGCCACTTTTTAAGCCTGCCTTTAAAGTGGGCCCTAATTTGACAGTTTAGGTGTAATATCAGAGGTTCGCTTTATTCGTCTTGTCATTTTGTATTCGTGGACTTCGTTAGCCATTGCTCCAACAACGAGTTGGTCAAAAGAGGGCGCTATTCTACCATTTAGCGAAATTTATTTGACACTCGCAAGAGTCGGCTTGTATTTCCTTGATACTACAGATATGCAGTGTGGCCATCAGCTTTTCTCAAAAATATTCCACTTAATCTGAAAAGTGGAATATTTATCCTAAATTTATATTCCACTTTTTTTTTATAATACAAATAAAATAAATAAAACGAATCTTAAAACATGAATACAAAACAAAAAAACTTTTATTTCAAACAAAGTTATCAAAAATCTTAGGTACCGGTACCCCTCTTAAAAACACTTATAGCCGGTTTTACAGTGCGAGTTTAAACTCAGGTTGAGTTAAACTCACAAGCAAGTTTAAACCAAGTACTTAAGAGGCCTCTAGCCATATTGTAGAACATAAAGTGGAACTCAAAGCGCCATCTATTTTTGATTTACGAAGCTCTAATCATGGTGAAAAACCACTTTTCGTCATCCATTTCACTTTTAAAATCAATTCAGGAGGCGGACCTTCGGTGGGATATCATATACATATAATGCTTGGTATGAATTTATTGATCGTATGGGGGATGTTTGGTTTTGGTTGCTGAGAATTGCATTCAAATGAATGTTAGAGTGAGAGGGAAATGTAGGTTCATCATCGACAAAGAATCCATTCTTCATTGATTGCATAATAATGGCTTTCAATGTTCAAGGGAAAATTAAATCAACGATGGGGTAGGTATTTTTCACATATATGTATATTGATGGTGTGCGTGGTTGGGTACTTTTAGCTTGGCAAGGGAGATGAGGACCGGGGATAGTAACGTGAAGAGAAGGTATACAAATTGCAGATCGGATACATGACAAGGTAGATATTTTGTATTTCTTTGACTCGTGGATTTTTTGGTAAGGGTAGTTTTATAATTCTAAGGGTATAAAGGGGGGATGTGGGATAGAGGCATGTGAGGTTGTAAATGCACATATTGGGCTAGGTAATGGGTAGGAATTAAAATCACACACATCGATCCCATATACATATGTATGTATCTAAATCTACATACATACATAATTATATTGTGTACTAACAAAACCCTCAAGCTCTTACAACAATCGAGCTCCCACAAATCAACAAACCCCCAATACATATATATATTGGATCCTGTATATTGTCCAGTGAATGTTACATACCTATCTATATATAGTTATATGTATATTACCTTTGCTTTCTATAGTATGTATGTATGTATTCCCTTTAGCAGAACTCACAATTCCTTCCCAACTGAGTCCCAATTGAACACCTCTTGCTTCATCCCCCCTCAAAATGCTGGTGTATCTTTTGCTACTTGTTCTGGCGATGTTCATTCCAATTCTTTTCCTCTGTCCCCCTCTTCATACGAAAAACCAAACACCTACCCTACCATAACTCATAAAAGGTAAGACAACGGCAACTGCGCAAACAAAAATTGCATAATCTTTCGTTGTAAATGGCAACAGCGCAATGCTGCTAAATTTGCCTTCAATAATATCCCTTTCAGCCAACCCACCATTTCACCGCCTCCGTTTCGTCTCTTTTCCTACCAACCCAAACCAAACCATATATCTGCTTTACACCTGATCACGGTGTGAACGGCAAGCACTTTTCAAGATACAACTTTTTTACAACTTTTAGCAAGGAAATATATAGAATTTCTAAAAATATAAGATCATTCACAGTTTAAATTATTTGGTAATTTTAGTTTTAAAGTTTAAGCGATTTTGTTTCAACAAATAAATGTATTTTTAATAAGAATTTATTAAAAAAAGCAACATCTTGAAAAGTGCTTCTGTAGACCCCTCTCTCATTTTCATTTTTGTTCAAGAAGCAAAAAATTACATTGAATCCCCATAAAACAAAAATCACTTCGAATAAAGAATCCCCATCCCCACCTGCTTACACACATCCTTGATTCCATTTAGATCACACTTCAGACTTCACGCCAAACCTGTTTCATTTATAACACGCCTCTTTGCAGTTGTCAATAAACTACACATTTATCCCTTATAGCTTGCGAGTCATTCTGATTGGCTATTCAATTCAGACGACAGAACTACCGCCATCTAAATGAGAAACTTGGAACTTTTTTCTGAGAATGTGACACTTACATGGTATTTTTCTTGAAAAATATATAAAATTTAAACTCAGTATTTTGCAACAAAATACATGTAAATACGTAATTTTTTTGTTTGTATCCGATAGCTGGTATGATGCTTTGTTGTTTTGAGTAAAAATTGCATCAAATATAAATCAATATATACAGGAAAAACGTTGTTCATTATTTCAAATAATTGTTTGTTTTTAAACACTTGTTTTTAAAAACCAGGATGCAATTTTAAAAATTTTCTTCTTCTTAATTGGTGTTTTGCATATTACCTTTTAGATAAACTAGTTATCTTAGACTGTTTCGAACTCTATCATATCATTCGTCGGCAAACAAAAAGTCGGTTTTATGCCAATTTTCCCAAACACAGCTGCGAATTCTTTCAATAAAAGAAAAACGAGATATCGCTTACAAACAAGCTTCATTGGATTTCAAGGACATATTCTGTTCTTTCAAATGCATCCTACATCATTTCAATCGCTTCAGTATTTACTTCTCTAGGAAGGAAACGAAATGCCATTTTTCGCACTTTTGCTCGATTTATGGGTAGAGGCCTCTTAAACCGTGAGTGTATTACAGTAGAATTTGAACGAACGTTTAGTTAAACTTCGGTTTAACTTTTCTCGCCTATTTTGTACGCCACTGTAAACGTAGAACTCATGTGTATTTGAAATTTTCATCAGTTTTATTTCTTGTGTCAGTTTGGCAATTTAAAAAAGTGACATATTCAGGTAAGACAACATAAAGATCGTTCACCATATTACGTGTTCTGAATGTTACCATTTAGTTGCCAGAGAACCTGTCGATGTCACCATGGGTATAGTGGTTGGATTTCTATAGGACCTCATGTCGATAAGCTCTAATGTCTAATCGGGAAGAGACAAGTGGCAACATGATCAACCTGGGACCAATTCAAGCCAAACTAACTGCCACGCTCGCCGGACTGGGAGGGATGCCAAAAAGGCCGTTCAACTTAGCCGGGAAATAACTCATTACCTTTCGTTCAATGTTATATTTGTTAAACTGTTTAGACTAGATTTGCATTTTTTTTTGCATAAATGAAGAACATGAACTAAATCGACAATGCTTTGTGTTGTGCTCTGCCTGTGGTTGTTTCGACTCTGGAGCGCCGCCAGGTACGGTGGTACCTGGAATAAGTTGTTATCAATCGTATTGGCGAGGGCATTTTCGATAGCTGCGTCAATGGTCTCACGTGTGATAAATGTTGTCGACAATGTTTTCGGATGGCTAACACGTATAGCTAAGCTTGCTGACACTGTGCATTATGCATTTAGTATAATATTTATCGCTAAGCCAATATTGTTTGCGACGGTTTCCGAAGCCTGCTAATAAAGTGACATTAGGTCGTTGCACTTATGAAATAGAAATAGCGCATTTTGTGTTGTAATTTTTGATTACACCTCAATAACACCGTTCTATTGTATTAGACGGTATACAAGCGTTATCAAAGATAAAGTCTTGCACTTGCGAACTAGTTGGTTGCAGAAAAACAAAAATTATGGAATATGGCTTTGTCATAAATCGGGAGGCAGGTCGTACTACGAAATTCCGTAAAATAAACTCAGTTTAAACCCTCATCCATGGCCGGTTAAGTTAAACTCGGTTTAAACTCTCGATTAAGTTTAAACTAGCACTGTAACACACCTTTTCGTCCTAAACGTCGGTTTAAACTTGATATCTGGTTAAACGGAGTTTAAACTTGCACTGTAAAAGCGGCTATTAAAAATCATAATTTCAACAAAAAGTATTCACCCCTATTGTCGTTGTCGTCTGTCGCACACGAGTGGCGACATTTGTCGTGTCGAGTCGTTTGGAATTTGACACATGTGGTTTGACTTTTCAGTCGACGAATTTTTTTGGTCTGTTGTTTTGTTTGTGACTTGGTGAATTATTTAATATAACAAATCAAAAATGAATAGCTTTGAGATGTTTTTTGAAAGCAGTGACGAAGAAGAAAACAAGCAAAAGGAACTGGTAAAGTTAAGGAAGGAAATTCGAACAAAATCCAATCCATTGAATTTGCCCAACGTTAAGTGAGTGGTAAAAATAATTTAATTTGCAAACTTTGCTTTAATATGTAACAATTATTTGCAGATTTAAAATGTATTTTAGACTATACCAAAGGTGGTCCAAGACAATTCACCGATTACCGATTAACCCCACTTTTGTTAGGCAGGCAATTGTGAATGATTTTGCCAAAGTAATATTTTTCACCATTTCGTTCACTAAATGTAGGAATAGTCTTTTATTTGTTATCTTCATTCTGAAAAATAGCTTATCTTTAAAAAAAAAAAAAAAATAAATAGGTGGCGCAACAGGCGGTAGACAGAGACACCCTAGGCCTAGCTTCTCGCAACCATTCGTTTTGTGTGAGTTTCTATTTTTGGGACGAATGGAGGGGACCTACAATTTTATGCCGAGTCCGAACGGCTGAATTGAGAAGCTTTTTCATGACAGTTATACTCTCGGATGTTTGTCAGACGTTCGCGAGAGGTGGCACAGTAGAAAAAACCTTAAGAGGCCTCTACCCATAAATCGAGCAAAAGTGCGAAAAATGGCATTTCGTATCAAACGTAGAGAAGTCAATACTGAAGCGATTGAAATGATATTGGATGCATTGGAAAGAACAGAATATGTCCTTTGAAAGCTTCGAAGCTGTTTTTTAAAGCGACATCTCGTTTTTCTTTTATTGGAAGAATTCCCAGCTGTGTTTGCGAAAATTAGCATAAAACCGATTTTTTTGGATGAACGAATGACTATGACAATGTTCGAAAAAGTCTGAGATAACTAGTTTATCTAAAAGGTAATATGCAAAACGCAAATCTGTTCGAAATAAATCTTTAAATTTCATCCTGATTTTAAAAATACAAGTGTTTGAAAACATACAATTTTTTGAAATAATGGAGAACGTTTTTCTTGTATATATTGATTTATATTTGATGCAATTTTTACTCAAAACAATAAAGTATCATACCAGCTATCGGATGCAAAAAAAATAATTATGTATTTACATGTATTTTGTTGCAAAATACTGAGTTTAAATTTTATATATTTTTCAAGAAAAATAACATGTATGTGTCACATTCTCAGAAAAAAGTTCCAAGTTTCTCATTTAGATGGCGGTAGTTCTGTCGTCTGAATTGAATAGCCAATCAGAATGACTCCCAAGCTATAAGGGATAAATGTGTAGTTTATTGTCAACTGCATAGAGGCGTGTTATAAATGAAACCGGTTTGGCGTGAAGTCTGAAGTGTGATCTAAATGGATAATCAAGGATGCGTGTGTTGATATGTGTGTAAGCAGGTGGGGATTCTTTATTCAAAGTGATTTTTGCTTGGATTGGATTCAAGTAATTTTTGCTTCTTGAATAAAAATATGAAAATGAGAGAGGGGTCGACAGAAGCACTTTTCAATATGTTGCTTCATTTAATAAATTCTTTTTGAAAATATATTTTTTTGTTTAAACAAAATTGCTTAAACTTCATAACAAAATTTATAAATTAATTTAAACGATAAATGTTCTCAGATTTTTAGAAATTCTTTCCATTTCATTGCTAAAAGTAGTAGCAAATTTGTATCTTGAAAAGTGCTTGCCGGTCACACCGTGATTAGGTGTAAAGCAGATAATGGTTTGTTTGGGTTGGTAGGAAAAGAGACGAAACGGAGGCGGTGAAATGGTGGGTTGGCTGAAATGGATGTTATTGAAGGCAAATTTAGCAGTATTGCGCTGTTGCCATTTACAACGAAAGATTATGCAATTTTTGTTTGCGCTGTTGCCGTTGTCTTACCTTTTATGAGATATGGTAGGGTAGGTGTTTGGTTTTTCGTATGATGAGAGAAGAGGGGGACAGAGGAAAGGAGTTGCAATATTATGAACATCGCCCGGAGAAGTAGGAAAAGATACACCAGGTTTGTGAGGGGGATGATGCAAGGGGTGTGCAATTGAGGCTCAGTTGGGAAAGAATTGTAAGTTCTGCTAAAGGGAATACTATAGAAACAAAGTTATAGGTACATATATGTACATACCTATGTACATTCACTGGACAATATGCAGGATCCTATATATGTACCTATTGGGGGTTTGTTGACTTGTGGGAGATCGATTGTTGTAAGAGTTTGAGGGTTTAGTTAGTACAATATATGTATGTATGTACATATGTACCTATATGGGATCGATGTGTGTAATATTAATTGCAACCCATTACCTACCCCCCTAGTGCATTTACAACCAACCTCACATGCCTTTATCCCACATCCCCTTTATACCCTTAGAATCTCCAAACTACCCTTACCAAACAAATCCATGAGTCAAACAAATACAAAATATCTACCTATTGTCATGATTGTATCCGATCTGCAATTTCATATTCCTTCTCTTTACGTTATTATCCCCCCATCCATATCTCCCTTGCCGAGCTAAAAGTACCCAACCACGCATACCATCGGTATATACGAAAAATACCTACCCCATCGTTTTTTTAATGTTCCTTTGCATATTCAGTGTCATTATTATGCAATCAATGGAGAATGGATTCTTTGTCGATGATAACCTACATTTCCCTCTCACTCCAACATTCATTTGAATGCAATTCTCAGCAACCAAAACCAAACATCCCCCATACGTACGATCAATAAATTCATACCAAGCATTATATGTATATGATATCCCACCTAAGGTCCGCCTCCTGAATTGATTTTAAAAATGAAATGGATGACGAAAAGTGGTTTCACACCATGATAAGAGCTTCGCAAATCAAAAATAGATGGCGCTTTGAGTTCCACTTTATGTTCTACAATATGGGTAGAGGCCTCTTAAAAATATTCCACAAGTGGAATATTATATTCCACTGTGGTCACACTGCAGATATGGCGATACCGCTTAAGAGGCCTCTAGACATATTGTAGAACATAAAGTGGAACTCAAAGCGCCATCTATTTTTGATTTGCGAAGCTTCATCATGGTGTGAAACCACTTTTCGTCATCCATTTCACTTTTGAAATCAATTCAGGAGGCGGACCTTCGGTGGGATATCATATACAATTCGCTCATTTACTTGAAGACTGTCATAACTCAAAAAACTCGATTTTGCAGAAAACATGTTTAAAGTTTTCAATTGACTACCGCCTTGCAGAAATCTGAAGAAATCTTATAATTTCGAAATTAACTAGTAAACTTTTATAAATTTAATATATCCATAAAGGTAAATCGACAACAACTAGTCTTTTATGGTTTTTACCTGAACGAAAATATTCCCTACTTCGAATTGTGACGTTATTGTTGCAAAAATTATATTCATAGGAGTGTCATAAGTTCGAATATGTCGTTATTATTGAGAAAAAAAACAATAGTTTTGTACTTAGTCATTTCATTTTCAAAGTCTTATAATTTGAACTTTTTGAACTTAATATAAAGGGAGTTTTTTTTAGAGGTATACAAATACAATATGGAATAAAATACTTCCAGCTAATATTAATGTCTATGATATTAGCTTTATTTAATAGCTAATAATTTTTTGCCATTACTTTTTAAATTTCGGGCGAACCGAACCATGGTTTTCAAAATAAGTTTGCACAATTTGCACTCGTTGTTCTGGAGTTCATTCATCGTAAAATGGCAAAACGTACTTACCACAAATCAACTTTCAACTGCCATTTGACAATCTGTAGAAACAGAGTTGCCAATTTAAGAACCAAAACTCTAGAAAAACACCCTTTACTTCTAGTATTTAATTAATAAAAATAATAATTTGTAGCGCGCGCCCTGAAAATACTTTTCGATTTACCACTGATTTCACTTCGCCTAAATTATTAAAATTGCACTGATGGTACTGACTTATCTGGTACATAAACCGCCACAACCGCTGTACTTATCATTATGCGAATTTTACACCACACTTTGCCTACACATTTTCGCCTATTAGTTGATATATAGATCAAATAACCCTGTTAGCTGCCTTTTCTTGGTTAGCAACTGGTAGTGCACGCATTGTACGGTGTCAATTGGTAAAAAAAAAAAAAAAATCTCTAAATTGCATTTTAATTGAGTAATCTCAAATTAAATCATTTTTTTTTAAAGATATACCTGCTAGCCTATTATAATTTAACAGTATTGTGAAGTACTAAAAGAGTGATTCAGCATTAAGCGTCTTCAGAACTAAGTACTAGCCATAGTAAAGAGAGCTAGGACTGATCACGTGGAGTAATTTTATCCGCAATTATTGAAATCGGTAAGAGTAATCCACCTAGTTAGATTATGTGAAGTGTGACTAAGAGTGTTTTCCTCCCCTATAGCAGGAATATTTCGTCAAAAAAGCACGAGTGACTTCCAATTTTTATCGCATAGCACGAGGCAGGTCAGTTCCCCATACGATCAAAGAAACTGCTGCCGCTAAATCGTCAAAGGAAGTATCGCTCGTGCTACATAATACCTAACCATAAAAAAAAACCTATAAGATTCCAAATATACATCTTTGTAAGTCTGGGAAAAGGTTTTGTACGTCACCACACATAACCTAACCAGCCATCATCACCAGACACCGGCCCCAACCTATCAATTTAATTGCCTCAATAAATTGCACAGTATCATCAAATTGAACTGCGCGATTTGATCATTGAGCATCCTAAAAGCAACCCTGACAGAACACACCAAACGTAACACCAACAACCGGACACATATACCGTACAGTGAAAAGATAATCGTCATCCATAATATATATTCACTTCCACCTGTATATCGCATGCAAGACTCAACAAAACATCAACATTTCAATAGCCCATCTTTAATAAAAGTACCAAATTTACAAAAACTAAAACAAAATAACATAAAATATCGTAACTACAGAATTGATAAATATAAAGCAAGTTGTAATAATAATAAGTATAGGTATATGTAACTAACTAATGTATAATAGTCTAACGAAGGTAAGAACTGCCAAAAGATTTACTTAATATTTACATCACATTTCCACTTGCATTTCTAAACATTTTTCTAAACCGTTACCTAGAAAGAATATAGTACGAGCTCCAGACCCAGATGTGCGCACAACTAGTCTGCAGACAACGGATCAACAAAAGCAAGAAACATTCATCATAAAGAAAAAGACAACATCGACAAAATAATATTGATAAAAAGAAAAGTTAAACCGTGAGTAATCTTTTGGCTAATAATACTTTTTATACATGCAATAAGACTATTGATAACATAGTCAAAATATTTTGCTAATTAGAGGTGCCTTCTGCACAGATCATACACACTATATCCAACTTACATTCGTTGCTTACAAAAATAAAGTAAAACATAAAGAAAATTTCAATCATATACCTAAACAAAGAATTGAATTACCATATATACCTATTTTACTATAAAAACTATTAGAATTTGCTACCTATACTACATATTAAATTTACCTATGAATATATTTTCCTAATTTCTAAATACTTATCTTAAATTTACTATTACATAATCATAAAAATATACTTGCCATTTAGTTTAAAGTTAAAAATCTTGAATTAGCTATGCGATCTACTTGAATTTACTATTACTGGTACATATACTATACAGATATCGTTAAATCACATTTAGATTTATATTGATTAAGAATTTTCGGTTTTATTAGATAGATGAAGCTATTGAATTATCTCATCTATGTATGTTGAAAAGTCTCTTGATATGGAGAGCTGAATAAGTGGAATGTGGAATGAATTCTGTAATAAATCTGGCTCTTCGTACATTCGAATTATATAATATGTTCTCTTTCATTATGATCGTTTAAGTGATTTAGATTGGCGCAGGTGAGTGGTAGATCAGCGAGTGTTAATGGAGTTTATGGTGTGAGATCTCTTGTAGAACCATATAGGGATTATCTTAAACAATGACAGGCTGAGGATAATCATGGAGTTATGACTTCGGTCATACAAAGGGTGGGCTATAGCCTAACATAGAAGCGCATTCGGCTTCTTTCAAAGTCAACAACACCTGACTTCCTCTACTATTCTCCTTCTTCTTCCATTTTGCAATTCTCTCTTAAATTTTAGATTTTCTATTTCTAGCTTTTTCTCTTCGATTTTATTATATAACCTTACCATCCCTTAAGGGTGTGTAATATCAATCGGTGTGCAAGGTCAAATAGCACCTGTCCGTTGAGTTAAAGTAATGTCTATCTCGGCACGATAATTTATTTTGTGGGTAGGTTTGGTAGTACGAAGATCCCCCCCACCCGACGAGCTGTCGCCGTGCGACCACCAGCGTGCCACCAGTACTACCAGGGAAAAATATCATCCTCAAACCCCCCTATCCTACAAATTGGCGCCCAACGTGGGGCAACGAGTGTCAGTCTTGAAAGCTACCTGTCTTATAAGTTTTAATATCCTGATATTAATAGGAATGGACTTAGACAGTAGTTTATATCATGCGACAAAAAAACTGACAGCATTTAACATCTATACATCCTCGTTGCGATTGTAGTTAGAATTCTACTATCAGCTGTCAATCTTAAACAACCAAAAAAAAAATTCAAACCTTTTCATTTAATGAAAGCTAATAATCACTTTTCATGTCAGACCCTAAATAGAAGCACCTAGGAGTCCTATTTTTTTCAGTGCATAGTACATGGAACTTAGTTGCACTAGGAAACTTTTATTAGTGAGATCGACGTGATGAGATATTGATTTTGGAAGGTAGCAAATCTATAAGTTCGTACTTTAGTAAGAAGCGATAGATTTAAATAGCCTCAGAATCAGTTTCAACAAATAGACATTATCATACAGTAAATAGACATGCCGCCGTTTTCTTTAATTTTATTTTCTCTACACTCACACCTACAAACTTAATTTCTTTCGTAACTATTCTCCACTCACTGACGCCAAAATATTGATGAAGTCTTACATCGTATAATCTACATTTTTGATAATAATCAAATCATTCATTCATAAAAAAAAAAAAAAAAAAAAAAAAACAAATTTCATATACCAACCTATCCTTTAAACAAACGATTTGTTATTGATTTCATAATTTTGCCACTCTTTCATACTGTTGATGATGGAGCCAAGCAAATCCAAAACCAACGGAACTATTCCGAAACAAGTCAAAACAAAAGATCTAAATAATTCAGTCCGAAGTAGTATGGTGACTCGAGGCAGAAAGGGGAACTCCGCTGTTCCGCTCTCTTTCGGTAACATAGAACCTTTACGTCATTCTCCCCCACTTGTCAATGCTGAACACTCCAATAGTTTAAATCGCTCCATTCATAGACAATTGCTTGCTAACATAAGCGGAAATGAGAGCCAGAACCAAACAATGCTACAGAGTCTAGTGACAACTACAGCTGTTGGCTTTGGAATGAATACTATATTTACAACTACTCCCGCTACTCTCGTCACCACGACATATTCATCTGTGTTTTCTTCTCGCCCAATTGCGACGACCTTTCAAAACCAAGGTGCTGCTGCAGCACCGGTGTCAGCCATTCGTGATGAGCCAATCATTTACAATAACCGTTTAGCGGCAGATGATATAACAGCTAAAGAGACTGAGCGAACACAACATTTGTCTAAGAGTTACCTTCACGGTCATATTAAGAGCGTAGTAGATGCAAGCTTGCTAGATTTTCAGAAAACGCTTCTGTATAATCTTCCCAATTTGATTCAGCAAAACATTGCAACCAGTATGGACACCGTTTTCAAACAAAACGCCCAGCAAAATGCATGTAACAATCCCGGTGGTAATATATTACCTACTGTTAGTGATCGTAACACCAGACATATTCCGCAACCTGAGATTTTCTCAGCAAACTCTACCAACTTATCTGCTAGTTCTCGCATTACTAGAACCAGATATAATGAAACAGCAGGTGAACAAGAAGTAGGCAGTATTTATGCGAATAGAAATACCATTAGACAGGTCCCCCATAGCGAAGGTCATCGATCTTCGAACCGACGACAATTCGAAATAGATCGTTGGGGTATAAGATACGATGAAACTTCAAAAGGAATTTCGATAGAGGATTTCGTATTCCGAGTTGAAATTCTCAAAAGCAATTATAATTGTCCTTGGAACGAAATAGTAAAAAATTTTCACCATTTACTTTCTGGCACAGCACTAGATTGGTACTGGCAGTACCTCAGGAGCAATCCTAGAGGAGATTGGTTTAGGTTACGATCAGCTTTGTTAAGACAGTTTAAAAGCTATGAAAGTGATTATGAGGTTTTAAGACAAATCATGGATCGACGGCAAATGCCGCATGAATCATTCGATGATTTTTATAAGACCATCATCCAGTTGAGAAGTCAACTAAGAGATCCAATCTCAGACCAAGATCTAATAAGGATTGTCAGAAATAATATAAGTAACAGGTTAATTAGCTTCATTTATCCCATGCAGATCAATTCAATTGAACGATTTAGAGATGAGTGCAGGCGTACCGAAAAGATGCTTCAGTCGAGGTATGGTCCGCAAGCTCGCTTCGGCAATGTTAGATCGGTGCATGAGGTAAATTTTTCCGTCGAAGACGATTCGAGTGAAGTTATGTCAGAACCAATTCATAATATTTCCGCTATTCGTTCTAATTACCGACACAACAATTCGAACTTCCAAGATATTTCCCGAAACAATAGTACAATATGCTTTAATTGCAAAAAGCCAGGTCATATCTTTGTTAATTGCCGCTTACCGATTCGTTCCCTATTCTGTTATCGATGTGGAACTGATAATTGTACTGTGTTGGATTGCCCCACATGTCATCAGAGTAAGGAAAACTTGTGCTCGAGCGAGACAGCTTCCGGAATGTCCCGTTCGACCCAAACAAATCCGGAATAAGTAAAGCTGATGCTTCGACAAATACAGATCCACAAGATAACAACACACACAACCCAAACCTTAATCAGAATACAAACGAATTTTCAACATCATCACAAATTCCACAATATAAAAAACCCTATCAACAAAGACTATTAGAATATAACGTTATAAGAAATCGTATTTTTAATTTAAATGAACTAACAAAGACAAATCTTCCTTCCAAAACATTGAAAATTAGAAAAAGGCATACCGAAGTGAAGCTTTATAGAAAGCTCATTGGCGAAACTGTTTTTCAGGACAACTTAGATTCTCGTCCATACGCATTAATTAAGATACACGGCAAAGAGTTCAAAGGACTCTTAGACAGCGGTGCGTCTATTTCCTGTCTTGGACATGGTTGCCTGGAAATTGTCGATGAACTTAACATACCTGTAATAAAATTCAATTCAGAAGTAAAGACAGCTAGTGGAAAAAGTCAAAGTATTGTTGGACGAGTTAACTTATCGATTGAATATAATGGTATAGAAGACAAGATAGATTTTTATCTGGTGCCAAGTTTAATTCAATCTGTCTACCTTGGTGTCGATTTCTGGTCGAAATTTCAAGTCGCTCCAAACGTAATAAGTGAAATGTTCAAAATTTCAAATAGTAACGACTTATCTGACTCTGCCACTGCAAAACAGAAACCGCCAATGCACGACTTGTCTGCTTAACAAACACAAAAGCTTCAATCGGTAATCTCATCTTTCCCATGTTGTTCAAACCTAGGGCTAGGTAAAACTACTCTAGAACAACACATTATAGATACAAGTGATGCTGACCCTATAAAGCAGCGCCATTATCCGGTGTCTCCTGCCATCCAAAATTTAGTATATGAGGAATTGGATCGTATGCTATCTCTCGGAGTTATCGAAGTAAGTCACAGCGCGTGGAGTTCACCTGTTGTCCTTATTAGGAAACCAGGTAAGAACAGGTTGTGTCTTGACTCCCGCAAGGTGAATTCGGTAACGAAGAGAGATGCATACCCATTACCTCATATCGAGGGTTTGCTAAGCCGTCTGAAGGATACACACTACATTAGTAGTGTGGACCTGAAAGACGCGTTTTGGCAAATCCCTCTTGAAGAGAAGTCGAGGGAAAAAACGGCATTCACTGTGCCAGGGAGGCCACTTTACCAGTTCACCGTCATGCCCTTTGGACTGTGTAATGCAGCCCAAAGGATGTGCCGGCTGATGGACAAGGTGGTCCCTGGTACACTTAGAGAATGCGTGTTTGTGTACCTCGACGACCTCTTAATTATTTCATCTGATTTCGACCAACATCTTGACACTCTAAGAAAAGTTGCTGAATGTTTACGCCATGCTAATTTAACGATAAATGTCACCAAATCGTATTTTTGTTTCAAGGAACTTCGATATTTGGGGTATATTGTCGGACAAGGGCACGTAAAACCGGATCCTGATAAGGTCTCTGCGATCAAAGATTTTCCCACACCTACGACTCAGAGGCAAGTGCGAAGATTTTTGGGCCTCTGCGGGTGGTATCGCAGGTTTATCCGGAATTTTGCATCCATCGCTACACCCTTGACCGACACCCTAAAAAAATCGAAAACCTTTTCGCTATCACCTGAAGCAATACGTTCCTTTGAAGCACTAAAAGTAGCATTAACATCAGCTCCTCTTCTAAACAACCCAGATTTTTCCAAAAGCTTTATAATACAATGTGATGCATCCTCAAATGGTATTGGTGGAGTTTTATGTCAACGTGATGAAAACGAGACAGAAAAACCGATTGCATTCTTCTCCGAAAAGCTGAACTCCTGCCAAAAGAAATACAGCGTCACTGAACAAGAATGCTACGCGGCCGTAAAAGCAGTTGCGAAATTCAGGCCCTATATTGAAGGTACGACCTTCACAATTGTGACAGACCATGCCAGTTTAAAATGGTTAATGGGATTGAAAGACCTAAGCGGACGACTGGCTAGATGGTCCCTAAAATTGCAAGCGTTTTCTTTTAGTATAGAGCATCGCAAAGGTTCACAGAACATCGTACCTGACGTTTTATCCCGTGTACATCTCGAACAAATTACATTGCATGCAAATGAACTTGATTTGAATTCACCTGAATTTAAGTCAAAAGAATATTTGGAATTAGTGGCAACAGTTTTGAAGAACCAAAGTGTATGTACAGATTTGAAAGTTGAAAATGAGCTCGTATATAAACGAATGTACCCAGTAGATACTCACACGATTTCAAATGAACATCAGTGGAAATTGTGGTTACCCATTGAATTGACAAATTCTGTTATACAAAGAGCACATATACCACCAAATTGCGCACACGGAGGTATACGAAAAACCTTAGACCGTATTAAACAACATTATTACTGGCCCAACCTTACGACACAAGTAACTAATTTTATTCGCAGCTGTGAAAGTTGCAAACAAAACAAAGCTCCAAACCAAATTCTTAGACCACCAATGGGACTCAAACAAGAAATCGATAGACCATTTCAGAAGATTTATATAGATTTCTTGGGACCGTATGTTCGGACTAAGAAGGGAAATTTATTTATATTCGTCGCATTGGATGAATTTTCGAAGTTTGTCTTTTTAAAAGCTATGCGGGTAGCAACCACTAAAACCGTGATCGATTTTCTCGAGAACGAGATTTTCAACAAATTTGGAGTACCGGAATTCGTTCATAGCGACAACGGGAAACAATTTGTATCAAAAGAGTTTCAAAAGTTTTTAGGACGGTATGAAACAGTGCATATCAAGAACGCCTTATACTCTCCACAGGCTAACTCTTCAGAAAGAGTTAATAGATCAATCTTGTCAGCCATAAGAATGTACATTAAGACTGATCAAAGAGAATGGGATGTTCATCTATCCGAGATCCAGCAAGCTTTATGCACTTCTACCCATCAATCGACAGGTATGTCACCATATTTCACCTTATTGCCACAACATGATAACCCATGCCAGCATGTATAAAATAGCAAGAGAATTGAATGCGTTGAGAGACAATGAGATTGACTACCTACCAATATCTAATAAGCTGCTCTTAATACGTGAAAAGGTGAAAGAGAATTTAAAACTAGCTATGCACAGAAATGAAAAATCCTACAACTTAAGATGCTCCGATAGAAAATTTAAGCCAGGAGATGAGATCTTCCGTAGAAATTTTATCCTTAGTAACGCTTCAAAACAACGTAGTTCAAAATTATGCCCAAAGTTCGTCAAAGGTCGGATCATAAGGCAAATTGGCAGTGCAATGTATGAGATAGAAGATATGCAAGGTAATGATAAAGGAGTTTATCATGCTAAAGATATACGCCGCTAACATCTCGACTTTAGTAAGTTATCTCAAGCTTGTGCAACCAGGGTCATGGGTCGATGCCTTTCGTTTACAGTATTTTCAAGCTCACCGTTTTCATGTCTTTTGAAACTACAAGAGTGTTCCAAAATAAATGATGTTGTAGCGCGCGCCCTGAAAATACTTTTCGATTTACCACTGATTTCACTTCGCCTAAATTATTAAAATTGCACTGATGGTACTGACTTATCTGGTACATAAACCGCCACAACCGCTGTACTTATCATTATGCGAATTTTACACCACACTTTGCCTACACATTTTCGCCTATTAGTTGATATATAGATCAAATAACCCTGTTAGCTGCCTTTTCTTGGTTAGCAACTGGTAGTGCACGCATTGTACGGTGTCAATTGGTAAAAAAAAAAAAAAAAATCTC
Source organism: Cheilosia scutellata (assembly GCA_955612985.1). NCBI lineage: Eukaryota > Metazoa > Arthropoda > Insecta > Diptera > Syrphidae > Cheilosia > Cheilosia scutellata. Next base: position 92,462,483 of record OY015312.1, read on the forward strand.
TAAATTGCATTTTAATTGAGTAATCTCAAATTAAATCATTTTTTTTTAAAGATATACCTGCTAGCCTATTATAATTTAACAGTATTGTGAAGTACTAAAAGAGTGATTCAGCATTAAGCGTCTTCAGAACTAAGTACTAGCCATAGTAAAGAGAGCTAGGACTGATCACGTGGAGTAATTTTATCCGCAATTATTGAAATCGGTAAGAGTAATCCACCTAGTTAGATTATGTGAAGTGTGACTAAGAGTGTTTTCCTCCCCTATAGCAGGAATATTTCGTCAAAAAAGCACGAGTGACTTCCAATTTTTATCGCATAGCACGAGGCAGGTCAGTTCCCCATACGATCAAAGAAACTGCTGCCGCTAAATCGTCAAAGGAAGTATCGCTCGTGCTACATAATACCTAACCATAAAAAAAAACCTATAAGATTCCAAATATACATCTTTGTAAGTCTGGGAAAAGGTTTTGTACGTCACCACACATAACCTAACCAGCCATCATCACCAGACACCGGCCCCAACCTATCAATTTAATTGCCTCAATAAATTGCACAGTAGATATCATCAAATTGAACTGCGCGATTTGATCATTGAGCATCCTAAAAGCAACCCTGACAGAACACACCAAACGTAACACCAACAACCGGACACATATACCGTACAGTGAAAAGATAATCGTCATCCATAATATATATTCACTTCCACCTGTATATCGCATGCAAGACTCAACAAAACATCAACATTTCAATAGCCCATCTTTAATAAAAGTACCAAATTTACAAAAACTAAAACAAAATAACATAAAATATCGTAACTACAGAATTGATAAATATAAAGCAAGTTGTAATAATAATAAGTATAGGTATATGTAACTAACTAATGTATAATAGTCTAACGAAGGTAAGAACTGCCAAAAGATTTACTTAATATTTACATCACATTTCCACTTGCATTTCTAAACATTTTTCTAAACCGTTACCTAGAAAGAATATAGTACGAGCTCCAGACCCAGATGTGCGCACAACTAGTCTGCAGACAACGGATCAACAAAAGCAAGAAACATTCATCATAAAGAAAAAGACAACATCGACAAAATAATATTGATAAAAAGAAAAGTTAAACCGTGAGTAATCTTTTGGCTAATAATACTTTTTATACATGCAATAAGACTATTGATAACATAGTCAAAATATTTTGCTAATTAGAGGTGCCTTCTGCACAGATCATACACACTATATCCAACTTACATTCGTTGCTTACAAAAATAAAGTAAAACATAAAGAAAATTTCAATCATATACCTAAACAAAGAATTGAATTACCATATATACCTATTTTACTATAAAAACTATTAGAATTTGCTACCTATACTACATATTAAATTTACCTATGAATATATTTTCCTAATTTCTAAATACTTATCTTAAATTTACTATTACATAATCATAAAAATATACTTGCCATTTAGTTTAAAGTTAAAAATCTTGAATTAGCTATGCGATCTACTTGAATTTACTATTACTGGTACATATACTATACAGATATCGTTAAATCACATTTAGATTTATATTGATTAAGAATTTTCGGTTTTATTAGATAGATGAAGCTATTGAATTATCTCATCTATGTATGTTGAAAAGTCTCTTGATATGGAGAGCTGAATAAGTGGAATGTGGAATGAATTCTGTAATAAATCTGGCTCTTCGTACATTCGAATTATATAATATGTTCTCTTTCATTATGATCGTTTAAGTGATTTAGATTGGCGCAGGTGAGTGGTAGATCAGCGAGTGTTAATGGAGTTTATGGTGTGAGATCTCTTGTAGAACCATATAGGGATTATCTTAAACAATGACAGGCTGAGGATAATCATGGAGTTATGACTTCGGTCATACAAAGGGTGGGCTATAGCCTAACATAGAAGCGCATTCGGCTTCTTTCAAAGTCAACAACACCTGACTTCCTCTACTATTCTCCTTCTTCTTCCATTTTGCAATTCTCTCTTAAATTTTAGATTTTCTATTTCTAGCTTTTTCTCTTCGATTTTATTATATAACCTTACCATCCCTTAAGGGTGTGTAATATCAATCGGTGTGCAAGGTCAAATAGCACCTGTCCGTTGAGTTAAAGTAATGTCTATCTCGGCACGATAATTTATTTTGTGGGTAGGTTTGGTAGTACGAAGATCCCCCCCACCCGACGAGCTGTCGCCGTGCGACCACCAGCGTGCCACCAGTACTACCAGGGAAAAATATCATCCTCAAACCCCCCTATCCTACAAATTCAATAACAAGAAAATATCTTCAGCGTAACTTCTTTTTTTGAGTACACTACCCTACTTGAATTGCTCTTTAGTGTATGCAGATTTGTAAAAAACTGAATTTGGTGATTCTCATTAAATTTTAAGTATTTTTACTTGTGAACGTTTCAGCTCTACCATATTTAACGGAGCAATGTCATTTGCCAGCATTTTTAAATCAAAAAAATTCTCAAAACAAAGCTATTTTACAATAAATGGATCTCCTGTTTTTTTCGCCGATCGGATTATTGAAAAAAATAATTCGGGAGTATAAATGGGACCACTTTTAAGCATTCGTTCCGTTCCCTCTCAATTAAGGAATGCACAGAGTCTCCTTTGTTTTGTGTATGGATAACCATGCCAATTTCAATGAAAATCCTGTAGAAAAATTACTCCTGTGTTTATGAGAAAAACCCTGTTTTATCGTGTAATCATACTGTTTTATTCCCATTTGAATAAACTTGAAAAATTCTATTGATCGACGCACGGTCGAGTGTTTGCTTCCATGAATAAGACGTGAACGTGGACGTACGAAAAATTGCAAGACTAAGATCAACTTGAACATGTCGTACATCGCCTTATAGATATCATTGGATAAAAAACGAAGCCGGACACGCTGTGATTCGAAAAAGAAGTATTCTGTTCAAACTCAAGGTGGTATTGATCGAACTGAAGACAAATTAGATAACGAAACCATAGACAAAGGTATGGAGGGTCCACTTCAGCAACCTACACCCGCGACCCACTTAATGGATAAGCGGGCCATAGAAAATGTATGAATTAAAATATTTATCATTTATTTCATATTTAATTAATAGTTCCTATTCTATTCTTACATTTCGAAGAAAAAAATGCACTCCAATGAAAAAGAGTTCCTGTATACAATTTATTATGCCGGCAGAAATCATTCCGTGTGCGGTGGCCATTGTGTATTATTTCTAAAAATTTATAATTTTTATCAACAATTTCGTCTCATTTTGAGTTATTGAGATCTATTGAGAGTTTCCATCGACAAAATTATCTTCAACAACGACACATTGTCTTATAATATAAACGGCTGACTTCTAAACAGCCAGTCTTTTTTACAAAAATAACGTCATAAGAAGAAATACTTCAGTTGACGAAAGTATTTTTTTCATCAAGAACGTCACATGTTTCAGTATATGGAGTTTGATTCAAGTTAAATATTTCAACAAATCAGTCACAACACGAAATAATGCACTTTATATGAAATTTATCTACATTACAAATATCATAACATTTTAACGAATAATGTCACAACACAAAATATGCCAGTTTTTTAGAAAAGCAAACCAACTAACACACGATGACGACTGTAGCAAACTGAGATATGTCGCTCTTATGAGTAAAAAATGTTAGGATATATGAAATGAAATAACGGCATATTCTCTTCTAACGCGGAAGGTATACAGGATATTAATACGAAACTTTTACACAATAATGAAGCATCATAAAACGAATATTTCTGCATCATTAACTCAAAAATCGCGTTTTTTGAGTTATGACAGTCTTCTAGTAAATGAGCGATATAATGCTTGGTATGAATTTATTGATCGTATGGGGGATGTTTGGTTTTGGTTGCTGAGAATTGCATTCAAATGAATGTTAGAGTGAGAGGGAAATGTAGGTTCATCATCGACAAAGAATCCATTCTTCATTGATTGCATAATAATGGCTTTCAATGTTCAAGGGAAAATTAAATCAACGATAGGGTAGGAATTTTTCACATATATATTGATGGTATGCGTGGTTGGGTACTTTCGGCTTGGCAAGGGAGATGTGGACGGGGGATAACAACGTGAAGAGAAGTAATACCTATAAAATTGCAGATCGGATACATGACAAGGTAGATATTTTGTATTTCTTTGACTCGTGGATTTTTTGGTAAGGGTAGTTTTATGATTCTAAGGGTATAAAGGGGATGTGGGATAGAGGCATTTGAGGTTGTAAATGCACATATTGGGCTAGGTAATGGGTAGGAATTAAAATCACACACATCGATCCCATATACATATGTATGTATCTAAATCTACATACATACATAATTATATTGTACTAACAAAACCCTCAAGCTCTTACAACAATCGAGCTCCCACAAATCAACAAACCCCCAATACATATATATATTGGATCCTGTATATTGTCCAATGAATGTTACATATCTATCTATATATAGTTATATGGATATTAGCTTTGCTTTCTATAGTATGTATGTATTGTATTCCCTTTAGCAGAACTCACAATTCCTTCCCAACTGAGTCCTAATTGAACACCTCTTGCTTCATCCCCCCTCAAAATGCTGGTGTTTCTTTTGCTACTTGTTCTGGCGATGTTCATTCCAATTCTTTTCCTCTGTCCCCCTCTTCATACGAAAAACCAAACACCAACCCTACCATACCTCATAAAAGGTAAGACAACGGCAACTGCGCAAACAAAAATTGCATAATCTTTCGTTGTAAATGGCAACAGCGCAATGCTGCTAAATTTGCCTTCAATAATATCCCTTTCAGCCAACCCACCATTTCACCGCCTCCGTTTCGTCTCTTTTCCTTCCAAACCAAACCAAACCAAACCATTATCTGCTTTACACCTGATCACGGTGTGAACAGCAAGCACTTTTCAAGATACAACTTTTTTACAACTTTTAGCAAGGAAATATATAGAATTTCTAAAAATATAAGATCATTCACAGTTTAAATTATTTGGTAATTTTAGTTTTAAAGTTTAAGCGATTTTGTTTCAACAAATAAATGTATTTTTAATAAGAATTTATTAAAAAAAGCAACATCTTGAAAAGTGCTTCTGTAGACCCCTCTCTCATTTTCATTTTTGTTCAAGAAGCAAAAATTACATTGAATCCCCATAAAACAAAAATCACTTCGAATAAAGAATCCCCATCCCCACCACTGCTTACACACATCCTTGATTCCATTTAGATCACACTTCAGACTTCACGCCAAACCTGTTTCATTTATAACACGCCTCTTTGCAGTTGTCAATAAACTACACATTTATCCCTTATAGCTTGCGAGTCATTCTGATTGGCTATTCAATTCAGACGACAGAACTACCGCCATCTAAATGAGAAACTTGGAACTTTTTTCTGAGAATGTGACACATACATGGTATTTTTCTTGAAAAATATATAAAATTTAAACTCAGTATTTTGCAACAAAATACATGTAAATACATAATTATTTTTTTTGCATCCGATAGCTGGTATGATACTTTATTGTTTTGAGTAAAAATTGCATCAAATATAAATCAATATATACAAGAAAAACGTTCTCCATTATTTCAAAAAATTGTATGTTTTCAAACACTTGTATTTTTAAAATCAGGATGAAATTTAAAGATTTATTTCGAACAGATTTGCGTTTTGCATATTACCTTTTAGATAAACTAGTTATCTCAGACTTTTTCGAACATTGTCATAGTCATTCGTTCATCCAAAAAAATTGATTTTATGCTAATTTTCGCAAACACAGCTGGGAATTCTTCCAATAAAAGAAAAACGAGATGTCGCTTTAAAAAACAGCTTCGAAGCTTTCAAAGGACATATTCTGTTCTTTCCAATGCATCCAATATCATTTCAATCGCTTCAGTATTGACTTCTCTACGTTTGATACGAAATGCCATTTTTCGCACTTTTGCTCGATTTATGGGTAGAGGCCTCTTAAGGTGCTAGTACACGGTATGTAGTGCGCCACATATATATGTGGCTCTGACGTCACCAGATAGAGTACACCATAAGGCACACATTTCGTTTTTCGTATGTAGCGCGGTGGCTACATAAGGGCGCACATATCGGTTGGCTGCTGGTTATTCGTTTATGATGATGCTATCCGCAGTTTTATTGCCCTGTGTGCAGTCTTGCACTAGAACTGCAGGTATACTAATTGTTTTATTGCTTTGGGTGTATTTAAGTTATCGCTGCCTTAAGAGTAAAGGTGCTATACTCTGTCCAACAAAAATTGTCAGTACAGGCCTTATGGGGGAGCTTTTTTTCTAACAAAGGTGCCTGTATATACTCTCACGGCACTCAACCACAAGAATTGCCACTGAAATAAAAACCAAGCCACTGACTTACCAAGGAATTGTTGTTGTCATTTACGAAAAACGAATGATCATGAATTGATGTTGCAATTTTCCTCAAAGGGGCATACACCCCACCATGACCAGTCAGTCTGCAACTGCTGGCAGAATGAGGATGACGATGAGGGTGATCTTCTCGTTGCGGTTGCTATTTTATCACAGAAGATAAACGTGTTTGGTGTTGGTGTGTGTTTTAAGCACCTCAGAAGAGTGTTACCATATTCATTTGCAAAAATATCATTACGGGTTTTTCCATGGACTTTGTCAAAGAATTTTCGGGGTTTGTTGCTTTTTAAAGCTTTTGAGAGCAAATAAATGAATTTGATTATGTGGGATGTTGCCATACAGTGTTTAGGTACTCCTTTAATTATTTTGTATTTCTGAAGGATCTGTTAATATGCAGTTAAACCATTTTTTCGATTTTGTCTTTTAGATATGAGGTTTATTCGTGAGTTGTTTTAATGCATTCAATTCATTAGAGTGTAACAAGTGATCGTAAGTGCGTTGTAGTGATATTGTTTTAAATTAATAAGGCAACCGGATTCGTGCCCGAGAAGGTTTTTTGGGAGGTCGTATTCAAAATTTGGAATATGCAGAAATATGTGTTTTATACAAAACTAAGTATTTTGAAGACTATTCGTTAGGATATGTGCATATTTTGGTATAAATGCGTATTTCACTTAGTAGAACATATTTTTGGCATATTTTAGCATTTTTGTTATATATTTGCATATTTGTCTTTTTTCATCAAATAGTTTTTCAGATTGAAATATATCATAATAACGGCAGGTATACGTATTCTGCTTCATGTCGCTCGCTGGGTTTTTACCACATCCGGTCACTCGTCCCCAGTAATGAAACGCCTGGAAAGGATTTTATGACAAATTTATGTAATCTATGTAGGTATAGGTATATACAAAATTGCATGTACTACTTATGAATGTATATTGTAAACATATATATGTATGCTATGAGAGGTCCAGTCCCATCGTGGTTACATAATTTTGTATTCTAATTGCCTTTTTTTGTTAGAAAAGAAGCTTAAAAGCGATTAGATCTACTGAGGATACTTAAAAAAACGCTCCTATTATCTTACCGCTTGATGCTGTGGAAAAATTAAATGTAATTTATTTCGTTGCAATTTATTTCGTTCAGCAATATTTTTGTTTTAAATTGGAAGGTGGCAACCCTAATGGTATTGCTCTCTGATTTATGGCGATTTATCATACAAACTTTGGCAACCCTATGAGAGCTTTAAAGAGGACCGATTTATGTAATTCATTGCAACCAGACTGAGAGACAAACATCCTATCTTCCCTGTACTGACAATTTTTGTTGGACAGAGTATAGTACACGGTATGTAGCACGCCACATATATAGTGGCTCTGACGTAATTTTGACGTCAGCGTATGGAGCCAATGGCTACATAAGGTACTCATACGTATGAGGAGCGATATGAGGCACTCGTGATACATACGCATTATGTGGCTTTTCGACATTCCGTGTACTACCCTTGCACATACGATTTGTGCCAATACGCTACATAATGCATTTCAGTTTGCGTTTTGTACGAGCAGCGATAACTTAAATACACCCAAAGCAATAAAACAATTAGTACAGTTCTAGTGCAAGACTGCACACAGGGCAATAAAACTGCGGATAGCATCATACGAAAAACGAAATGTGTGCCTTATGTGTACTTTATCTGGTGACGTCAGAGCCACATATATTTATACAGTGATGGAAAAAATAATAGAAACAAGTATTTACATAATGCTGAACCATCATTAACTGCATACAATTTGGTCTTTCTCCGAAATCAATTCGATACTCAAATGCTAGGTAAAAGTACAGTCAAAATCGCTTACAACGACATCGGTTATAACGACAAATCGGTTATAACGACCAAATTCTTAGGTCCTGACTGAGCTCCATTATAATCCCATTGAATAACAAATCGTTTACAACGACATCGCTTACAACGACATATCGCTTACAACGACCGATTTTTTACTTTTTTTGAAATAAAATATTGGTTATAACGACTAAAATCGACGCAGCTGTTGGCGCGACTGTATTTTTTTTCTAAAACTGTAAACTGTTTATGTATCTTTAGCTGCAATGTAGATATCTGTTACCGTTTGTTAACATGTTATTCTTTTATTTTTGTGTTTATTAGTGGTTTTGAGTTTGTTCAACAGTAGGTTGGAAAATTACTTAGTGAACATTTTTCAGTGTGACGTGACGAGTGGTTGTAGAAATTTAATTTTATTCGGTTCGCATATATACTCGCATGTATGTATGTCAAGAACAAATAAGAATTATGAAAAAAAGGACCTCTACTTGAAAACCGATTAATTTACATATGTATTCCTTGATATCGGTTACAGCGACCTATCGCTTATAACGACCAAATTCGCTAGTCCCTTGAAGGTCGTTATAACCGATTTTGACTGTACTTTGAAATGCTGCAGCAATTCGTTCTTATCAGCTTTTAGTTTTCGTCTAACAGTAAAAAGTCTGAGCAAAAATGTTATTTTGCCTGGAAAAAATAATAGAAACAAACGATTTGTTTCAGTGATTTTGAAGTAAAGCTCGGTATTGTTTTAATTGAAATAGTTGTAAATTAGTTTATCCTGTAGTTTAGTGTTTTTTAGAAGAAAATCTTAAAACTATGAAATTAACATTTTGTCAAAATGGGTCTAAGAGTCCTTTGCACCAGTTCTGAGCGTGAAGTGATAAAAAAGACGGCAAAACAATGGATGAAATAGCTAAGGTCGTAAAGTGTTCTAAAAAAAAGGTCTAAAAAGTATTCTTAGCTATCCATTCAAGTCCCAAAGTAGAAACCAGATGCAGAAAACGAAAAACGACTTCATGATTTGACAAACTGTTAATACGACTATGCAAGAAGAAACCATTTAAAAAAAAAAAAATGATTTAAACGCACCCGTTACAAGTCGTACAATAAGAAATAGATTAAAGGAAGCAGGTCTTCCTGGGAGAAGTCCTAGAAAAGTTCCATACTTGAGCAATAAAAATACTAAAGAGAGACTAAGTCTCTCCAACAAACACCTCCACCGTGCTAATTGAAATAACGTCTTATGATCGGATGAAACCAAGGTCAATTATGGTCAATTTGTTTGGTTCAGATGGGAAAATGTACGTCAGACGACCAAAGAATTGCGAATTCGATGCCAAATATACAAAGAAGACAGTTAAACATGGCAGAGGAAATTTAATGATTTGGGGGTGTTTTTCAGTATCTGGGTTTGGTCCACTTTTCATGATAAAGGATAAAATGTGTGCCGTAGACTACGTGGAAATCTTAAACAATGTTATCCTGTCATTTGCTGAAGAGGACAAGCCTATTAAATGGGAGTTTATGCAGGATAATGACCCCAAGCAATCCTCAAAGTTGGCCAAAGAATGGTTTCATAAAAAACAAAATCAATGTTATGGAGTGGCCATCACAATCTCCTGATCTTAACCCGATAGAACATCTATGGGACACCCTTATGCGCAGGATCGAAGGCTGCAGAGCCAAAATAAGGAAAAACTGTGGTGAATTATTCAGAATAATTCAGAAATGCATTCACTCCCAAGACCTGTGCCAAGTTGGTTCATTCCATGCGACGAAGATGTGGAGCAGTTATAAAAAATAAGGGCGCAACGACCAAGTATTAAAAGGATATGAAACACCTTTACTGTAAATTAATTCCTAACAGAAAAAAAACAGAAAAACTAATTTGTTTCTATTATTTTTTCCAGGCCAAAATTAAGGAAAACCAGAATCGACATTTATTCACTATTTCTCTTCTTTTTTTATTAAACATGTTAATGTTACATTTCTTCATTACATTGTATTAAAACTATTAGTATGGGTTTAATTTATCTTTTTTCCCGAAAACATTTTATTTTTGCGATAAGCGACGAAGAACCAGCTTGTTTCTATTATTTTTTCCACCACTATATGTGGCGCGCTACATACCGTGTACTAGGAACTTTATTCTGCACTTTGCAGAAGTAAGTTCTATTTCCAGAATGAGTGAGTGATGTTCAATTGTTCACCCCTCTCTGAGGAGTTCCTCGCTGGCTTTTGTATCTTATAGAGTTGACAGATAGGGGCCAAATAAATACATATATAAATAAATACATATATAAATAAATACATAAATAAATAATAAATACATAGTTGGCGCCACAGGTTCTTCTAGGGACCTCATAGAGTCATAGCCATTCGTTTGTGTGACTCTTAATTTTTGAAACGAATAGAAGGGACCTTCGTCTTATATGGCGAGTCATAAAAGTAGATTATATTCTCCGATGTTTGTTAGACTTTCATAAGAGCAGTGGAAGCAGTGGAAAAAATGTAAAGAAAATCATTTTATTTTTCTGTAGATTGTACCATGAGGCCTGGACCCAATTGATTTAACTATACAAATTTGAATTTTTCATTATATACAGATGACCTCGGCCAGTCAGAAAAGCACTGGATTTTAACTATGTACTGTACTGTACATCATTTCAAAACATTTGCTGAAAATATTATCGACTACCTAAAATGATTAGATATGGTTATTCATATACTTGCGTAGTAAAAGCGTTACAGAATGAAACTACAGGATACGCGTAAGTACATTTTTTTTAACAAAGCCGAACCAAACGCACTCAGACTGGGATAACAAAACAATACATACCGCAATATTTTCACAATTGTTTGACATTATCCTTGTATACTGACACATGCTTTGAATATAAACAATTAATTAACATAATAATGTAGGGAATAATTTGTTGCTTTTTTACCACAAAACAATTCCACACTTCGTGCGGAAAAGAGCAAAATATAAAAAAAAATATTTCAGGCGGCGGCGGCGGGGACTTCTACCCTCAGTAGGCTAGGATATAATATAGGTACGTGGTGAGGGTGACGATGATGATGATCTCTACTCTAAGTAGAGTAGCTTGAGTATGGTGGCACCTTGACATAAATGGGAGTGCTTTGTAAAACTGACGTAAATAATGTAATTTATTACTCTGCGGCATCAAAATTAAGCGCAAAGAAGGAAACCGCTGTATTAGTGTGCCATGGTGGCTGCGGTATCGGCAGATACGCCTTAGGCATAGCAATTAATTTGCCGCACAAAAGTTTATGCAGAGTTCACCGAGACTAATCTGCTGTTGCTCTTGCTGTGGCATGAGCGACTTCAGATTTGTGAAAAGATAGCAAAATTTAATTAACTCTGAAGAACGTGTGTGAGGATTTGAGAAACATGATCGACAATGTGTGTAGGATATTATGTACATAGGTATACAATATACATGTTAACAAAATGTTTTTCTGTCCAATTATGTAATCAAGATAATTCAATTTGGCTAAAAATATGCACGCATTGGGTATGCGGAGCTTTAAGATACCTACCTCCCTGCGACTTGGAACAATTTACGATACATATAATAACTAATTGATGGCAATAATAGATATTTCCTTTCGACAGATTTCATCGATATTATATTACTAATTATCTGCATAAGTGTATTCGATAGTAGGTTCTTGAGAGTTAGGGGCTAGCTAATATTTTGTAATTGTGATAGATACATAATAGCACTAGGTAATCTATGAGGGAATAATGAATTGATCAGATGTGGGTCAATTGACCCCGATATACCTATTTCAATCTGCAATTGGTGCAATTGTTCAGATGTGACCATTGTACTCACGCTTAGGTCGAACAAAGGCCTTGTAAATTGAAGCTAAACCAAAGGGTGCGAAGTACATTTTGCATCGATTTAAGAAATCTTAAGTTCGCTGCGTTTTTGGGGACTTCTTGTTCATATAGATAATATACTCATTTCAACAGAGTTTGTCGTTGACTTGACACACATAGATGCCAAGTTTGGAAAGACTTTCGGTTTCGTCGGTGCGAGTGTCATTCGTGGATAATGGCAAAGGGTTCAAGTTTCACTTTAAAGATAGAAAGCAGCACTGTGTTTTTTAAGCATTAAATTCCAATAAAATGGTTGCACCCCATTTTATAATGATGTTAAGGTCGGAATTTAATATGTTTAGTTATGTTGCCATTCCAGTTCCACAACCGTTGAGCAGGGATTTGAATAAGGGAAAGAATATGAAATACTGAGGGTGCTATCATCAGCGTCCAGCGAAGGAGTGTATTGGATTAGAAGTGACAGACAAGAAACTACTAGGTAATAAATATGAGAAAAAGTAAAGAAGAAAAACAGAGCCTTGAGGAACATCATAATATGGTAAATTTCAGACTTGAAACCGACCAACACAACAAATGCGCTCAAGAAGAGACGCATCGATCTAATTGGGATTGGCACGCATTTTAAAAACGCATTAGTTTGTAAAGGGGGAGTAGAGGGATTATAAAAGTTCACAGAAAAAAATATTGGTTGTCATATTAACAATCTGTATTTGCTAACTGGAAATTGTCAAATTGACGAACAAAATCGTCGATATAATCAACATTTATTGAAATATCGAAGACGTTTAACAACAGGATAGATAATCAATAAATGAATAACGGGATGTCGGCAATTCTTAGTAGGTACATATTAAACATTGTAAAAAAAGTTGTAATATTAACAATATTAACAATTGCAATATGATTGCCACATAGGTGCATAATTTAAAAAAAAGGGAGGAATAATGTATGCAGGAGTGCTGATCAAGGCTCTCCTATTCGCAGATGACATAGTGCTATAGCTTATGATCAAGCAACTTAGTAGTTACTGCAGGTCATGGAATTTGGTCGTCAATTTGGATAAATCAAGAAATATAAATACCTGGGGGTACTTGTTACCAATAATTTTAGTATGAATGCTCATCTAGAGGAAAAACTGGTAAAATCGAAAACAGCCATCAATGTAGCATGGAGGAGATGCACATTGCACATAGTGCTAAGTAGAAAGTTTTTGAGGCGGTGTCGGTGTCCATTCTCTTCTATGCAGCACAAGTATGGGGATATACAAAATACGAAACTGTTGAGAAACTGTTACGATTTTACCTCAAAAGAATATTTCATCTCCCGCCAAACACGCCAAATTACATGCTAATGTTGGAAACAGGTTTACCACCTCTTTTTACGAAGACGCTGAAACTCCAAGCGGATTATATAGTAAAGGTGCTGAGTATGCCGGATTACCGACTCCCAAAAATAGCAGCCTTACAGGCTATACAAAGTAGATCTGGATGGTACAAAGAGTGGTTTTATACAAAACCCACCCCATCCACACTCGGAATGAATAAAGATAAGCCTATACAATCAAATCATATTCTCATAATTCATAAAGGACAATCCAAATGTGAACTTCGCATTGCGAAGTGGCCAGCTGGGGCATCGGCATTTCTTCAACCCTTAAACTTAGCGCAGCGCAGAGTCCAGCACAACCACCTCCAGCAAGACACCGAAAATATCTAAAATAATGATCATAAAACTCACTTTTTCCTGCATTTTACTCAAAGCCTAACTGCGAGGACAAACATTGTTAGTTACTTAACCAGCAAAAAATGTAATGCACACATTAACACACTTTGTTCTATTTCAAGAGCTTTAGTATTAAGCAAAATTGATTACGGTTTATTTCTCTATGGTAACAGCTCAAAAACAACAATCAACATCATAAAGGCACCCTACCACCAAGCGGCCCGTAGGAGTATAAACGCTTTCCCTACAAGCCCCGTGAAAAACATATTGGCGGAAGCTGGCTTACCAACAATAGAAGACCGGAATCAAGCAACAAAAACGTTACTATCTATAAAACTATCTTTCTCAAATGGCTCAACCATCGATAGAGACGTTATCTCCTGTATGAACAGGAAAAACTCCAAGCGCATTCAATCTGCTATTTCGTCATCTTTAATAATGGCAAAAAATATGAAAATTCCCATAGGTTGCTTTGGTAAACACATTCAATCGCACCCACCATGGAACATTAGCCCCTCATCTTTCATAATGGAACTGGCACAATATCCTAAAACAAACACGCCACCCTCAATTTACCGTTCCTCTTTTGCCGCAGTTACCTCCGATCTAAGATCTAAGGGCTGGAGTTTCATTTTCACAGACGGGTCAAAAACTAAGGACAGTACATCTTTTGCCGCCACACACGAAAATGGTGACATACTTACCATTGGGATTCTACCAAACAAAGCATCCATTTTTACCTCCGAAGCACAAGCTATCCTCAAAATCACACGGTAAATTTGTAATTGGAACAGATAGCCTATCTGTAATACATGCTGTTGAAAATCCCAATAATAACGCTTTAATCATCAACAAAATCAGAGACGGTCTTATAAGAATGCCTAACAAGTTGAAGCTGATGTGGATTCCCAGCCATGTAGGCATAATGGGAAATGAACTTGCTGACATTGCCGCCAATCTTGCACACCGCGCTCCAGTCTATAAATCGGCCACTTACACCAAACTTGACCTACTGCGACTCGCTAGAAACAATCTGAGGTCAATACAACTCCTGAATTGGGGCAGCTATATTCACCACTACGCAACCATTAACACTGACAGATCACACCCAATCTATCCCAGCTCTTCTTCAAAATTGATGATCACGACGTTTGTTAGACTACGCTTAGGTCATACGGAGTTTACCCATCAACACCTCCTCAAGAAGGAAGATCCCCCTACGTGTCGTTCTTGTAACTCTCCAATCAACATAAACCACATCTTAGGTATAGGAATATCTCCCTCATGTAACCAAACGAATCAGCTGTTATAACCCCTTTGCAACCTTCTATTTACGAGATCTTAAGAAACCCTAATCACGATAATATTGTTAAAATGTATAACCTCATGAAAATTTCTAAATTTAATATCTAATCTAAGCTCAAATCAAATCATTAGAGCCGAAAGCCCTCGCAGCTAGTGCTCTCTCTCTTTTTTAGCATGTAAATTTATTTATACCTATGGTAATAAATTATAATAATAATAATAATAATAATAATAATAATAGTAATACTCAAAGTGTTAGCAAGAAGAATAACAACAACAGATAAATAAGATAAATGGCTGCATGAAATTTGGCCCCAATGAAAAATGGACCCAAACTGAAAATAAAAATTACCCCAAAAATGTACATGAAAGGCAACAATAGAAAATTGCGTAAAATTCTTCGAATTGGGGCCTTTTTTCATTTTTCAGTTTGGGGTAAAATTTCATTATGATATAAGTAATGAAATAAGACCCCAAACGAAAAACGTATGGGGGCATGCTGCTCCCCTGCAACCCCCCTGCTTGGGTTTACTGTCAGATTTGGGGCCTTATGTATTTTATCGCAGTGGGGCCTTATTTCATATTTGCAATTGGGGTATTATTTCATTATGAAAAACAGCCCCAATTTTGGGGTAATTTTTCATTCTTAGTTTGGGGCCATTTTTCATTGGGGTCAAATTTCATGTAGCCTTTGGTTCGTTTGAGAAAACAACTCAACTTCAAGAATGTACTCATCCACCAGGAAAATGTCGATTGAAGCGCCTTTCATCGGCAGATATAGAAAACTTCGATTTCGCAATGGTGATTCCTCTACACTGAACCAAATTTGGTAGTGATATTGACAAAAAAGTAGGTAGACTTGAAGAAATGGTGATCAATATAAGGTCAACACCTCCTGTCCGTTGTTTTGACAAATACTTTGTTATATTGAAGAAATATTGTAATTTTGAAAAAAATTCATTAAATTTTTCGTTGTGGTGTTAAATCCACAAAAATTTGTTATAGTGATAAAAATTCATCATTCTATCATGTTCTTCATTTAAAAAAAAAATTCTTCAAATTGAAAAAACTTTCTTCAATTCGACGCATCGTGGCACTTTAAATTAACGAAACTTTCTTCATTTTTACGTATTATTTCTTTAAATTGAAAATTAATTCTTCATTTCAACTCTTCACTTTATTGATATTGAATAAATATTCTTCAATTTTACGCATCCTTTTTCTTCAAATTAACTTACTTATTTATTCAAATTAATGATTTTTTTCTTCAGTTATCGCTTATTTTTTCCAAACTGACAACAAAACAAAAAAGAAACACTTTTTAAAGTAAAAAACTTGTATTTTCTTAACATTAAGTAAATTATAAAGTTGAATTTTTTTTTTGTAACATACGTCTATACATTTATTTATAAGAGATACTTCAAGATGTTTTTTCTCATACTTGGATTAAATGAAAGCCGGCTTGGATAAAGGTCCTACAAGGTCCTAGATAAATTTGGAAAAAATTAAACAAATTGAAAATATTAAAATTTGATTGTAGCTGTCATTGAGAACTACAACGACGTTCTTACCGTTCATTTATCATTTCATTTTCTTTTTCTTGTTGCATCTACCCAACGGTTGATCCAACTAGGAGAAAGCTAGCCTAAAAAATATGTTGCCTTTTTGAAAAAATATTATAAGTAAACTTTTTTTAAACTATTTTTTTTAGCTGCGAATATAGGTATTTCTATATTACTTACGTTTTTCTTATACAAGTGTGTTTTATAAACATTTAAAAGCGTTTGCAAATAATTGCTTTACTTTAATTTTTAAATTCTGTATCCCGACTTCACTTTCGCAATTCACTTTATCGAATAATACTTATCACTTCGAGCGCAACAGCGAATAACATTTTAAAGAAACTTCTTCAAATTGATGAAAAACCTATACAATTCTAAAAATATGTTATGAAAAATTGTTGATTTGAATAACTGATTTTTCTAAAAATGAATAAAATATTTTCTTCAATATCACCTACGGGATTTAGTTCACTCAACGATTTCAGTTTGTCAATATGACGAAATTTCATTCGTTTGAATAAAATACTAAATCGGACAGAAATTGAAGAAATTTATTGATTTTGAATATTAAATTTTCAATAAAACGAAAAGTTTTATGAAAAATTGTCGATTCGAATAATAAATTCTTCAAAGATTGACAAAATATTTTCGTCAATATCACCTACGCGATTTGGTTCAGTGTATGTGTAATAAACTCAAAGGTGGTACTCAACAATAAAAAAAAATCTCCAATTTCAATGATTTTCTCCTTTGGTCTTATGTAGGTATTCTAAATAGCATGCAACATGTAGGCATATTTGATTCCCGCAAAACAATTTGTCCAGAAGATTAGTTATGGAGAAAAATGTCTGCAAAAATTTACCATCAAGGTCTTTTAACGAGCGTTCAGGGTGAAGTAGGAAAAGCAAAATTTCCTACTTCACCATAGGTACAAAATTTGACCCCCTTTAGAGTTCAAATTTACCCAAATCGCTTCTTAGTGCCCATAACATGAAATCTGTTTCAATATGTCAACTTCCTTACCGTTTAGGCTGGTCGTAGATCACCAATCGCCAATCACTCAGGACAAACTGTTTTATATATGAGATTGTACCTATACCTATATTATGACTTTGAAACTACTCAAACTCAACTGAATAAGCTGACACTTTGCAGAAATCTTTGGTATTAGCCCAAGAAAGGGGATATGGAATCTCCCATACAGAAAAGCATTGCATCCTGGGCTGGGCACGGGCAATAAACTATAACTAGGTGACATCTGACATTGTTTAGCATTTCAATATTTTCGTTTCGTCATTGTGTGATTTGCTGTTGCGTACGTATACGAGACAATTGGATATTTTGGTGCTATTGTCAACAAACGCACAAAAAAAATACATAGAGAAAAAAAAGGAGATGCCTAGGTCAAGTGTTTTAATCAATTTGCTTTTTTAACCTACGATATAATTTATGATTGTCCCATCAATGGACCAAAATGCCCGGTGCAAACATAGCACATGATGCGCACTTCCCCGTCAACCTATAGCTTTGATTAAGACTGTTCGTAAATAAAGGCAGTTCGTAGCGAAAAGGTTTCAACAGACAACCGTTTCTATATACGAGTAAGTTCCATCTCTAAAGGATAACATATGAGATTAGTAACCTAATTTGAGCAGACTTTGCTCCTTTTTATGTATACCTAGAGATTCTCGTTAACAGCTTCGTACAGCCGTCATCACAAAAACAAATACGTTATACTGTAACAGTATACACCAATATCCAACAATATCATGATGGCAATAAATAGGATTTATCATAGAGAAAATAATTTTCGATAATAAATTATCTCCTTACTCAAGGAGGATATGTACACTACATTCTTGCGATTACATCGTCCTGTTTGGGTTCTGTTTGAGCTTGATAAACAAACATGTAAGCATTTGTCATTCTCTTACAACATTACAGTTTCATACATACAGAGACTAGGGTCATTTTATACACTATGCAATGACTAAAATGACAACCGGATGAGAAAGTAAATGGTGATGACTTATGGAGTTAGAGTTTGGTTCGTTGAACCTTGTTAGGTATGTATGTCGACAACACATTACCGTATTTCATTCTGCAGGATAGGTTAAGACATTCCGGAAACAGATTAGTCAAAATGTGTAGCTTTGATTGAGGTGTTTTCCTCAAAATCCTATATTAATTCCTTTGGACAATGAATGTATAATGCTTGCATTTGATGACCACGGTTTATGCTCCTCTCCGAAAGAATTCTATGGATGGGTGTAAACTCTTCCCGGAGGGAGTAACAACCTTCAAAGTAATCCATTAGGAGGGAGAGGTGAGATCTTGAAGCTTAATGTAGAAAGATCAAGTGTGGCTTAGTGCCGAATCTGGATTCGGGGTACATACGTAGCTTTCATTTCGTAAAGCCATTTTAGGAGTATATCAGAAGCGTTCCGGACTTTTGAAATGGGTTCCTGAGCGTGTTCTGGGCAATTCGTCGGCTTTTAGCTCAAAGCCCTTATGGCCATCAGAAGCCCACCATAGTTTAGCTCAATTCTTGAGGCTGAAATTTTGAAGCGTCTTAAAGGAGTGTAAAACCGGTTTGGAATCAATGATAGGTATAAGCTAAGGACATTTATAGCTTTTTGTCAGTCTGTGAATATATGTGTTGGAGTATACCACAGTCATTCACAGTAAGTATTGTGTATAGGTACTTTTGATATTCGCTGCATATGAAGGAAGAGGATAAGCAGATGTGCTTCTGTCTCTTTTGCTTTTTGTGAGGTGGTTTACCGGTGTACGTGACCATTTTAGGGCGAATTGACAATAAACGAGATCTGTGAGTGCTGGGGAGGCAGACACTGCTAGCCAGCCGACGCGACGCGAGAAGTAATGCGCCACAGAATCGTGTTGATCGTTTAAGTGTTTCAGTTACTTTGTTCTTTTATATGGATCTAAACGCTTCTGATTACTGTGCGAGGGATCCCAGGTTCGATCCCCGGAAAAACACAAATTACATCTTAAGGTTTTTTCTACTGCGCCACCTCTCGCGAACGTCTGACAAACATCCGAGAGTATGACTGTCCTGAAAAAGCTCTCAATTCAGCCGTTCGGACTCGGCAAAAAATTGTAGGTCCCTTCCATTCGTTCCAAAAATAGAAACTCACACAAAACGAATGGTTGTGAGAAGCTAGGCCTTGGGTGTCTACCGCCTGTCGCGCCGCCTATTTATTTATTTATTTTAAACGCTTCTGATTATTGGGCCCAGATCACGTAAAAAGAAAACGATCGAACGACATCGTTTCGACAATAGCAGTCTCTGTTTTTTTCCACAGATATGATAGAGACAGCATGCGTGAAAACGATATCGTTCAATCGTTTTTATTTTACGTGATCTAATCCCTGTTTTGTGGAAGCGGTTGGCGCAGTCTTGAATGGGTGGTGTTCTGCAATACACTGGGGCTTTCCCCATATGTACTATGAGACATTGTGGTTCGGTCTGTATGAATACCAGCTCCCACGCCCAATTGCATTTTGGAACCATTCGCTTACCACTTTTTCATTACATGTAAGATGGACAGCGCAGTCTTGGTAGTGAACATTTCAGATTGGAACTGGGTGCGGGAACTATTTGTATTAAAGCTGCGAAATGTAAACGTGAACAAATTTGAGATAATGTTCGTCTGCTTCCAGAACGCATTTTCATTGCACTCTGATGGATATTAGTGGAGTTCTACTGATGTATCAGGTCGAGGAGTTTAAGGAACACGCAGTCGTAATCACGAGCTATGGAAGGAACAGTTTTGAGACAGCTATAGGTAATTCTGTTATCAGAAGGAACCGAACTCAAAGCTAAGTCACCGTTCTTTTAATTCGGTGTGTGTTCCAATAATTACCATCCGATTTGGATACTGAGGGAAGGAAATTTTTTGATCGCAGCTACAAGCCACCGAAAAGATATTCCTTCTTTACATTGCTGTCGTGACTTAGGGAGATCGCATAATAAACACCATCATACATGAGGTACTCAATATCAAGCAGCTATTTCATCGGATGGAGCTATTCACAAACACGTGTCGCCAACTGGCATCAGTCCACTTGATGAGTGGGTGAGTATATTGTTCTACTTAAGGATATAGGCGCGGCAATTGAAAATTAAACATTTTGCACGAAAACTAAATCCTTCCCTCACAATACAGGTATAGGTACAATAGGGTGTACTAGAAGTATACAACACAGGTATATAGACGCTAACGGAATACCTAATCTTCTACTCTCCCTAAAAAGCTGCCACTGCTTTTGACAAAGCAAGCACTCATAGAAATACAATCTATTGTTTTTCTAGCGTGAAAAGAGCAAACAATCTATTAATTTCTGCGGGCATGAACCGCAAAGTCAGACTCGACGAGGTGGTTCACTCTCTAGGAACACCTACCTAGCGATATAGCATTCCATTGTTTCCCTTGTCGACTCTCCAACATCAATCATTCGGTCTCAACTTAAATTTAATTTAATTATCATTCTTTACGATTTTAATTAGTCTATTTCGTGCCGTGCGTATATTTGCAACAGCCTTTCTATAAACTTCTCCGTACTACAATACAACAAGCCCAGCAATGCTAAACGGTAAGCCTTAGTAAGGGCCATTAGACAAAGGTATATACTTTCGCGAGAACGAATAGTAGAACAGAAGATGTGAAAAACGTTGTTTGAGCCATTATATAGATCAAACAATAAAGTGCAAAAACAAAGCACTGTTCTCACTATCAACCAATTCAAATCGGCACCTTGTAGATGTACCACTGCACAAAGGACATTCCAATGTTTTTGGATTCACGTCAAAGTGGTATTGTAATTGCGGTGATAAGTATCACATTTTCGACCTTCAGAGCGAAACAAAAGGTAGTGACTTTATGCTGGGGCGAAATGTGAACGATGCCTTGTTATCACTGCTCTGCCACTGTGCGGAATTAATGTGTTGCCGGAGAAAAGCGTACCTATATATCTGCTGAGTGACGCAAGGCAACGATGGCATACAATTAACTAGACTACGGATATACATAAGGATACATAAGCTGAAGCAATTGCCTGTGATAACAAGTAGTGGGCTGGGCGCTGATTTGCTTTTCAGCTTAAAGGACAACTGTGATGATGTGCCAGGAGCACCCGACAACAGTTTAATTGCCTTTTATCAGTTAGGTGGATTGTCACTCTTGAAGAGCGTGCCATTAATTTTCCCCACAAATACAATGGGACTCGTTTCAGTTAGTAACACGTTAGGGTAGGACAGTTTTCGAACGGTGACGCTGAGTGATATGAATTGTCTTGTCATCTGGCATGAGGAAGAATTAAATGAATTAGTTGACCATATCTGCTTCTTATGAGCATGGTTCTCGTCAACGTGAATTTTTGATGAGGTACTTTAGTATTTTATTGCTTTCTTAACGCGAAAATGTGCGGTAGGATTCGTTACAATACAAGTGAACCAATTTTTTATACTGCTTGTCGTATCGAAAAAGGGAAATGAAAGTTGAAATTTCAACGACAATTCTGATAATTGCGCGAGGTCGTATCCGTTGTGATATATTCTGCAGAGGAATATGTTGGGAATTGGAAAAGTTGGTTTTCGGTGGGAGAGTAAACCCTTATACTTACCGATACCAAATCTAAAGGGCCTATAGACATAACAATTAGCTAAATAAATAAATTTGACTCAACAGATACATTAAGGATCATCGTCCTAACACTATAGTTAAGTAGGTACTGTCGGATTAACATTTTTGGCGGTTGAAGCTAGACGCCTCTTCTCTGAATAGTTCAGCTGTTCGGGGTCATAATTCAGAGTGGGTTAAAATTTTATATTTCAAAATTACGGTTTTTAAAATTATTTTTTTTTTCCAAAACTCTGTAAGTGCACAATTCTGCAAATAATTAATAAAAATCATTTTGATAATGAAAAAAAGTGCTCACTACAGTATAGAAGCCTCATCGTTGTTTGAATGTATTGATAGTATTGGTAGGTATGTATATAAATTGATAGATGATTTAAAAATCTTATATTTTCGAAAGCAAAAATAGAAAGGGTTCGAAATGGTGAAAAATTAGTAAAGAAGATAAAAACGACCAGCATTCATCAGAAATAAATAAATCAAACGAATAAATAAGAAAAAGAGTGAATTCAAGTCACCCTCACGCCTCACCTATCTAGTCTTACCACCTCGATTTCCACCCTTGGCACACACTTCCGCCCCATCTAGGTGTGAACTACGCAAAACTGACCTTGACCATTGCGAATTATTAAAATTTTTTTATTGTCTCATCACCTGAACTGCCTAGTTGATAAACGTCAAAATGCGTCAAATCAATTCATTTTCATTATTTTTTTCCGGCTGCGCATGTTTTTGGGTAAGCGGAAGCAAAATTTCTTAGTTTGTGCGCTAGACAAATTACAGTAGCACTTTGGAAAACAATTTTGGCTAATCCACGCGTGCAGAGGTGAGTACACCCACCAATTCAATTCATCATATAGGTATCCTTCCCAATGTTTTTCCGCAGATCCTATCCTACCTCAACAATCAACTATAAACAAACGCACACTCCGTAGAACGCCACAGGCAGCTGGGCTGAATCTCGACAACAAATTGCCGCAAACTCGCTAACCGCCGTGATCATGGCTGTCAATCTGCCATCCAGCATCCAGGTAGCTGCAAACATGTTATTGTTGATAATATGTTAATTATTTCAACATACCAGTTAAAATAAAAAAAAAAACTCTATTTTTGGAAACCGTTTTATAATTTCCTAATTACAGAAACAGCAACGAATTGAATACAGAATTTTGCATTAATTTACAGAACTTCTGATTTGCAGAATTTTGAAAAACGGAATTTTGGAAAAACAGAATTTTAATAATAGGTAAATCATTTTCAGAGATTTACAGAATTATGGTAACACAGAATTATGGAATACGCCCCGCTCCGCTCCCTATAGTCCAGAAAGTAAACTGCGTCCTGGACCAGCGATGACACTTTACTCCAATTGGAGTAGATCTACTTCACTTTTTCACAAATTTCAAAAATCTACTCCCTACTTCACTTATTTCTAATTTCCCATTATCTACTCCAATTTCAAATTTGTAATCCATTTCTTTATTTTGTTTAATAAAAAATATTTCACAATTTTCTAAAATTTGTTTAGGCCATTAATGACAAGTAAGTAGTAGATATGTAGCCACTTTATGGATTAATTTATTGGAATTTATCTGGAAAACTGATTGCCCCAGGTAAAACTATGTATATGGCGAATTTGTAGGTAGAAAACATAATGATCAGATAAAGAATAACTCGGAGCGTAGACAAAATTGGCAGATTCAATATAAAATAGATTGTTTATATTTTGGGCTCTTAATGTTAAACCAAGAGTACCTATCTTACGAGGATTTGCAGTTTTCGACCTACAGTAAATTTCCTAACTACGGCTGCTAAAAGCATGTAGGTACATATGTAAGAAATATTGATCGATCTTGACAGAAGGCATATCAGCGCCACAATAGGTGTCATTACGGGACACTGTCTTATGGGCAAGCATACAAAAAGGCTTGACGTATTCTCAAACGATTTTTGTAGAAGTTGTTTGGATGAAGAGGAGTGTAGGAGGAAGACCCATTTGGGGGCTTTCTATTACAACGATCTAAGAAGCCTAGATATTCGTAATCTCCTATGCTTCATTAGAAGCACAAACAGAAGACAGTACCTTATAATGGTCTAAATGTATCGGCCTTTTGTCGGCAGCCATTTCAACCTAACCTAACCATATATGAAATATTAGTTTTAGTTATAGGATAGAATAGTTTGGGGACTTAGTCCCGAGCCATGCCCTATCACTATATTCGCAAAAGGCAAAAATTTCGACGTTCTACCTTGTAAAAGGTATGTACATTGATGCTTTTTTGAAAATCTACTCCCGTTTTTTAGTATCTACTCCACTTGTGTAGGCAATTCTACTCCAGAAAATTTTTCAGAAGTGGCATCGCTGTCCTGGACGCACAACGATTAGTTAGAGTGTAGACGATTTGGCGAAACAATGAAATTGAAATTAGTCTGAGCACCAAAATACGTCTGTTCCATTCCAATGTAATTTTTGGCTCCAGCATTTTGAAGAATCAATGGCACTAACACCATAAATATGCCATCAAACATTTCATAAGATAGATAATATTATGTAGTTACATATACTTTATACTTTTATAGCCTAGAATTCTCAGATATAGCGTAACGACTACAATAATTATTAACAGCCCTAAGGAAATTTCAACTTTGATCAACTATAACATTTTCATTTATAGAGCGACTTGAATCCAAAGTATAAATTTCCTCGTTGATTAAGTTTTATAAATAAGGGTTTAGTTATTTAGAATGCAAATTTATTAAAAGCTTACAAAAAACCACAATTATTGGCAACCTGTCATAATTAGGTATTGCCACCCCAAAGACTACAATTATTATCACTTTTTAAAACAGAAAAACATCATGTTTTAAATATTATTATATTTACATAATATGTTTTCAAAATGTTTTATTTCATATTATAAAATAAAAGATAAATACAAATTCAAACGTAAATAACTGTTTTTCAAAGGAAAATAAACAAAAAATACTATTTTCTTCGTTGGAAATTTAATTAATTTAAATAATTCAATAAATACGTAGTATTTTTTAAAGGAAACAAACAAAAAATTGTTTTTAATATTATTTAAATCATTGCAAAATTTAATAAAGAGATAATGTATTTTTTAAAAAAGAAAACCTATATTTACCGTTAAGCAATATGTACGAATATCATTTAAGATGTTAGATCATTTTGTTCTGAACAAACCTTAATGTGTTACTGTTAGTACGCTGCCAATAATTGAATCCCTGTTTTTGTTGAAACCAATTATTGGCACCTCTTTTATTAATAAAACAATAACTTTTTTAACAAAATATATTCACAATCGACTTATTTAATGTATTCTTATAGTAAATAAAAAAAGTTTTCATGATAAAGTATAAAAGGAAGTAGTGAAAAAATTACTTCCAAAATTAAAACAATGAAAATTTTGAAGATTTTTTTTTTTGTCGCACGTGTTAATACTATCACTTATAAAACAGAACTGGATAGGAATGTCTCCAAAGTAAAGACAAAGAAATATGAGAAAAATATGCAAATTCACAATAAAAATTAAATTGACTTATTCGAACATAGGGTTATTGAGAAAATCTCTCTTGTAAGACGGGGTGTCAATAATTGTAGCCGTTACGATCGCAGTCGAACGAAATCTTTTTCAAGGAATTCGAAGCGACAAAATGAGAATTGCCTGGTTTTCTTGGAGGCAAGCTGGGGAATGAGAATGTTAATGATAACACTAATGATACAAAAAATCCATTTAATCCAAAGTGCGTCTGACTTTAATGTTCTTATTGAGATGTGACTTTGTACCAGTTTTGGATGCACTGATACCTATATGTATTGAGAAAATGCTAAGAATTTGTGGTATAGAAGAAGTGACAATACTGGCATAATGTTTATCTAATTTCTGCCCTAAGATGTGTAGTAGGATGTAGGTATGAATTTTCGTCGAATCTATTCAATTGTACTATAAGAAGTACAATTGTGGACATACGTATTTTGACAAAACTAAAGTTAATTCTACTCATAATTTGAACTTACTTCATTCACATTTTGGCATCAATGGAAAGGTCATTTAAATTCCGTTTGAATGACACAAAACTTTCCTTAACCCATTAAGTACCCATTGAAAATTTAGAACTTTTGTAAAAGTCTTCTTTTTTTACTTTCTTCAACAATTCTAATAGTGATTGCAAAAATGTTTTTTTCAAAAAACTCGTCGCTAAGATTTTTTATGATTTTTTGAATGGGATGATCTCCGAAAATTTTTTTATGAAAACGAGGAAAAAGTGTCAATTTTAGCAATTTTCAAAAAATCGTAAAAAATATTAGCGAAGAAATTTTTGAAAAAAAAAAAAAATAAAAATTTTGCATTCACTATTAGAATTGTTGAAGAAACTTTTTGCATCAAAACATTTTTTTTTTGAGACCGAGGAAAAAAGTGAAAAAAGTAGAATATTTTATTTTCATTTTAAGTTTTATTTTTTTTTTTTTAATTACCCCTCCCTCCTAAACGGAGCGAGATAGACCCCCTCCCATAGTAAAAAAATGCTTATATTTAACCCCTCTACTAAAAACCGTTATCAATTTTTGGCGCCTAAGTTATGGTACTCTCCCCGAATTTTGTATGGGAGCAGGGTTGTCAGATGTGGCGATTTATCGCCAAACGGGCGATTTGAAATTTTATTTGGCGACACGAAAATCAGTTTGGCGACACACCCTAAAAAAAGGCGATATTTTTAAATTTTGGCGATTTAAATTTTTTTAACCAAGATCCTCATATTTTTTTTTTTTTTTTATAATTTTCACTCAAACCTTACATCTACTATGACTGTGACGAAATATTAAAATTTGTAACGAATGAAGACAACTTTAAAGATTGGAATGATATTGATTTAGGGTCGGATTTTGAAAGAATCGCGATAGAAAACAGTGCTAGCACAGAGCATGTGAATGAAGTTAAGAAGCAAGTTGACGATTTAATTCTTGTTTTACTAAGAGTAATTCCAAAAAGATTGTCTGACTGCAACACAACCTTTGTTTCTTTGGGATATTTTTCACCAGGCGTCTGTTTAAGCCAACTGCGACCATGTTTTAAAAGTCTGCTTTAGGACCGAAACACACATGCGATTTCAATCGTGCGACTGTTTAGTCGCAAAAAATGAAACACACACATTTCAATGTGAATGCGCGCACATAATTTTGGATATATTGAAATGCGTGTGCTTCATTTTTTGCGACTAAAAAGTCGCGCGATTGAAATCGCATGTGTGTTTCGGGCCTAAGCTTGATTCCACCCAAAATCTTACAACTTACTGAGGCTCAGTAGGAAAAATTAATTTCTGTCAATTGGTCAAATGAATTTTATCTAGAAAGAGTACCCGAAGAAGACGTTTTGAAGTTTTGGAACAAGGTGTACAAAATGACAAATGCCTTAGGACAGCTAGAGTTCCAGGAGCATTTGCATTAAGTTTTTTTTACGTAAAAATTACGAGTTCATTTGATTTTTATGGTTTTTGGATTTGGAGACTGTAAAATTTTGAAATTTGGCGATTTTTTGGCGTTTTATATTTTAAGTTTGGCAATTCCGGTTTTTAAAATCTGACAACCCTGTATGGGAGCTAAAATTTAGCTCGAGTAGCGTACTGAGTTTAACTTTCAAATTCATTGGTTCCATAGGTACCCATATGAGAACTTGAGTTAGTTCCAACAAATTACCTTGTGTCGCCTTTAGGTCTTTCAATTGGCCTTAACTAAACAAATCACCAATATTATAGATATTTGCTCATGCAAAACAGTAAACTGAAAAAAGTAAAAAAAGTAGACTTTTACAAAAGTTCTAAAATTTCAATGGCTACTTAATGGGTTAAGACAAGTTTTGTATCATTCAAACGGAATTTAAATGACCTTTCCACTGATGCCAAAATTTACATGAAGTAAGTTCAAATTATGAGTAGAATTAACTTCAGTTTTGTCTTTTGTCAAAATACTTATGTCCACCATTGTACTTACTCTACCTCAGAGTAGTGCGTGTTCCACTGAGAATCTTACTAATTTTTACTCAACGAATTTCTGGTAGTAAGAAAAGAATTGAAAAAGCTGTCAGGCACTTGACAATTGACAAATGATTTAAAATTTGTCGTCCTATTTGGCATATGCAAGCAATTACTATTCGCTTTTGTGGTTTGACTTCATCAAAAAGATGTTCGATTAATAGCGAATAACTTTCGCCGCTAATATTGCTAACAAATTAGGAAATTATTCGCCTTTATCAGACATTTTAAAGACTTTTTACCACTGCAATTTATGAATTGACAAACAAAAAGCTCACATCATATACTGCAATTTACGGAAAAATAAAATGCATCTGTCATCATTTTTAGATTACTACAAAAACGTTCCCTAACTTTTTCGTAAGTTTCTCTCTCTGAGAAAGACTTTATCCCCACACATTTTGACAGTATTTTCCATTCTTATTACAAAAGTAAAGGAAATACCTAATGAACATGTTTTGTTGAAAATACATCGAGTATTCAGTTTTATTTTTATGAGGCCCCTTTTTAAACTCTTGGCGACTTTATCATTTTGGCCATCGGTAACGCTATGGATGTAGGTATGTTATACCCTTCATGAATATTTTTCAAATCCTACAATACCTATACTGATTTATTTCTCAACGCCCACGAAAGGGGTATAATAGATATATAAATAATAAAAAAGAAAAGTAAATAATCAGTTAGAATAATAAGACTTCATTCCAAACCTTTTAAAGAACAACGTAGTTCAAGCCAATTAAAAATCCATTTCAATGTCTGACTGCGATGATCCGTATAATAACTATCCGCACATAGATATCGCAGTAAAAGTGGTATAGGCCTCACTCTACCAATGCATATTATACATTTCCTTTAGTCTTTTATTTTCAGAGAGAACACAACGTTTATTAGCCATAAAAACTCAGCCAAAAACGAAACTCCTTACACAGTTTGTTCACAGTTCGTTTCATTCTATCAGCCATAGAGTCCCCAGAAGGGCTAAACTGACCCCTGCTACGAAAAAGGTAGGGCTTAATGTAATAAGAAAAAATACTTAGAAAGATGTTACATCTATAAACGAAAATGTAACCTTTACCAAGGATACACGTAGCAAAGCATTAACAAAAGATATACACACTGAGATAATGCTATGAGGAGGACAACAAGGAGTATCCTGGCAGTGTAGCACGGTCGGAAAGCCCATTACACGGGTTATAGTTACAAATCTAATTGCCATTTTCTGGTAGTCCCTTTTAAGTTAACGCTTTTGCTTACCTGTACTTTGTGGGTGGAGGTCGCCCATTTCGGCGGGTTTTGTTGCTTGCGAGACATTATTATATATTTGGGAGCGTGCCCTGCGAGACACGAGTAGCAGTCTTATTCTTATAGGAGTACGCAGTGGATTACGTTTTGGATAGGGTTACACTGTTTTTCAGAGTAACGTTGAAACAATCAATTTAGGAAAGGGTTTTTATAACTCATTTTTAGCTGGAAGGATACTAAGGCCTTCACATAGAAAGAGAAAATCGTATTTGAACGTGACTTGATAACCTTCGAAACGATTTGCTATATTCATATAGTGGAGAGAATTGTCAGTGTGTATCTTCGCTACATTGTCTGGCAAGTCTTTTGTATAATAGGTACAATACCTATTACTTGTGTAAACGGCCGCAGCATTTAAAAGTTTTTCTTCTTTTGTTGCACGTTGCGGGAATAGTTAGTCCGTAGTTGTGAAGTTCGCTTGCATTTGAGACGAATGATTGGTCCTTTTTTTGTTGCATTTCTCATCATTAATCATTCTGTCTGCATGACTCAACATGGGACTAGAGTGCATGGCTAGTTCGTTTACCGCAAGTTTTGCAGAACCCGAATTCAAAATAGGAACTTTTAACTTAGTAAAATTAAAAAAAAAAGTAAAGTACATAGTTCCAATCCAAGTTGGCAAACAACTTCATTAATTAGTTTCAAATGAAAGGAACTTTGTATTTTGTATAGGCGGATAATCCAACAACAAAAGTAGGTTAAAAAATTGGAACGACAAATTATCACAAACATGCCAATCATTTTCAGATCTCAGCTAGTGCTGTTACTAATTTATTTTTAGTATATTTGCAAACATTGGGACAGAAGCGGAAAAAGTGGGATTAGTAGCGAAGGTCGGATCCGTGCTGTTGTAAAATCGAAATGGCCTGTTAGTACAGCAACACGATTTTTAATATGAATTCCACACCAAAAATAGATATTGGCGAAGTACTTTTATCTACCATTGTCCATTATACATTTTCCATAATATTTCTTCTCTCTTGTTGTTGGATTATGAAATGACAGTTTAACCACCAATGTGCAGTGTGCACACAGCAAATGTCCTCCACATACAAATGTATATATGAAATCAAAATATACTACAATGAATGGCCTGGTTTACTTCCAATTACATGGACATACTCCACTTGGACCGGGATGTGAATGTGAGTGCATAATGCATATCCAATCCAGCATGGTCCAAACTTGAGCAAAATGTTTACCCTGTGTCCTCTTTTGGAAGTTAATATACAAGTTGTTGGCAAATACATATAAATACGCTACTCAAACAATGGTTTTCCACCAACTCTGTGGGCACTCAAAATTGAATTGGCTGGGACTTTGACTGAAGATTACGATTTAATCGAATTGGTGCATCGAGCTCTAGAGTACTTTCTGCTGTAAATTTCATAAGTGTTCTGCTTGGCTTACATGCATCCAAACCGATAACAGAACTTAACAATGGAATGAATGTTTTTTGAAGTTCATATTATAGAAATTGACGATCGTATCTTAAAATCATCGGTATAGGATAAATGTGGACTGTGGAGGGTAGGTATAGGACGTAGGTACATTAGAAATACTTTTTTATACCCCCCACAGGAAGGAGGGTATTCTGAATCAGGATCACAATCTGATACCAATTTCCACCTGACTGTTAAAAACACGATAGCGTCCAAGCGAATCGACCTAGGTGAATAGGTGGTACCTCCCATATAAAACAAATATTAGATCCGTGCGGAAAACATTTTGCATGATTTGTATGCAGTGGAGAGTTTCAAATCATCAGCAAGGATGATAATAACACTTCTGTACGTGTTTGTAATCGAACTCCTCCTAGACGGCTGGACCGATTTTAATGACATTTTTTGTGTGTGTTTGAGTTGGCCTAAGGATGGTTTAGATTCACAATTGCACCCGTTAGGTGGCGCTGCGATCTGATTTCACAAAATGTCAACTCATAAACACTCAACAAAAAAAAATTAATTAATTAAAATCTATCTACCTGTCTTGTTATTGAACTCCTCCCAAACGGCTGGACTGGATTTGACGAAATTTTGTGTGTGTATGTGTTTGATTCCAAGGATGGTTTAGGTTCACATGTGCTGAAAAAAATCTTATATCTAGCAAATGACCGAACTGATTGAACTCAAATTTTAAGAAAATATTTGTTATTGGAGTTTCTGTGAAAAATTGATCAAAATTAAACAAAGGGGCGTGAAACCTCCCGCATAAAAAATGTACATTTTAAATTCTATATCTCGACACCCATGGGAGCTAAAGTTGTAAAATTGTAGTCAAAACAATAAACAACTGCGCGAAGTGTGGGTGGGATTGGAGAACGGGCCATGGCACCACCCTTACGAACAAAGTTATTTAAATCACTATATCTGAACATTGCCTGATTGAAGCATGCCAACCTGGCGTAATTGGACAAAAGGGCGTGACACCTCTCATAACAAAAAAGTACATTTCAAACGCTATTCTTCGATAGTCATGGGAACATAATAGATATGTATATCTAGACAACACTATTCGTGGGCCTGATGGGCACACGTCTGAGGAAATATCGGTTGAAGCACGGGGAGTACAGAATCCGTCCGGATACATCGCCATCAGTTAAATAAAACGCAAAACGACGGGTCCGCTAGTAGGTAGAATTTATAATATGATATACTTTATGGGGTCTCTGGTGGCTCCGTCAAGGCGTTACAAATGTTATGACAAAGTGAATATACCTTTGGCGGATAGAAAGAAACACATAAAATGTAAATAGGTGTCGACCTTTACCTATACACACATTCCAGAACACATGCCTAGGATTACCAACAATAAAGAGAACAGTTTGCATTTTTTTTTTCTTTTGGACTCTAGAAATCTGAAATCTGAGAGCAGAATCTGAGAATGCCAATCGAAAACACCATTTATATTAGTTTTCTCAAAATAGTCCGGCCTATAATTCTTAACCTTGACCTGCTATTCGTATTTGATGCGATAATTTCGTTAGGCCCTAATCAGACCAGGGTGTGGAAAGTCCTGGAAACGAGTGAGTATAACGAAAATGGCATGGACATGACAACACTCCTGAGCCCCAAATCATTGCCGCTATTCCGCAAGCAAGAGTTTAAGGCCCACGTAGGCATAACGCGGTGCAAACTCAGGCTGGTTGCGCCAAATCAAAAGAGTAGAGTAGAAGAAGCGACTGCCCGTGATGAAGATCATACCAATAAATCTTCATCACAGTAAGGCAATCAGTGCCAATCTGGTCATCCTTATGGAGACCAAGAAGATCGTCGTCGCTCTGGTACAGGAACCCTGGATCTTCCGGGGGGAAAATACGTACATGTATTGTCGCCAGAAAACACATTAAATTCTTTCTTTTACCTATAGCCTTAGCGGACAGGGTAAAAATGATAGTCCACCTTCCGAACAAACAAACTCACTGGTGAGAACAGCAGAGCGTGAGAGATGGGATCTAATTCTAGGTGAGTCCCTCTTAGAATTTATTATAAGAAACAATTTACTTGTAGCTAATATTGACAATGAATCATCCTTTATAACTAGGAATAGGTGTGAGGTCCTAGATATAACTCTCTATAGTAACTCACACAATCTTACTGTGCAGGAATGGAAAGTTTCCACAGAACCATCATCCTCAGATCACAGAATTATAGAATTCATCCTTGATGAAAAAGTTGCTCCGTTAGGTAAATATAGAAACCCCAGAATGACTAACTGGGAAACATTCTTATCTGAAGTAGCGAAAAATAGTAGGAAACTCAGTTAACAAAAAATAGGGAAATCTATGCAACAACAGAATCGGTGAACAAAATTCTAAGTGAGGCATACGATAGGGCATGTCCTCTACGGACAATGAAGAATAGGAAGTCTTCACGTTGGTGGACAAAGGATCTCTTCGAAATCCCTAGGAGAACCAGAGCTCTCTTTAATTTGGCTAAGACCACGAACTCCCAGACAGACTAGGTCCTATACAAAGCCGGCCAGCGGAGAACGCATTGCCTGGCGCACATTTTGTAGCGACATCGAAAGCACTACAGAATCAGCTAGACTTAGGAAAATCCTGTGCAAAGAATCCGCGGTTCCGTGATACCTCAAAGACACTAATGGAACCTGAACACAATCCTGTGAAGAGACTCTCAGTCTGCTACTATAGACTAATTTTCCAGCATGCACTCCGAATCAGACAAACCAGTCTAGATTTGATACCGCAATAGCGACAGTTACAGAAGAACTTATAACAAAGATTTCAGGCCTATAACCCTAACATCCTTTATGTTGAAAACCTTTGAAAAACTAATGAACGTCTTTATACGCAGTCGACTGGATGACAGCGCGATTTCCACATCTCAGCATGCTTATATCAAAGGCAAAGGGGAGGAAACCGCGTTGCATGAGGTCGTTAGCACTATAGAGAGGTCATTAATAGTCAAAGAATATACGCTAGCTGCGTTCCTAGACTTTGAAAGAGCCTTCAATAATGTTAAAACGTGCGCAGTCAAAAGGGCACTACAGAATCTAAATTTATTTATTTTTTTATTTTTTTATTTATTTATTTATTCATTATTCTTGATTTCACAAACTTTGTTTTTTTTTTTTTTTTTTCTTAATCTACAGTTAATCTACAATAACAATATTGAAATAAGAATAGGTAGTGACATTTGTATTTATATAATAACAAATGGTTATAATGTCACTTCATAAAAAGATAACTTTAATGTGTGGGGTGAACTGTTTATTTAGTTATAGAAAGAAGAAAATTTCATTAAATTAAACTGAATTTTACAATTAATTAACAATACAAGATAAAGAAAACGCAAATAGATAGCATAAAACGTAAATAGATAGAATATAATATATCAGCAATAGAACAATATCTGATGTACCTACATATTTAGACAACATAGGGCAGCAAAACCTTAATTTCCTCGTGATCAAAATCAAGAAGCCACATTTTTACAAATTTTAAGAATTGAGACAAGGATCTTATTCTTCTGATATTTATAGGAAGTTTATTGAATAGTTTGCACGACACGACGGAGTAAAAGTTTTTGAGTAGGGTTGTACGGAAAGGAGGAATGACGACAACATTAATTGAATTGCTTCGCAAATTACGAGTGTTACAAATAGGGCTTTGTAAATAGCCGCCTCTCATAAAAAATATTTTTGAAACTTTAAAATAGTACTAATGTTTCAGTGGCAGAATTTTCAATGCTCTGAACAAAACTATAGAAGAAGCTAGACGATTGACCCCACATACTTTCCTTATAGCGCACTTTTGCAAAACAATTAATGGTTCAATCTTTGTTTGGTAAGCCCCACCCCAGCAAGTTATTCCGTACTGTAATTTCGATTGAAATATTCCATAATAAACGGTTTTTAAAGTTTTATTGTCACAAAATTTTTTAAGACGGTAAAAGCTTCGTACTGCAGATCGTAAATATTGTTTCAGAATCGAAATGTGTTTGGACCAACTCATATTTTGTTCAAAAGTTATGCCTAAGTATCTAAACTGATTAACTGTTTCAATTTTAAAACAGCGCTGGTCACAAGATGCCTGTTCAAACAACATTGTCCTTGGGGCTACCTCACAGATACAATTTGAGACATTAGACCTTTCGCAATTGTTTGCATGAAATAAAATTTCGAACGCAGGGGACTCTTGCATATTTAGACTAAAGTGCATTAATTTAGTTTTATTGCTGACCACTAGTTTGTGTTCTGAAAACCACAATCCCAGAAGGTGAACATCATGATTTATAACCGCGCTTAAGTTTAGGGGACTATCTGAGCGGTATGCAATGCCAAGATCATCTGCGAAAGCTGTAACTTTTCCTATAAATGGTTGGTTAAGTAAGGAGTTAATGTAAACAAGGAACAGTATGGGACCAAGTACTGACCCCTGAGGCACACCTAAGTTTATAGTTTTCGTTCTGCTCGGAAAGTTACCTATAATGACTTTTTGAGTTCTATCCTTTAAGTAGGACTCAAACCAGCTGTGTATAAAACCACGAAATCCTGCCAAGTATAATTTTTTTAGTAGAACTCTGTGGTTGACCATGTCAAAAGCTTTAGTAATGTCTACAAAAAGCCCAGCGCAACATTTTTTATCATCCAGAGCCTTATAAATAAAGGAGCAAAACTCCAAGAGGGCATCCTCTGTAGCAAGCCCTTCCCTAAATCCAAACTGAGCAGGACTAAGGAAGTTTATTTTTGCCAGGTAACTCAGCATTCTATTCTTTATGGCTTTTTCAAAAACCTTAGAGACTGATGACAATAATGAAATCGGCCTATAATTATTTTTGTCACTTTTACTACCTTTTTTATAAAGAGGGATCACATTAGCACATTTTAATTTATCAGGGAAAACCCCGGTCGAGATGCTTAAATTAAAAATATAAGCTAATATGTATGTCTACAACATTAAGTGATATGTTCTTAAGCGTATGATTGCAAATTCCATCATAACCACATGATCTAGAGCTGTTAAGTGAACAGATAATTTTATACAATTCTAAGCCTGTTATTTCTTCATAAAAGAAGCTATTATTTATGACAATGTCGTCGACTAAATGGGATCTAACGCAGTTATTGCAATATGTGTTAGACTCACTAGAGAAAGACACCAGACCAACCGAAGAAAAGAAATCATTAAAAATATTTGAAACTGTTGTAGGATCTTCAATTGTAACACCATCATTACATAGGCATATAGCTTTAGAGATATTGGGAGAGGTGCCGTCAATGATACTATTTATAGCCATCCATTCCTTTCTTGGATTACCAAGCGCATAACGAACTTTAGAGTAGAAGTATCTATTCCGAGCTCTCCTTATATCATAGTTAACTTCCTTACTCAATATTCTGAAACGCGTTTTAAGCGCTGTATTATTAGGATGTTTGAAGCACTTTTTCCTTAATTTATTTTTAAGCTTAATTTTTCGTAAAAGGGAATAAGTAATCCAAGGCTTTAATCTTTTTTCACACTTTTTACGGACAATAGTAAATGTGAAACTACTTATGTAATTTTGAAGAAATGCTAAAAACAAGTCATAAGCCTTAGAAGCATTACCTTCCTCATAAATTTCTTCCCAGGTTTCGGAACGTAGTTCAATATTTAGCAGGTCGAAGTTTACTTTCGTTACCTTTGGCGACAAGGAAAACTTAGCCGGTCTCTTTGATTTAAGCGTACTGAGCAGAATACCAGTCATGCAGTGATCAGTAATGCGGAGATCAAAGTTGATTCCAGCACATTCGCTTGTTTACTTTTTTAAAACGTCCAAATACATGATCAATGCAAGTACTTGAAATAGGTCTAGTAATTTCGTTTATGAAAGATGATAAACCATTCTCAGCAATTGTAGCAAGATATAAATCAGATGAAGTACTTGAAGTTAAAATGTCTATATTATAGTCACCCACGAAAACAAGATTAGCCGCTTTTTCATTTCTTAAGAGCACTGAAAATTCATTCAAAAACACTTGAATATCATAAGGGTGTAACCTGTACACACAAACAAATTTAAAAACATCATCACATAACTTGCAAGACAATTCAATTACATCCGCGCTCAAAAAGTTAAGACAATTTATTTCATAGTTACCAGAATCCAGGCAATCGCTAACAAAAACTCCCACTCCGCCTGCAGCATACGTTTCATTTGGGTTCGCATAAAAAGTATAACCCGGGATCTTATAATCCTCTTTTTCACAATTAAAAATCCATATCTCACTTACAAATATCAAATCGGGTAAGAATACTAGGGCTTCTAGATTACACACCAACAAATCAAAATTTTGCCGCAAACTACGTATATTCTGATGCACAACAAAAAAGGAGTTGCCCATATTTGAATTACAAACAAATTTTTCATCATTTATATCTACAATTGTATTAGTGGTTGGGTTGTTGCTTAAAAGATTTTCATTGATATTTAAAAAAGACATACTAAAATATATTTAGGTAAAGTAAAAGACAATTAGTCTTTCAGTGCTGACAAATCAAGAAATGATCTAATAGCAACAACCCTACCCTTTTCAGCTTTTCTCATTAGAATCCTCGAATTTTTAAACCACAAATATTTGTATTTTTTTTCTGCTTTAACTTTCTTTGCTTCCATAAATAAGGTTCTAGTATAACTTGTGAAGCAATCATTGATGAAAACATTGTCGTTTGTGCCCGCGACAAATAAAGACGAATTTAGTTTCTTCATTGCAGTTTTCTTTGCTTTCAATATTTTTTCTTTTGCTTCTAAACAAGAGAATTGAACACAAATTTTATCACTATGCTCGTTTTTGTTGTTGTTTTTCCTCCATACACGTTTGACGTAGCATTTCTGAATATCTGAAGGTGACAGGGAGATATCCAACGCCTTGTTGAAAATTGTATGAACACATTCTTCTGCATTTTTATTGCTGACTCCAGGTACACCAGTAATCTCGATGACATTCTCAACGCATTTCTGCTCTCTCCAATTTAACCTGCTCTCCAGCGATGCAATTTTGGAACATAGCTGCACATTCTCCTCTTTCAGCTGATTAATACTGCTGAGGAAGTCACAGTTGATTTTCTTTAAGCTTATAATTTCTTCATATAGCATTTGCATTGTAACTGTGCCGTTGTCGGACTGCTGTGGTAGATCATATGCTGTTGCTCTTGCTTGCCGTTCAACTGTCGCCTCCGTGCTCTGTAGCTTAGCCGATGTTTGCTGATTTCGCTTTGGTTTCTGCTTCGTTATCGATGCAACCACTGCTGTTGCTGGCGGTGGTGTCGATACACTTTGTTGCTGTAGAGATTTACGACGAAGAGCGGTGCATTTGTCGCAACGATATGGAACATTGTGATTGTTCATGTACTCTATATCCGACGGAGTCAGTTTTGCACACAAACAATGGAAATAGATATTGCAGTCGACGCAAGTGATTTTTGTTTCACATCCGCGATCAATTTTTTTATTGCAAATTAGACAATCCATTTTAAGTGCGTTTTATGCAAGGAACTAAACGTAAATAATCAAAAAGTTTACACCCCACGGAACTTAGAGAAAACACGTCTGTTCTCTTCAAGAGACACTCCTCTTAAATGAATGCAGCCCCCTCCCAAGAGGACTTCCTACAACGACTAAACGTTGACCAATCTATCACTAATGTGTGATTGTTAACTTACTTAGTGAAAGACACATCAACGCGAAACTAGGTGACACGGTCCTTAGAGTAACCGCTTCGAGAGGCACTCCACAAGGAGGGGTCATATCCTCCTTGCTCTGGGTAATTGTCATGAATGAGATACTAATGAAATTCAATAACATGGATGTCACGTATAACGAATGGTCTTCCCACCTTATGAAGGTGCGATGAACTGCAATCCCACTAACCCCTACGAATACAGGAATTCCTAAAGAAATTAGTGGGTCAAAAAGGTGGGTTGTCCTGGCAATGAAGTGCGAGCAGGCATGCTTGCATACGCGCGGCTAATCTCGACGGAGGCGTGGGTTCTTGCACCTATTACCCGACGATCGTTAACTTTTATTCATGCCTTAAAAAAAAATAAAAATAAATAATTACGTGTGGGACCGAATGTTATTTAAAGTAATCGCCTTTCTAGTTAAACCACCATTATTAAAATAAAAAAAGAAACCGAAAACCTGAAAATCCTTGGGAAACCTTGAGATGTTAGTGTGGTTTCCAAAGCGTAGCCCTCCCACAGTTCTGCTCGGAAAGTTACCTATAATGACTTTTTGAGTTCTATCCTTTAAGTAGGACTCAAACCAGCTGTGTATAAAACCACGAAATCCTGCCAAGTATAATTTTTTTAGTAGAACTCTGTGGTGGACCATGTCAAAAGCTTTAGTAATGTCTACAAAAAGCCCAGCGCAACATTTTTTATCATCCAGAGCCTTATAAATAAAGGAGCAAAACTCCAAGAGGGCATCCTCTGTAGCAAGCCCTTCCCTAAATCCAAACTGAGCAGGACTAAGGAAGTTTATTTTTGCCAGGTAACTCAGCATTCTATTCTTTATGGCTTTTTCAAAAACCTTAGAGACTGATGACAATAATGAAATCGGCCTATAATTATTTTTGTCACTTTTACTACCTTTTTTATAAAGAGGGATCACATTAGCACATTTTAATTTATCAGGGAAAACCCCGGTCGAGATGCTTAAATTAAAAATATAAGCTAATATGTATGTCTACAACATTAAGTGATATGTTCTTAAGCGTATGATTGCAAATTCCATCATAACCACATGATCTAGAGCTGTTAAGTGAACAGATAATTTTATACAATTCTAAGCCTGTTATTTCTTCATAAAAGAAGCTATTATTTATGACAATGTCGTCGACTAAATGGGATCTAACGCAGTTATTGCAATATGTGTTAGACTCACTAGAGAAAGACACCAGACCAACCGAAGAAAAGAAATCATTAAAAATATTTGAAACTGTTGTAGGATCTTCAATTGTAACACCATCATTACATAGGCATATAGCTTTAGAGATATTGGGAGAGGTGCCGTCAATGATACTATTTATAGCCATCCATTCCTTTCTTGGATTACCAAGCGCATAACGAACTTTAGAGTAGAAGTATCTATTCCGAGCTCTCCTTATATCATAGTTAACTTCCTTACTCAATATTCTGAAACGCGTTTTAAGCGCTGTATTATTAGGATGTTTGAAGCACTTTTTCCTTAATTTATTTTTAAGCTTAATTTTTCGTAAAAGGGAATAAGTAATCCAAGGCTTTAATCTTTTTTCACACTTTTTACGGACAATAGTAAATGTGAAACTACTTATGTAATTTTGAAGAAATGCTAAAAACAAGTCATAAGCCTTAGAAGCATTACCTTCCTCATAAATTTCTTCCCAGGTTTCGGAACGTAGTTCAATATTTAGCAGGTCGAAGTTTACTTTCGTTACCTTTGGCGACAAGGAAAACTTAGCCGGTCTCTTTGATTTAAGCGTACTGAGCAGAATACCAGTCATGCAGTGATCAGTAATGCGGAGATCAAAGTTGATTCCAGCACATTCGCTTGTTTACTTTTTTAAAACGTCCAAATACATGATCAATGCAAGTACTTGAAATAGGTCTAGTAATTTCGTTTATGAAAGATGATAAACCATTCTCAGCAATTGTAGCAAGATATAAATCAGATGAAGTACTTGAAGTTAAAATGTCTATATTATAGTCACCCACGAAAACAAGATTAGCCGCTTTTTCATTTCTTAAGAGCACTGAAAATTCATTCAAAAACACTTGAATATCATAAGGGTGTAACCTGTACACACAAACAAATTTAAAAACATCATCACATAACTTGCAAGACAATTCAATTACATCCGCGCTCAAAAAGTTAAGACAATTTATTTCATAGTTACCAGAATCCAGGCAATCGCTAACAAAAACTCCCACTCCGCCTGCAGCATACGTTTCATTTGGGTTCGCATAAAAAGTATAACCCGGGATCTTATAATCCTCTTTTTCACAATTAAAAATCCATATCTCACTTACAAATATCAAATCGGGTAAGAATACTAGGGCTTCTAGATTACACACCAACAAATCAAAATTTTGCCGCAAACTACGTATATTCTGATGCACAACAAAAAAGGAGTTGCCCATATTTGAATTACAAACAAATTTTTCATCATTTATATCTACAATTGTATTAGTGGTTGGGTTGTTGCTTAAAAGATTTTCATTGATATTTAAAAAAGACATACTAAAATATATTTAGGTAAAGTAAAAGACAATTAGTCTTTCAGTGCTGACAAATCAAGAAATGATCTAATAGCAACAACCCTACCCTTTTCAGCTTTTCTCATTAGAATCCTCGAATTTTTAAACCACAAATATTTGTATTTTTTTTCTGCTTTAACTTTCTTTGCTTCCATAAATAAGGTTCTAGTATAACTTGTGAAGCAATCATTGATGAAAACATTGTCGTTTGTGCCCGCGACAAATAAAGACGAATTTAGTTTCTTCATTGCAGTTTTCTTTGCTTTCAATATTTTTTCTTTTGCTTCTAAACAAGAGAATTGAACACAAATTTTATCACTATGCTCGTTTTTGTTGTTGTTTTTCCTCCATACACGTTTGACGTAGCATTTCTGAATATCTGAAGGTGACAGGGAGATATCCAACGCCTTGTTGAAAATTGTATGAACACATTCTTCTGCATTTTTATTGCTGACTCCAGGTACACCAGTAATCTCGATGACATTCTCAACGCATTTCTGCTCTCTCCAATTTAACCTGCTCTCCAGCGATGCAATTTTGGAACATAGCTGCACATTCTCCTCTTTCAGCTGATTAATACTGCTGAGGAAGTCACAGTTGATTTTCTTTAAGCTTATAATTTCTTCATATAGCATTTGCATTGTAACTGTGCCGTTGTCGGACTGCTGTGGTAGATCATATGCTGTTGCTCTTGCTTGCCGTTCAACTGTCGCCTCCGTGCTCTGTAGCTTAGCCGATGTTTGCTGATTTCGCTTTGGTTTCTGCTTCGTTATCGATGCAACCACTGCTGTTGCTGGCGGTGGTGTCGATACACTTTGTTGCTGTAGAGATTTACGACGAAGAGCGGTGCATTTGTCGCAACGATATGGAACATTGTGATTGTTCATGTACTCTATATCCGACGGAGTCAGTTTTGCACACAAACAATGGAAATAGATATTGCAGTCGACGCAAGTGATTTTTGTTTCACATCCGCGATCAATTTTTTTATTGCAAATTAGACAATCCATTTTAAGTGCGTTTTATGCAAGGAACTAAACGTAAATAATCAAAAAGTTTACACCCCACGGAACTTAGAGAAAACACGTCTGTTCTCTTCAAGAGACACTCCTCTTAAATGAATGCAGCCCCCTCCCAAGAGGACTTCCTACAACGACTAAACGTTGACCAATCTATCACTAATGTGTGATTGTTAACTTACTTAGTGAAAGACACATCAACGCGAAACTAGGTGACACGGTCCTTAGAGTAACCGCTTCGAGAGGCACTCCACAAGGAGGGGTCATATCCTCCTTGCTCTGGGTAATTGTCATGAATGAGATACTAATGAAATTCAATAACATGGATGTCACGTATAACGAATGGTCTTCCCACCTTATGAAGGTGCGATGAACTGCAATCCCACTAACCCCTACGAATACAGGAATTCCTAAAGAAATTAGTGGGTCAAAAAGGTGGGTTGTCCTGGCAATGAAGTGCGAGCAGGCATGCTTGCATACGCGCGGCTAATCTCGACGGAGGCGTGGGTTCTTGCACCTATTACCCGACGATCGTTAACTTTTATTCATGCCTTAAAAAAAAATAAAAATAAATAATTACGTGTGGGACCGAATGTTATTTAAAGTAATCGCCTTTCTAGTTAAACCACCATTATTAAAATAAAAAAAGAAACCGAAAACCTGAAAATCCTTGGGAAACCTTGAGATGTTAGTGTGGTTTCCAAAGCGTAGCCCTCCCACAGTCACCTACCCTTAAAGGAATAGTGGCCATCCTTGGTTATCGCGACTCTAAATTCTAGCGATAACCCCTAATCAAAAGCCGAATCATTATTTAAGATTCGCTGTTATCACCGCCGATGTATACTACACTCAACATTTCACTCCCCTATAGCACTGAAATTTTAATCAAAATTCATTCTGAAAAATTTATATATCTTCAATAGGAAATAAACACACAGACACCAGACTTCCGAGCTTTCATTTCAGTTACAAAATTTTATTAAACAAAAAAAAACTAAAAATGTAATATCTAATTCATGTGAAATTTAAAATAACTGTCGGATCATTGCGGATTGAATTCTACTTACTTATCGGGCTCCCGACCCGTGAAGAGTCTCTGCCTGAGACACTGCAGCCTTCCATCCTCTACGATCCCGGGCACGCTGCTTCCAGTTGTCGAGACCAAGCGCTCTGGCATCCGCGATGGCTTGGTCTTTGTAACGGAGGTTCGGTCTTCCTTGTCTTCTCGAACCTGGGGGCTGAGATTCGAAGATCCTCTTAGCTGGAGCATTATTGTCCATTCGCTCGATGTGGCCGAGCCAATGTAGTCGACGTGTTTTGGCTTTTTGGACTACATCCACATCTTGGTACAGCTCATAGAGTTCGCGGTTGTATCTTCTCCTCCATTCGCCCTCCTCGCACACAGGACCAAAAATCCGCCGAAGTATTTTTCTTTCGAAGGAGCCCAGTATCAGCTCTCCCTTCTTGCTTATCGTCCAGCACTCGGCGCCATAAAGCAGAACTGGCAAGATGAGGGGTTTGTAGAGCACACATTTCGTCCTTCGAGTTAGGAGTTTTGAACCCAGTTGTTTTGCCAAACCGAAGTAGCAACGGTTTCCTAGGGTAATTCTTCGCCGGATCTCCACTAGGGTGTCATTCGTGGAGTTCATGTTTACTCCGAGGTAGGTGAACTCCTTAACTACCTCGAAGTTGTTGCTATCAATAGTGACGTTTTGTCCTAGGCGGTGGACAGATGCTTGTTTGTTTGTTGATAGCATGTACTTAGTCTTGTCCTCATTTACTTGAAGGCCAA
Source organism: Cheilosia scutellata (assembly GCA_955612985.1). Taxonomy (NCBI): domain Eukaryota; kingdom Metazoa; phylum Arthropoda; class Insecta; order Diptera; family Syrphidae; genus Cheilosia; species Cheilosia scutellata. The sequence continues at coordinate 92,506,779 of OY015312.1, forward strand.
CGGACTTCGCCTGTTCTTCAATCGCCGTGAACGCTTCTACCACGGCACGCTGGGAGCGACCGATGATGTCAATATCGTCCGCATAGCCCAGTAGCTGTACGGATCTGTTGAAGATAGTGCCTTCCGTGTTGATACCTGCCCTGCGCACTATCTGCTCCAGTACGAGATTGAAGAAGTCGCATGACAGCGCGTCTCCTTGCCGAAATCCGGTGCAAGTTTGAAATAGATCGGAGGAGCTGCTTCCAAACTGCACATTGCAGCGCGTGTTTTCCAGCGTCACGCGACACAGCTGAATCAGTTTTGCCGGGATTCCGAATTCGGCCATCGCCACATAGAGCTCCTGACGATGTATGCTATCATACGCGGCTTTGAAGTCGATGAATAGGTGGTGAGTTTCGACTTGAAATTCGTTGGTCTTTTCCAGGATTTGCCTCAGTGTGAAAATTTGGTCTATAGTCGATCTGCCGGGCCGGAAGCCACACTGGTACGTGCCGATTAGTGTGTTGCAGAACGGTTTAAGACGTTCACACAGTACGTTGGATAGGATCTTGTATGCAACATTAAGCAAGGATATGCCTCGATAGTTCTTGCAAGACATAGGATCGCCTTTTTTGTAGATGGGGCATATGGAGCTGATAGTCCAGTCATCGGGCATGTTTTCTTCCAGCCATACTTGGTTGATGATTCGGTGCATGCTCCCTACCAAAACATCACCACCGTATTTAAAGAGCTCCGCTGGTAAACCATCAGAGCCTGCGGCTTTGTTGTTCTTAAGCTTTTTTATAGCTAGGCCAACTTCTTCTATACTAGGTGGTGGAACTAGTTCTTCATTGACTGGACGCGGGTTCTCTTCTTGCCCTATCACTCTCTCTACATGATGCCCATTTAGCAGTTGCTGGAAATGCTGCTTAAACACATCTACTATTCCCTGCGCTTCGGTGACTAGGTTTCCTTCGCTGTCTCGAAGAGCCTGCGTTCCGGTTTTGTAGCCAGCAGCCAGTTGCTTGGCTTTTTTATAAAACCTCCGGATGTTATTACGATCGCGCGACTCTTCGATCTCCTTGAGCTGGGAAGCTGCGTAAGCCCTCTTCTTCCTACGCAGGATCTTCTTTTCCTCTCTTCTCCTGGCTCGATACTCTTCTCTCGCTGCCCTTGTTTTGCGCTGCAGCGCTTTCTTGTGTGCATCTTCTGTCACCTTTTTCCTGTACACGCATTCATCATCATACCACGGGCTCTTTCTCCGGGGTGGCTGGTACCCTACAGTGGTTTCGGCTACCTCCTTGATGATGTCGCGGTACTGGCACCACTGATTGTTGGCGTCTGTGGTAGGTGAGCGCACAGAGGAGAGTTTCATGCTCAGGCGCTCGCTGTAGGCTCTGGCTACTCCAGGTGTGCTAAGGCGTCCAACGTCGAATTTCTTCTTCTGGGCGGTTCGCAGCTTCTTCTCGTTGGACAGCCGAGCTCTGAATTTTGCTGCGACAAGAAAATGGTCAGAGTCGACGTTTGCCCCTCGGAATGTGTGCACGTCGAGGATGTTGGATGCGTGCCTCGCATCGATTAGCACATGGTCGATTTGGTTGGCGGTTCGACCGTCTGGAGAGCGCCAGGTTGCTGTGTGGATCCTTAGCCTTGGAAACCTAGTGCTACTTATCACCGTATTACGAGCTGCTGCAAAATCTATTAGTCGGTAGCCGTTGTCTGTTGTCGTTTCGTGGATTCTGTGCTTACCAACTAACCCGCCAAAGATGTTTTCCTTTCCGATTTTAGCATTGAAGTCCCCGAGTACAACTTTTACATCGTACTCCGGACAGGCTCCGTAGGCTCCATCCAGGAGGTCATAAAACTCCTCCTTGATGGGATCTTCAGCCTCGTCGGTAGGGGCGTGTGCACATATTAGGCTTATGTTTTGGAAAGTAGCTTTGATGCGGATCACAGAAAGGCGATCACTTATCGGCTTGAAGTCAATAACTTTTGTCCTAAGCCGATTTCCCACGACGAATCCGCATCCTAATACATGCAGTCTTTTGTTGCAGCTGTAATAAATGTCGCAATCTTTTCTTTTCAACATGCCTGATCCTATCCATCGTATCTCCTGGATCGCGGTGATGTCTGCCTTGTACCGCGTGAGGACAGACTCAAGTTTTTGAGTGGCACCTGGGGTGTAGAGTGTTCTTACATTCCAGGTGCATACTCTCATATCGTAGTCCATTGACGTTCCGGGTCTGGTTGCCATTTGAGGAGTTTCGTTATCCGAGGCTGGTTGCGTCTCTCTCATAACTAGTCTTTTTTTCCATGGTCGGGAAGTTACCCCGACGGCACAACCCCCAACCTGGAGGGCCAGGCCCTGTTTTGACCCTAGGACAGCGGGCCGGACATTCCGATGTCAGTAACCCAATTTTGGGATATGAGCGCTGCCGTTGACCCATTTAGGGTTCATCCGCCACCAACTCTTTTCCAACACCCTGGCTCAGTATTGGAGATCCCTATAGACCTGTTATCCAAATAAGTCGAAGCAGCTCATATAGGGATTACACTTTAGTTCGACCTGACTGGAACTGTAGACGCCACCGTTGATTCCATCTAGGGAATTCATCCGCTGCCGCCTGAAACAAGAGGAAATGTCTTAGTGCGTAGACACTCCTCCTCCCTCTCTCGTTCGCTGCCACCAACGATCTTCCACAGGGGTTGGTTACCCCATCTCAGGTCGAGGTACTAGGCACCCACCAGTCACCAACGTGGAGGTGAGAGTAGGAGTTGATAGTGAGAGGCTAGAGTGGGAACGCTTGTGTTCTCATGTAATCGCATCACTACCCTTAAACCAGGATTGAATTCTGTTTGATTCTATTTTAGAACCACAAATAAATTAAGCTCTTGTTTAATCTTTAGGAAAATATATAAATATAGGTATAGGTAATAGGTAATATGTAGTTAATTCATTAGGTAAATTTTGTCTTATATTTCATATAGGTATATGTATTTATTAGGTTAAGTAGGTAGTTCAATTTCTTCAATAAATTTTATATCTTTAGTTAATTAGATTAATTTAGTATTAAGGTTTTGTTTAGCAAATCATCTTGATTGGTTTTGTTTCTTTCTTTTGTTTTAATTTAACTTCGACTTGTGTTTGATTATGCTTTCAACTTTAAGATTAAGACAAATTCAAATTTATGTTGCTCATTAAATGGTTGATCACTTTGTGATTCAACTTTAGACTCGATTAAAAAGTACCAATATTCTAACAAACTTCTTGCAAAATAGCTCGCTCAATGTATGAAAATAAAAACAAATAGACTCACCGATGTTTAATAATTTCCCTTTTGTGAAGATCTCCGATGAATGGTGTGCACAGCATACATGGACTTTGTTGTTGTTTACGGCGAACACTAAATTATTTTAAGTTTAGGAAAATAACATAAAATTTAACACTGAACGAACTTTACACTAATATTCACGAGTTGGTACTGAGCTTTTTTTTTCTATCGTTTTTTTGTTTCTTTTTGTTTTGTCTTTACGGAAGTACGTAGCACAACACGATCAAATTACGTTGCTTAATTATTATGTGCTGTTTTGCTAGTTTGAATTTGAAGTAGGGATGGAAGGGAGATGGGAATTAGGAAAATCTGGGTACGGTGAAGTTATGGTGTACTTGATGGCGGGCTGACGAATGACAGTATAGCGGGTGGCCGCTGTCTATATCCCGTTTTTGTGGACTGATAGCCGATGAAGTGTGTTTATTTATACTAATAGAATTGCCGTTCAGCATTCGCACTGCAGCACTGATTTATTCAGCGATTGAACACTGTGGGTGGTATTTTCTTTGCAGCTACCTGCAGCGGTTGTACAGTAAACTGTTGGTGTGCAGCAATATGCTGCACTGCTTTGACGAGTGCTTTCACTCCCGATGATCGCTGGGCTGCTAGTAAAGCTTTTAAGACGGTTGCTTGTTGTGGGGAGGGGAGTTGAGCTATGGCTCCGTTGTCACTGTGACGTAACTCTCACTCTAGGTATTCAGCTAGTAACCTGCTCAGCTGAAAGTGTACCGCCTGAGAGAACACTAAACCGGTGCTGATGCTTGGGGAGTTCTCAAAAGAACTTTTTGTTGCGTTTTGCAAAACTTGCGCTGGATTAGCGGACGATATAATTTCGCACTTTTTGATCGGATATGCGGAATTTTAGCACTTGGGGAACAGAAAACTGTGCTGATGCTTGGAGAGTTCTCAAAAGAACTTTTTGTTGCGTGATTGCAAAACTTGCGGTGGATTTCGTTTTGCCGAGTAACAATCAACTCTAATATCTACAGATTGTTGGGGCGATTGGAGTTTCTCACTGCTCTGGTCGAATTGGCAGAATCGCCGCAGCGGATAATGAAACTTTCAGCGGGGTTTCGCTTCGCTCTATAGGCTTTCGTGCAAAATTGTAACACTTTTTGATCTGATGTACGGATATTAAGTTTAAGCTAAATTATCAGGGTAACTAGCGTATTTCTTTTGAAAATCGCTAGCAACTTTTGTTGCCTTGGAAAAACGTGAAAACTTAATTTGTCACACGTGGAGTACTTATTCCGGCTAAGGTTACGAAAGAAAAGAAAGTTACACGTTAACAGAAGGAAGAGCAGGCTGTGACGGCGAATATGCCCAGCTTCCGCTTAATTCGGGCGAATAAGTGACAGCTGATTGTTAGCAGAATTCCATGTGGAATCTTCTTGAGCACAGGGTGTAGCATATTTTATTTATTTATTTATTTATTAGAGGTCCCCCACACACGGTAATCGCATATGCAGACTATGTATAGTTCTGCTTGCAAAACTCACTAAGAGTACTCAATACGTGGACAAAACAATGCGGCCTTGGGGTTAACCCCCAGAAAACTGAGCTTGTCCTGTTCATAAACAAAAGAATAATACCACTATTCGAGCCACCAACTCTCGAGGGCTACATATTTAGGAATGATGTTATATAGAAAACTTAATTGGAAGCCGAATGTCAATGAAAGAGTGAAAAAAGCAGCTAATGCTTTCTACGCATGTAACCGCATCTTTGGTAGGAGGTGGGGACCGAACCACAAAAAAATACTGTGGATGTACAATTGTACACGGCAATCGTGCGGCCTATATACTCACATTTGGCAGCGTAGTCTGGTGGCAAGCCGCGGGCAAGGCGACCAATCTTAAGTCAATGACAAAAATACATCAAAGACTAGCATGTATAAGGACAACCAGTGCGATGAGGACTACACCTACGGCTGGACTAGAGACAATTCTCAATCTGAATCCTCTAGACCTATACATTGAGGAATCTGCTACAAAAGTGCCTTAAGGATTAGCCAAACTGGTACTTGGAACCCGTGCAACTTTGGTCACGCACAGATTCTTTGGAAATACATTGGGCATGTTGTCACTTCTGACTATATATGATCCCACATCTAAACTTTGATAGACCATTCTCCTGCTCGTTCCCGAGTAGAGATAAATGGAACCCACGAAGAGGAAATCGATATCCATCTACACAGATGGATCAAAGATTGACTGTGGAACCGGTGCCGGTATATTCCCGGAAGAATTAAATACATACCTACTGCTCAATCAGGCTTCCTGATAACAGCTGTGTCTTCCAAGCAGAGGTTCTGGCAATCGCAGAAGCGACACCGAGCCCGCAAGGTGTCATTGTTGGCAATACCAAGAAATGATATTACCATTTTCATTGACAGCCAGGCGGCCATTGAAGCAGTTTCTGGCTTTCTGCTATTGAAATAAAATCAAAGTTAGTTCATCGCTGCCGTGAAGAGCTAAAGGTTATCTGCTCGGAGCACTCCACGGTCCTCTGCTGGGTCTCTGGGCACAGTGACAAAGCCGGCAATGAGAGGGCTGACGAACTAGCGAGAAATGGGTCTGAAATGGATCATGATCTAGCACTGCAGTCGATCGAGCCACCACTCTGTAATCTTAGAGAGCGAGTGGAAAATAAAATTCGCATGAAAACCAACAACAGGTGGAAGGAGCTACCTACATGTGAAGTATCACGGAAGCTTTGGCCAATATACTACAGTGGCCGAACCATCAAACTTCTACAGTTCGACAGGTCATCGCTGTCCTAAGAAACTATACAATGAAACTAAATCTCAAAGATGACGATATATGTAGAGGCTGCGGACTGCGGAGACGAGGAGTTCCATGAGGACACACCTCATTTCTTCTGTCACTGCCCGAGCCTCTGTCACTTGAGGAACAGAACACTTGGAAGTCAGTACTTCCATGACCTACAAGCTACAAGAACTTTCTGATGTCTCACTTTCTGATCTTTACAGATTTTTTATGATATCAGGATGGCTGGACGGCGGCTTCGAGTAATCGATATAAGAAGGCTAACCATCCCAACATCACCGGTTAAGCCCCATCTAAAAGGGCATCACAATGGGCCCAAAAGGACCTAAGTGTGGTACAGTAGGATATACCCTGCTCTGTCAACCCGTTAACCTAGCCTAGGCCCTATACAGGGTGTCCCAGTTAAGAAGGACAATCCTTTAAGGGAAGATTCCTGAAGTTATGCCGAACAAAAAATTGTATGGCAGGGGGGGTATATTTTCATCGTATTTCCCGTTATAGCTCATCAAAGTAGGTGACCTCTAATTTGGAGGTGTTACCACTTAAAACATTATAACTTCTAAACTATTATAAGCACAAAAATTGTTTTGTACATTTTGGAAAGGAAAGCTAATTTAATAGCCCATAAAAGTCCTAAGCACTTTGGGTATATCTGTGCAGGTACAAAAAAGTTATAGCTCCATAAACTCAAAATTTTGAAAATTTGTTGTTACAATTTTTTACTTAAAATTCGTTTTTCTCAAAATTTTGACTTTATAAATTTTAATTTTTTTATATGAAATTTTTATCCTTGAGAAATTTTCTAAAAATTATGTAAAGCAAATTTAAAATTATAACATGAGCTACAAGATATAGGAATTATTGAAGAGAAGAGAATATTGGGGGAATATTTTACCACACTCCAATCAGTGTTATTTACAGAGGAAATACAAAATAGTTTAATTTAACCACGAGAAGAAGTATATCATGAATGAAAAAACATCGATGTAGAATATTCAATTAGGACTTTTTAATATTATTTTAAGAAAGCATTAATTATATAATTACAATCCAGCCCGCAAATAAATGTGAAAAGAGGAAGTATGTAGGTACTTTACTTACACTTTCCATTTTGACAGAAATGTATCTGAAAATTCCAGCAATTTTAGTCAGTCTGCCGTTTAATGAGAGGCTTTAAGTATACTTAACACGTCAATTTTTTTTGTCAAAATATTATGTACCTACATATTTATCGAAATCAAAAATCTGATTCGAGAATTTTCGTTTTAAAACGATTTCTGATGTCCCAACCTACGATACGACTAACATTCTCGTTTAAGCGGCGGTCTAGTATTCTTAGATCCATCGTTCGAATTACTGTGTACATACATTGTGACGAATACATAATACAGAATTTGCATAAACCCTGCTTTCATCCAAAGGATGCAAAGTAACTTTTTCAATAATCGCCCGTGCTTGGGAAATCCGTTGAAACGGAAGCACTGCGTATTTCAATCTAAAAAAAATAGATAGCTTAGCTACCTATAGCCAAAAATTGTAGTTATTTAACATAATCTCTTAATTAAAAACATCTGCTGAATATTATACTTTCATCGCGTATTTCCCCTTATAAAAACCCCATTTCAGAAAAACAAGAAATATCTTATACCTCTTTCGACAAAGAAATTTGATGAAACAATTGTGACCGAAGGATTCAACACAATGGATTCGCTAACAATGAACCAACCACTAAAAAAAGGCACAGGCAACAAGCAGCCAACTGTCTACGGTACTACATTAAGGAACAATCCCATCCCATTGAGAGGAACCGAAACCAATTTGAATAATCAAAACAAAAGTCACATAAATTAAGGATCAGCATGGCGGTAGCAGGATTAAAACTTAATTCACATAAAATGAAGTGCTGAGAAGGTCCTATTTCACTCCACAAGGAGAACGAATGAATGAATCTTCGGCATCTGTTCAAACAATAACCCGTAATCCGTTAGGTTCGGTCGCGTCGTTTTCTCGAGTACCGAATATTTGTTGGATCTCTGATGAAGTTGAGTTTTCATTTGAATAGCCTATACCCACCTAGCATAAGAAGTTTGGGGATTTGGTTTCTGTGGTTTACTTGAGGAAACATGAAAGCGAGCATAAGTGAGTGAAATTTATAAACAAAACAGGATTTTCATACATTCACAAGTACCTAACCACAAAATACTTATAACGCAAAGGCTGGAGCTCGACACAAAAAACATTAATAACCTCATTTTGTGTGCAGGAGATTCAAATCATAGAAAAAATTACTTATCGTGAAGTTTATCATCAAAGAGTAGGTAGTAATAAGAAGGAGATAGCCAACTCCTTAACTGATTATGAGTATATATGTATACTCCGTTTTCTTAATAACCTTGTTAACAAAACTATTACACATTCATTATTTTGAAACACATGTTAGCAATTATTTATGGAATGGATAAGCGAGTAGGCGTCCATCTTGATTAGACTCACAAATGCGAGCTTTTATCCGTCTTCGAGAAAGACTAATGCGGACCAAGTAGCACATACCACTCATGAATAATTTTGTGGATTTTCATTTGCCAATAAAATTACCCACTGCATCTTTATAGAATTTTATTTTCATGTCGATACCGCTCGAGGTGAATCTGAGCCTAAATCAATCTGTTCAGTCAGCACTATCCTCAGCCACTTAAATCCAATTGCCTTCGTTGCCGTTGGTTTAGTTATGGCAACCTTTCACTTCCGCACAAAATCAAAGATAACGACGTCCTGCGAAATTTGGACTCCTAGATCTGTTCTCTTTATTATAGAAAAAGGTCGGTACCAGTAAAGTAGAGCAAATAATATCATCAAATAATATCAGGGTGATGAGTTAGCTTTCTATTTTCTTAAATTTAGTGTACCAATGATACCAACCTGTTGTTCTCATAAACTGGATTGTATATTTATTAATAATATGTAATCGCAGGTCTCAATCAAAGTGGGCAGTTTTAATGCTGATTAAACTAGTACCTAGATACAAATGCGGAAATTGCAAAAGGTTTCACCAGCAAGAAGATAGATTTAGCTTCGCTTTGGAAAAAGGCAACACCGGTTTGGTAAACTGGCTACCAACTTGTCATCGACCAACGGGGATATTTCTCCAAGCTTATTCAATGTTCCTGAACAATTCTCTGGCGTTTTTCGATGTTCTCGTTCCCAAACTTCTTTTCACATCAGCCAACAAATTCACAATTGGATTAAGGTCGGTACTTTGCACTGGCCATCTCAAAGCATCAATTTTTTCTTCTTGAAACCAACTCTTCACAAGCCGTGAAGTGTGTTTAGGATCATTGTATTGTTTGAAAATATAAGACACTGGAAAATGATCAAAAGCATTATGGCTGCATAACATTTGCTAGTATATCCTTATACATAATTATGCTGGTCCATTCGTCCATCAACACGCACAGTAGGACCGCGCCAGGAAAAGGCTCCCCAAAACATCACATTTTCACCAACATGCTTGATAATTTTAAAGGTGTACTTTGGGATTGAGTTGAGTTTTTTTCCGTCAGATCCAAACATATTTAATTTGGATTCATCGCTCCAAAGCACTTTTTTCCAGAAAGAGAGGGGTTTAAGTGCATGTTCCTTCGCAAATTCCAGCCGATATTTTAATTTTTTTTTTTGAAACGTGTGGTTCCTGACGCTTTTGGATGTAATTTCCTGACTTCGTTGTCACGATAAATTTGACAGAATTTCTTTACTTGTAAGAAAAAGAAAAGGATCTGCCCTTTTCAAACAGCAAATGAGTCTGCATTCTTTAGTGGTTGGTTTTCTTGCCCTTTTTTCTTTTGTGGGTTTCTATACTATCTAGCTATATCATTGAAAACTTTTATTGCGCCATAGACCATCTTTTTGGAGCACTGCAGTTCCTTGGCGATTATAGATGCATCTGCCGCACAATATTTTCGGATGATCAATTTTGTTATTTCCGGTGTGCAGCTCTTGTTTTTTCACATTTCACTAAACTAAATAATAATACTAAGATGTTTTAACAGGAAGAGTGAATGCAGAGTCAAATTTTTACCGTAATAAACACAAAGTATTCAAAATTGTATCCGATGTTTCTAAAAACACAGAATTTCTTATATCGATCTTAACACTTGGTAAACTTTGTCCAACAAATACTACGTGAGAAATTTTAACGGATTTACTTAATGTAAAAAAAATGCACAAGGCTGCTGCAAAACAACGGCACTTCACCAGCCCATATAATATTATATGAAACTTGTGTAAACAAAGACGCAATGACAACTCCATGTTTTTTTTTTTCATTGTTTCTAATTAGACTTTCACCATTGACCAGTCACCAGTGTGACCACTTAGGTATTATAAAAACTAGCAATTAAGGAATCAGCAGGTTTAAGTGTAGTGATGCGATTATATGAGAATACACAAGCGTTTTCACTCTAGCCCTCACTATCAACTCCTACTCTCACGTTGGTGGCTGGTGGGTGCCTAGTACCTCGACTGGAGATGGTTTAACCAACCCCTGTGGAAGGTCGTTGGAGGCAGCGGACGAGAGAGGGGGGGGGAGTGTCCTCGCAGTAAGGCACTTACTCTCAGGCGGCACTCTCGTTCCCTAGAACGATGGCGCCTACAGTTTCAGTCAGGTCGAACTAAAGTGTAATCCCTATATAAGCTGCTTCGACATATTTGGATACCAGGTCTATAGAGATTTCCAATACTGAGCCAGGGTGTTGGAAAAGAGTTGGTGGCTGCCGATCCCTAAATGGATCAACGGCAGCGCTCATATCCGAAAATTGCGTTACTGACACCGGAATGTCCGGCCCGCTGTCCTAGGGTCAAAACAAGGGCCTGGGCCTCCAGGTTCTGGGTTGTGTCGTTGGGATAACCTCCCGACCATGGAAAAAAACAAATAGTTATGAGAGAGACGCAACAAGCCTCGGATAACTGAAGTCCTCAAATGGCAAACAGACCCGGAACGTCAATGAACTACGACATTAGAGTATGCACTTGGAATGTAAGAACAATCTACACCCCAGGTGTCACTCAAAAACTTGAGTCTGTCCTCATGCGGTACAAGGCAGATATTACCGCGATCCAGGAAATACGATGGATAGGATCAGGTATGATGAAGAGAAAAAATTGCGACATTTATTACAGCTGCAACAAAAGACTGCATGTATTAGGATGCGGATTCGTCGTGGGAAATTGGCTAAGGACAAAATTCATTGACTTCAAGCCGATAAGTGATCGCCTTTCTGTAATCTGCATTAAAAAATCTACTTTCCAAAACATAAGCCTAATACACCTAATGTGCACAGCACATGCACATGCCAATATCGACGAGGCTGAAGATCCCATCAAGGAGGAGTGTTATGACCTCCTGGATGGAGCCTGCGGAGCCTGTACGGAGTATGATGTAAAAGTTGTACTGGGCTCCTTCGAAAGAAAAATACTTCGGCGGATTTTTGGTCCTGTGTGCGAGGAGGGCGAATGGAGGAGAAGATACAACCGCGAATTCTATGAGCTATACCAAGATGTCGATGTAGTCCAAAAAGCCAAAACACGTCGACTAAATTGCTCGTTCACATCGAGCGAATGGACAATAATGCTCCCAATAAGAAGATCTTCGAATCCCAGCCCCCAGGTTCCAGAAGAAAAGGAAAACCAAACCTCCGTTTCAAAGACCAAGCCATCGGGGTGGTCTCGACAACTGGAAGCAGCGTGCCGGGGATCGTAGAGGATGGAAGGCTGCAGTGCCTGAGGCAGAGACTCTTCACGGGTCGGGCGGGAGCCCGATAGTAGGAAATGCTAAATATATATGCAGAGTGTCCCTACTCATTAATGGATATAATCTGCCCTCGACTGCCTATCGTCTTCGTCTCCTACGGAAATGGCCGAACAGTTCAACATTCACCTATTTTAGGTGCCTAGGCATCATAGAAACATTCAAGGAAATTATAAGGCACAACCTACCACACCCATCTGTACAGCTTTTGGAATTCTTTCCGATATGCCTTAAACAAGCTGTTAATGAAAACTTCCGTTAATAAGCATTAAAGCAACACTATAGAAGTTATAGCGTCTTAAATTAAAACTTCCGTTAATAAGCATTAAAGCAACACTATAGAAGTTATAGCTTCTTAAATTAAAACAATAATGAAAGTTAAATTGTTAGTTGGGTAGGAACAATACTCTACCTATCAAGCCGGATAATGGCACCTTGAGTAATGATACTCGTGGCCGATTTAAGATTTAAATGAAACACTTTACACTTATCAATATTTAAAAAATATGTCTTTATTAAATGACTGTTGAATTATGACTAAAAAAACTTTACTTCTAATTTGTTCCTATTATACTTAAATAACTGTAAACTAACTACAAATTAATCTATTATTATGTCCATATTTGGGCATGTTTTGCATTGACGACTCCGAAAGATAAGCGAGAAGAGAATTTATTGTTATGTCCATATTTGGGCATGTCGTAATGACTCTGAAAGATCAGCGAAAAGAGAATTTCGTTTTATGTTAGTATGTTGATGTATGTAGGTGTAAATCGCTAATCTACCTGTACCTGCAAACAAAAATTAAAGCTGGATGCTAGATTTAAAACGCTCGAAGAATTTGATTTCTCTCAAACAGATTGCATATCGGCACTACAATAGGCGACATTACAGGGCACTGCATAATTGGAAAGCAAAGCCTTTTTGGGTCTTTTGCAAAATCTGCGAATGGAAGAAGAAGAGGAACATCTCCTTTGTTCCTGCCCAGCTCTCTACAGTAGAAGGAAGTTTCAGGAGACTCCCATTATAACGATTTAGATGATCTGAAAACACAGACATCAAAAGCCTCTTACGCGTCATAAGAAGGGCAAATAGTTCAACGAATAGGGAGATTTTGCCGTTTTCCAATGATCCGTTCTTCGTGGTATCATAATCGACCTATGCTGGTTTAAGTGTGTTGGCGATTCATATAGCTGGCAGCCACATGCAACCTAACCTAACCTACTTTTTGCAATGAAACACCATAAATATAATGTGTTGTGTGTGTCCATCTGTCCATCTATATGTGCTTCTACCGACAGCACCCCAAAGCAGAGCAGAAATTGCAAAAACATTTGGATTTAAATTCGTATTTCTTCCTCATGAATCGGTCAATTGCAATGAAATATAGTTGCTCCATTAAGCCCTGTACTATATATCTGAGAAATCCACATAAATTGGGTACGGTTTAATGCGATGTCATAAGGCTTTAACGGCACATACAAACAAATTTATGAATGCATAAGGATAGCCGTCGGCGTCGGTACATACTACATAGAATAACAGCCCAAAACATGGAAAAATAAATTGCTCGTATAATTACTGCACCTTATTGCACGAGTGAATTTCTTACGCGACGCAGATAATCTTGATATCACTCATATTATCCGCTTTACTTAACCTACTTATGTCAATTAAAACTAAACCAAAACGCGTTTGTTCCTTGTAATTACAATATTACGCAATTCAATTGCACATTCACTAAGCATAAGAGAACAAAAATGTCATATAAATTATATCTTTCTTCTTTCCGCAGACGTCGTTTCACTTAGCTCTGCCTTTGTTCGCATAATCTCACCGATTAAGAACATACACTTAATATACCCTCACATTACTCACCATTTATTTTCTAGGAAATTGTGATGCTGCAGTAACCCGGCTACATATTATTATAAAACGCATAAAAAAGGCAATTCATTCACCCGTTTGCCCCCTAGCACTAAAAGCACACACATACAAATGTACCTATTGATACAGAGTAATGCTAACAAACAAAAAAATCCATTTAATCCAAGTAAAGGGCTCTCACGCTTATGCAAGCATGTGTGAAGGTAATTAATTGCATCACCCTACTGAACTCGTTACTCACCATCACCACAACCTCCACTGCACCGTATACACCCACACTGTTGCGGAAACTGAGGCGGCGTTTTTCGCCAAAGCGCTAATTTCGATGAAAGCTTTCAATTAAACATAAGAAGAAGGAAAATATTTAAACTTTAACACATTGCAGGGAGTAGCTGCTGCCATCCCTTCTTCACCTACTGAACGGAACTAATCACACTTTCTCAAAGGTACACTTTCACTGTGTAATTAAAAATGCCAAGTGAAAATTTGAGGCACTGCTCCTCGTTGCTGCTTTCATTACCTATATACCGTTGGTTGCAAACTTGCAATGCGAAATGAAAGCGTACGGATGCAACAGGAAGTGCCATCAGCAGGATGACGACCTATTTTCGTGAGTTGTGGAAGCCCGGAAGTATTAGTTGGGCTGATGATGAAGGGAGGTTTGTTGACTGCTGCAACGGAGGTAAAAAACAAAAACATGGCGCAAATGTAACTGCATTTGTTTGCAATTTCTGTTTAGTTTCATGATTTTTATTTTTTTTTATGCTACCCTTTTTCGCTTACTAAAAAAGACATAATACAGGCGTTGACAAGGTGCTTTTCTGGCTGGTCCACTGCTATACGCGGGAAAATAATGAAATTAAGTATAATTTGTGGTTTCTAGCTACCTTAACAAATAACTACTCTTATTCCTATCTGTTTCCTTTGAAATGAGGGGTCAGCGCAAGCCAACGCTCCTTTCATTTTACCTCACTACCTCAGTCATTACCTACTAATTAGGGGAATTTGAATTTCAATAGAAGTATTTATTTCGGGTGTGCCAGGTGACAGAGTAACTCAACTGGAATTACGGGATGGGCAATTTGCCTAGCAATCGGAAACGAAGGGCTGGAAGTAATACTTATGCTTTTCGCACATCTCTAATAACTCTGTAGCATATAGCATAATATAACCTACCCCCACCGTCTATAGAGGTAACTTCACGTAAGTGCAAGTAATGTCAAATAATATGTATATCTATGTACTACCTATGTAGCATCGTAAAGATGATAGTTTGTATGATAACTACTTCGAAGGTATAGCAAATCGACCGATAAAGCGACAAATCTCGGTGTGGGTCGTCCCTCGACGACCCGTTGCTTATGCTTAGTCGGTTTGTTGTGCGTATGTATGTTAACATTGTGGCTTCATCCGTCATCCGTCAGTGTATCAGTTATCAAAGGTCAGGAATCAGGATTTATTGAAAGGATTACCTTTGTATAGAGTCATGTGGGGTAACTGTACGCAATGGATAAGTGTGCGCACAGCGATTTTCTCATAGAACCAATTGGAAATAAGGATTTGTGCAAATGCACAATGCGGTAGATGCCTGACCCTCTTCGAAAGCTGTCTTGATAGTTTTCGTGTTGTGTTTTGTATGACAATTAAAGACATTTAAAAAAAACGGTAATTTTCAATAAATTTTTTTTTTATTTTTAAAAGATGATAGTGGCTTGTGTGTGTGTGCTGTAGTGCAGTGAACACTTATTAATTATTAAATATCTTGTTTTGGTATTACGTTTGAGTGAACATTTTATTTTTTTACCTTTATTTTTGTTAAATTGTAACTAAAAGAATAGAAAAACACAATTTGGGGTAAGAGTACGCAAACATTCTGGGGCAAGTGTGCGCATAAGAACTCCTACCCCGAATGCGTACACTTACCTCACAAATCATTTCAAAGTGATAAAATAACAAGCATTTTTTACTATGGGAAGGGGGGTCTATCTCGCTTCATTTAGGCGGGAGGGTAATTTAAAACAAAAAAAAATAACTCACAAACTTGAACAAAATGAACACGTTCCGCCAAAAAAAACTAAGTTCTTCACATTTAATGATAAGTGATGAACCACAATTACCATAAATTTGTTTCATAAACTGCCCTGTAACAATTTTTTTTGAGAAGTAGAATTTATTTATTTTATTTAAACTTTGTCTTCTGAAAAGAAAATTAAAAAATGTCCTTATGTTTATTGTTACCTACGCTAAATTTGTAGGTACTCGTATGTCCTTTTTTTTATCTGAAGATTTATAATATGCTGATTTTATAAAAAAAAAAAAAGCAACACAATTTAAATCTACACTGGTTTTAAAAGTCGTTTAGGCTTTATAAACTTTGATTTTCAGATTCTGCGCACACTTAACCCATATTGTGCGTACACTCACCCCCACATAGGGGCAAGTGTACGCAGTTTGACTAGTTTTGATTTTTTAATAAAAAACCAAGATAATTTGTTTATTGGTTATATTGGTTATTATTTACTTGTTAATAATTAACCAAAACATGCAATTTTATGATACAACTAAGCGTTAGTGTATAGAATCTATAATCTATATTACACTTGCAATACTGCTTCAAAGTCAAAAGTGCGCACACTTGCCCCACATGACTAACTACAACTGCAAACCACATGCTCCGATGGAAGCGAAGATATGTATTCCAATTTGGAATTCATTTGCATTTCCTAACCAATGCATATTTTTGTCTCTCCCCCCGATTCCAAACAAAATTTCACCAAACTGAAATTGGGGTGAAACGGTTAGTCACCTTAATTTAATACGTATCCATAGAACGATTTCTTTTTTCAGGACGACGCGACTCCAAAACTTATTGGAAATCAAAGTATTATTTGTAAATATAGGTTTTGCAACTTCAAAGTGCTCAATCGCTATTTTTTGCTTACTTTCTTGTGCACGGCGCGCGTTACTTTAGTTTGACTTCACACCCAAAATGCACTTACGAATGAACAAATTTAGCTGTCAGAAAATGTTTAACTGTAGGAAGAATGTTAATGTTAGACGCATTTTACGATTTACATGGTTTTCCACTATTTGAGGACCAAATTCGAGTCGAGCGATACAGTGAACAATCAAACATAAAGCAGTCACTTCCGCGCAGTATTTGGAAATTTCCTTAATTCGCAGGTGTAAGCCAATAAGGCGGTGCCTTCAATTCAAAACCCGAGCCAGTATTCAAATTGAGCCTGATCTAGGGGCCAACGTTTTCAAAAATTAAACCTTTCCGCCAAGCCCAGCCATATAATGTCATTGATAGGTAGTCCTTTCAAACACAATAGACAAATCATTAATATCTCACATACAACTCGTTTTATTCAATTTTACTATCCACCCTGCACGTCACTATTTACAAATCATTATAATTTCAACATTAATGTGTATTTATTTCTGTCTCAAACTAATTCTCAAAGTTTCGCATTATGCATAATTGGTTTGTAGCACTTTTCAAAGACCGCCTCTTCATTTACAACGTATATTTTGAGGTTTTCACGAAATACTTCTATTTTGCAAGAGTCCTTTCTGTCAGTGGTAGGTAGGTTATGTTATGTCGGGTTTTGAGCTCATCACAAAAGACTAGGAACAATAGCGGGCCCATAATAGCGATCCCTAGGTAACCTCGTAGTCGGATCCTGAACCAATTCACCCCTACACATAATTTACCTACAGAACTTGTTTCAATTTTGTTTGAGAAAAGAACCTCTAATAAAATGTACCAATCATTTCGAATGCGTTTTATTCAGAGATCTAGTCAATAGCACATAATAATTTAAGTATAATACATATGTTAATATTTTTATTTTTCTCTGTTTCAAAATTTGTTAATATCTACTAAAATTAAATAAGGTAGATTTTTCGTCGTTTTAATTGCAAATGTTTACTATATTAATTATCACTAATTGTTTAATGTAATTTATATTTGTTTAGCTCAATTAATTAATTTAAAATTGTATTAACTTTTGCGTCAAATAGATTTCTCGCTCGCCTCCTGAAATAATACGCCCAAACCAAAGAAAGAGACGGACAAATACGGCTTACAAAACAATATCCTCCGGAAATAAGAGAATTGGGCAACCAAAAAAGGAAAACGCGTAAAAAATGGCAACAGAATCGTTCTCCGCAAAAAACTTTTCAACTTTTTGTGCAAATTGTTGAAGACAACTATTAAGGATTTCAAGAATCGTGTGAGCCTACTCTTACTTCGAAAGCTTAACTGCGAAAAAAAATTCCAATTTATTCACTTTGGAAAGCTGTAAAAAAGCCAAAAGGCCTGAAATCCCCGCGCCGCCAATAACTAAAATAAATCAAAATGAATGGGCAAGGGAAGATAAAGATAATGCGGATGTTTTTGCTGCCCATCTGGAAGAAACGTTTAAACCGTAAGATGGTCAAGTGGTTAACGATAACAACGATTGGACTGAACTAATGTCTTACGATTCAACACTCGCAAGTGCAATGCTAAGAGAAGTAAAATATGAGATCGAGGCTCTTATACCTAAGAAAGCCCCGGGCTATGATTTGATCACAGGAGAAGTTCTCAAAGATCTTCCTAGAAAAACACTAATTAAGTTTCTCCATATTTTAAATGATTAAAACACGTGCCGAGCCAATGGAAAGTTGTGGAAGTCATAATGGTTCTAAAACCAGGAAAACCGCCAAATGAGTTAAAATCGTACTGATCAATTTAAAGCGTCTACAACCGGTTATAGAAGATAATAATCTTATCCCTGACCATCAGTTTAGGTTCAGAAGTAAGCATTCGACGATTGACTAGGTTCATAGAATTACTGATGTAATCGAGAAAGCACTTGAGGAACAAAAAATATGTTCAAGCATATTCCTTGATGTCTCGCAAGCCTTTGATAAGGTGTGGCACGAAGGCTTAAAACTAAAATTACGACAAGTTCTCTCCGTACATTTAAACGATATTCGGAAATCATATCTCGGGATTCGGGAATATACTTTTCCGTGTAAGACATGGAAACGAATACTCGGAGCTAAAAGAAATGTCGGCCTGTGTACCGCAAGGAAGCGTCCTTGGGCCGTTTCTCTAAGCGTTTTACACTCGTGATATACCAAAGGAAGATGACACTATCCTTGCTACGTTTGGCGATGATACCGCTATTCTAGCAGTAGATAAAACAGTCGATGAAACGACTGCAAAACTGCAAACCGCATTAAATAAAGTAAATGAATAGACGAGGGTCTGGCAAATCGCCCTCAATGAAACTAAATCTGTTCACGTAAACTTCACATATAAAAAAACTAAAGACTTGCTAATTTTGGCAAGTGGCGAACGAAGCCAAATACATAGGAAATGACACTTGGAAAACATTTCCAGCTCAGTACCGACACCGAGAACAAATTGCTTTTATAAAAGCAAGTGAAAAAGCCGGTGTGGACCTACGATATACAACTTTGGGGTTGCACCAAGAAAACAAATGTCAATATTATACAATATTTTCAAAATAAAGTGCTTCGAGAAATTGTAAAAGCACTGTGGTATATTAGAAACGACGATATCAACAGGGATCTCGGAATACCTACAATCGAAGCTGAAACTAGAAGCTTTGCGCGAAAGCATAGAAACTGACTAATCGGATATACCAATAATACAGTCCTACAAATTTTGGATGACAGCAATTTATTGCGCCGACTACAAAGAATAAAACCCTTCGTCATGGCGATATAGGGATTAACCGCGTCTAAATTGCGGAACATGCAGGATCTTTCATTGGAGAATAACCTGTCAAAAGTTTTCATTTCGTGATAGAAAATTTGTTTGATAAGTTATATCTTAGTTGCAGTATCTACAATTTATATCGAAGGGTGGTGTTTTTAAACAGTAAGAATCTGACACTACTATGAGCATAGAGCACGCGTTATTCTCATAGTGTCTATGCAAGATTTTCACCCAAAAATAAAAAATAAATTTACTTCAAATCTTAATGTAAAAGATATTTTCTGAGTTTATAAATGAAAATGAAATGAAATACTTTTTACCCATGACTGTCGCAGAATAGCGTTTGCAACCTCTTTTTAATTTTTTTGTATGTGAAGTGCCACGCCACTTTGTCCAATTTTTCAGACTTTCGCAGAAACACTCCTGGGCCAATACCTAAGATTGTCTGTAAAATTGAACTCAATGGATTCGGTGGTTTTCGAGATATAAGGTTTTGAAAGTTTTTTTTTGTATGCCACGCCCTATAACTCATGAACCAATGCAGATACAAAGACAGTATATACATAAAAACCTGCTACAAAAGAATGCCTTTCCAGCAAAAAAAGAATCATAATATTCGGTGTTGCCAAACTTGAGATATAAAAGGACAAACATATTGCCATTTGTGGTCTTATGTCATAAAATATTTCAATAATTGGAAATATTAAGTGACCTTGTGCATAGACGTGACAACCTGTACGATTTGCGGGCTATAGGTCAAAGATAAGTTCTTTATATTTGCGACGTTTCGGACGTGTACAGATTGTCAAATAAAACATTTCATTTAGTGGGAGCTCCATTCGTTTGTTAGGCAGAAAGTCGGCCCTTTCGTTACCTTCCAGGATCACACCTTTCATCTACTTACCTAACACAATCTGACATAATTTTGCAAGCTCATTAATAGTTCAGATTTGGTGACATAAGACTTTAGCGTCTAGACTTTTCAATTCTTTCTATTGGGGTACAAAACTCCGTTTTGTCCGAGGTGCTAAAAAATTATTTCTTGAGCCCTGTCTAAGTGAGCCTAAGCACACTATTGTTTATTTGTAATTTCATTTTCAAGTTTTTTTTCTGAGCTTATAATAAGGCCCATTTCCATCATTTCGCGCAATGTGTTAAAAAGTTTACCCTGAGCTGAATTACTGCATTGCTTAGTTCTTTAAGCATATCGTCTGTGGCAAGAACCCAGAGAATGGCTGAGATAACGCCTCCCTGGGAGTGGCTCTATTAGGTGCCGTGACATAAGGTCATGCGACATAAGACCATATTTCGAAATATGGCCTTATGACGCTTTCGGAAAGCGACATAAGGGCATATTCTAACACGTTACCCTATACCGCTTTGATAATGCGTCCTAAGACCATTATGGCCTTACATATGTCATTTTCAAGTCATTTTCAGATTATGTGTATGCAAAGTTTCTTTGTATCAATGTTTCGCGTTGATTTAAAGAAACTTTGCATATACCTAACCGTGCACCTATACCGTAGCCTAGCAGTGAACCCAAGCAGGGGGGTTGCAGGGGGCAGCATGCCCCCCCCCCCCCCCCATATTTATTCCACTGTTTATTTATTGTGGACTTAAGATTCAAATGGTTAAAAATGTAACTTGAACTGATAATAAGGCCCTCAGGGCATGATGGAAATATGGCCCTATGCCGCAAAAAAATGTGGTCTTATGACGCTATTGCAAAGTGATATAAGACCATACGTTCGAAAGCGTCATAGGGCCATATTTCGAAATATGGCCTTATCTATGGAGGGTCCACTTAAGCAACATACTACACTCGCGAACCACTTAATGGATAAGAGGGCCATAGAAAATGAATGAATGAATGAATTCGAATATACATACCTATACATATTTATTTCTTATTATTGCCTTGGCATATTAACTCTTAATTTCACAAGCTCCAATTGCAATTTACCACAATTATTTCCGCTCATATGCTAACAAATCATCTCTGACAAATTGCAGTACAATAAATCATTCATAATCATCAAATCATGTATAACGACTTCATTTCCATGCAAAACTCAAACTCAACCATACAGAACACCTTTCCGTTGAAACGATAATTTCACATTCTTTACAGAAGCCGACAACTCCGAACTTGGCTTTCTTGCTGCCGCAGCGTTTACTTTAGAATTAATCCTCTCGAAGGGCGCAACAAAAGCACTCAAAGGACTTTATGAATAAGAAAAAAAAAAAAAAAAAAAAAACATTCTAAAGGCGATGAACGTAATCCACAAACACATAGGTATTTATTCACGAGACAGAGTCTGAGAAACAAAGACGAAAAACTTTGTGATGTGTCAACGTAAATCATAGACATCGACCTGGATTTTCTTCAGCACAAACTTCTCTACTATTATCCTTTAGTATAGTGCGTGACTGCATGCTGAAGCAGGTAGATTCCACAATTGCGCGTGTTGTGTTAGCTACCCACATTACAATGTACCTATGCATGCTAGAATGTAAACTATTTAAACCAGTATACGTGTGTCATAGGACAACCGCGCAAGCAAACAACGCAATAAATCCATCCAAACGTTGAACGCTTTGCTCCCAACGTGTAGTAAAATCATAAATTTAAAATAAAAAAAAACTGACAAACTTTTCACTTTACACAGAAACCCAAAGCCGCATGTAATGCGCGATATAGCAAAATAGGACAAAAACAGACTAAATAAGAGAGGCGAAGGGATTTCTTTATTCTTAGTTTATACCAGTATCTACATGTATTCTTAACCTGCAATCAACCACATCAGCAGCGAGAAACGGTAGAAGCATAAGCCAGTGCAAAGTAGGAAGGAAGCTCTCGCTTAAAAACAAGTCATCAGCCCCCTAAACACCCTTTAATGTTTCGAGCGTAAACATGCGAAGGGTACGTTCTACATGCACCGTAAGCAAACAATGGAGGTCTTTCAGGTTCTTCGTAATGTATGAAAATTATGTGCCATAAATCTTAACCCTTGTTTGCCATCTAGAAACGGTCTTTTATTAAAATGTTATAGGCAACAACAAAAAATATTAACAAAAAAAAAAAAACTTTGAAACTTCCCGCGCTTTATAGGGGTAGACTGCGAATAGTCGGTTGACAACACTGGGAGTTTGATCTAGATGAGGTTTTTGTTTTATAAGGACATTAAACTTTCCGGGGAAATATTTTGTCAATTACTTGAGTAAGTAGAGCTACTGAATAAGAAATTTCTTAATAGCTCCGTAGGCCTATGTTGTGCTATGTTTATTATTAAATTTGCTGGCGCCGGCCGAAAGTGACAAGCTAAAAAACAAAACCCAACCCGACAGACGATGAAATATCGGACTGTAATTTTACAAGGAGATATTTCTTGTGTTGTGCATGGTTACAATTAGATATTATTCACATGAATAAATTGTCTTTCAACACCACACATGCATGGTCACAATAGATAATTTTATACAGACATTTTTGACAGAGTGATTTCGTAAAATTTAGCCTGAGAACAAAAAAAAAATGAGACAATGTGGTGAGACAAATTTTTAAAGTTGGACACACGATAATTCCAAAATTGTCTGAAAAATTCAGAAAGTTTTTCCTAAAATATATTGCTTAAATTATGTATCTAGCTACTAGCTACACTTTTCCTTGTTCCTGAAAGTCATGAAACAGCAGTGATAGACGAAGTCATAAAGAGGTCCAGCAATTCCGTCAGTCCCCCTCTATGAGTGCAAATTTAACAAATTGTTTTAGAGGGAACGTTTTAAAAAACTTTATTATACATAGGTTTAGGTAGGTATAGTTGTTATAATTGACCCCTTACCGCTGGTGGGGGGAAGACATCCATATGAACGTTCTGGGGTATAAAACTAAACTGATCTTACATTGGATTAATTCCTACTATTTATATAGTCATATTATTGTAGACGTTGGCCAAACGTAATTATCTCTATGCGATGCTTCAGATGGAAGCATGGATATTTTATACTGGCATAATATGCTTACATTAACAGATTAAGGTATTCTGTCCGCTTTATCATTAGATTAGATTAGATTTTATGGGGCGGGTTTCCATTCTGAACACTGAGCAAAATTTTTTTTTATTTTTTTTCTGGCTTAAAATGGCCTAAAAAACTCTAATTTTTTCCTGAGGAAATGAATTTTTTATTTTTGTTTAATTTTTTTTTGTCTATAATAATTTTTTTTTAATTTTTAACTTTCTCGTATACGTAGTAAGAGAAAGATAGATATTGTTTTCGTACAAAATTTCGAAATCGAGATTTTGATCAATTCTGATATTACGATGATAGGGGAACTCAAAAAAGTGGGTCTCGCAATTCTGTCCGTCCGTATGTCTGTCTGTCCCACCCCTGGGGAATCTAAACGCTTGGACGGATTTGCTTCAAACTTCGTATTTAGAGTTTGTGGGTTTCCCGCTAGGGACGATTTTTTTTTTATGCTAGCCCTAATATTAACGGTACCTCCCATATAAAAATTTTACGAAATATGTCTAAATTTAGATTTTTTCGAAAACGGCTCTAACGATTTGAACCAAAATTGATAGTTGAGTTAATGTAAGCATGCTTAACATGACTGCATACCCAGTTTTTCGCTAAAAAGTCCAGCAACGGCAGTTTTGAAAATTGGCTTTTTCTCGAAAACAGTAAAAAACGATTTAAAAAAAACTTATTTTTAAGGTACTATTGTCATTCTTAACTTGATAGCAAACTCAGTTTTTCCTAAAAAGACTGCGTCCTTTGATATCCACCCAAATCCCTAATAATAGTACTTTAAAAAACTGCTCATATCTCAAAAACGCCATTTTCGATTATGATAAAAATGTTACTTTCAGGTAATGCTTAAATCCATAGTAATATCATTTGCTCAGTTTTGAGCTAAACAGTTGCAAAACAGTGTTTTTTGAACCATGAATGCGTCCTTCGATTTCCACCCCAATCGCTAAAAATGGTACTTTAAAAACTGCTTATATCTCGAAAACGCCATTTTAAATTTGAATGAAAATGTAACTGCTAGGTAATGTTTATATCCTGAATAATACGTCGTATACTCAGTTTTGCGCTAAACAGTTTAATAACAGTGCTTTTCGAATCCAAATTTGTAACATTTGTCAGCATAATTTTACAAAAAACCGCTCTAACGATTTTGATCAAAATACATATTTAGGACAACATAAGCATTCTAAACATGATCACGTACTTAGTTTTTCTCAGAAAACTCGAATATAGCCGTTTTATGAATATTTCTCAAAAATGACTACCCAAATTCCGACAATTGAGACCACTTTTTTAAATAATCAAAAATGGGAATACGAAATTCATCGCCTACTTGCCTCCTTTAAGTGTCAGTTGTTCGGGGTGAAATTTGAAAGTAAGTAATAAAGTGTTGTAGTTAATACGTATGTTTATGTAGTAAGTATTACTTTTTATATTTTAATTAACAAGGGTTGAGTTACTAAACCTGAGTACATCTTAAGTGGGTATGATTTTGAACGTAAAATTTGCTGAAATAACTCTGAGATTCTGCGAGATTCGCAATAAACGAGAAAGTTTCGTGCGACCCAGTCGTGCACATTTTTTTAATCAAATCATGAATGTGACTCATTCCAGTTACATAGCTCCATAAGTATATACCAAAAACTTTCAGATAGGCGCCTGTAAGAAAGTCTGGTGTATTTAAAGTATGGGGTGGGTGACTCGCTTCGCTCGCTAACAGGACTAACTTAGCCGCTCACGCGACTTCGTCGCTCCTCTAAGGGTATGTCAACAAATGTCTGGCAGGCGCCTGAAGCTAAAGTTCAATTATATTTACTCTGGGGTATTTAGCAATATGTACATATAATATTTTCAGTCAATAAAAATCCGCAGAAAATGTCTTTTACTGTAGGTACATCTTAGAATAAGTCAATTTAACAAAAAAAAAAAAAAAAAATAAAAAAATAAGTTTGATTAGTGTTCATAATCGAAACCTGAGGCGATTTTATTAATTTATTAATTGTTTACAATTCTTGACATACATAGTTCAAACATCAAAATAAGCATGACAATAACCTGTCTGCCGATTGACAATATTTTTTTAACTATCGCTACTTTTTCTTTATTTTATTATTTATAGATTGAAATTTTAAAATGAAAACTAGGTTTATCTATCAAAATTAAAAACTTTCTGTTATAATTCTTTGCCTATAGACCAAGGCTGTCCTACAGTACTCGAACAGGAGAGTCACATTCAGTTAGTTTAACTTGTTTACGATTTCTTCATCGGAAATTTGATCTACTCCAAAAAAGTGTCGATTTGTTTCCAGAAGCGTAGAACATCTTCCCATGAAATGAAATGTATCCTCCCTTTTCGCCATATTACAAATGTTACACAATACCGGTAGCTCTTTTCTATGGGGTTGATAATTTAGTGGAAGTAGTTCCGCTCGCAGTTTTATTATAAGTGTAATTTTTTTGCCACTATAATCATCGTGGAAGTAGTTCCGCTCCCCCAAATCATAATTCAGCTTACTGTTGTAGATAGATCGTTGCAGTGACTCTGATGCTTCTCTTTCAAATTATTGTCTGAAGTTCAGATCACTGCAAAACTGATATATCTTTGGCTTCCTGTTCAGTAGATTGTATAATTTATTTAAATTGTATCATACATACATAATAATATATTCACACCCTGTTACTCCGAAATCTCCCAATCTACCAATCTCCCAATTTTAACTCCCCATTCAGCAACATCCTCTCTATTATCCAGTACTCACCACACATTATGTGTAATCTAATCTCCCACCCATGATCTCTCCATCTTCCATTAACATACTTACTTGAGATTAAACCACCGCTGAGGCAAGTAGTTATTTTATAAGATCGATATTGAAAATAAACTCTAATAGCATATTATATAAAATTAATATCTTTTCTACTTTTTCTTTTCTCCCTTTTTATAAT
This sequence comes from Cheilosia scutellata, assembly GCA_955612985.1. Classification (NCBI taxonomy): domain Eukaryota; kingdom Metazoa; phylum Arthropoda; class Insecta; order Diptera; family Syrphidae; genus Cheilosia; species Cheilosia scutellata. The sequence continues at coordinate 92,533,287 of OY015312.1, forward strand.
TTATCGAGCTATCGAACATTGGTCCTTCGCCGGATAATAATTGTGCTTAAAACAATTAAAGCGTGATTATTTGATATACATTAATACCGATCTTTCTTCACTTTTGATGAGAAAAATATCGACATAACTGTGGACATAAAAGCAGCAATTCGTGCAAGTTCAATTTATACCGTATCGACTATTGTATGCAACAATTCGATTACTGCTTATAGTCAGTATATTTATTACATTATATAGTAATTGTATGCACAAACGCAACAAGTTGAACTCGTGTGGTATTGAATCGTAAGGAAAGATATAATAGATAACTGTGTGGCCAAAAGCAGCAATTAAATTTGCTCTCTTTCCTCATTCGAATGGTAAATTTTATCATTCAATAATCTCAAGTGTTTCAAGTGATCTTATACCTACGAAAATATTATTTTCATCTCCTTTGTTGCCTCAAATTAGTTTTTTTTGAATATACAACTAATCAACGGTGCGCATAAATAATATATGCTTTCGTACATATGTACAGTACATAGGTACAGTATATTCATATCGAATAAAGTTCTATACAGAATATACAGTAACTTATTAATCACAAAGTGGTAATTAGCTGTCTTGTAGTAAGCATTCTGTTTGTATTAAATTTTTCTTGCTCTTATATTTCATTCGTCAAAAAATGAGTTCGGTTGAAGAACTTTTGATAATGCAAACAAATGCTACAATTGATTTAGCAAAATTTAAGAAGAATTTCTATAAAAGTAAAAAGGAACTTTTAGCGAAAACAAGTTATTTGAATGGTCGTCTCGCGCTTCTTGAATCAATGATGACTATCTTCAAAGCAAATCATATCAAGGTTTCTTATTTAGTTAAAGTGGAAGATGTCACTAAAGCAAACGATGAATATTTTACGGAGGATTTTAACGAAAAGTTTCAGGATCTTTATTTAGAATTACAAAGCGACATTGTCGATAAAATTAATGTTCTGAACTCCGCAAAAACTATTGCTGGGGACAAGTGTTCTGTCCAATGTCCAGTTTCTGCTCATAGCAATATTGAAGGTCAGGGTATCCATCTTCCAAATATTTCACTTCCAGAATTTGATGGAAATTACAAAAACTGGATGGATTTCCATGATCTTTATATCGGAATGATTCATAATCAGCCAAATCTACCTAAGGAACAAAAACTTTACTATTTGAAACAATGCCTTAGTGGAGATGCTAAGGATCTACTTAATTCTGTTAAATGCACAGCTGATAATTATGATTCTGCATGGAAAAGTCTTTCTGATAGATTTCACAAAAAGCGTTTTATTGTCGAAGCTTACTTAAAAACTTTATGTGAGCAGCCATCGTTGCACAAAGAATCTTCTGTTGAAATTAGGAAACTCCTAGACACGACAAAAGATTGTTTAACATCGATTCAAAATCTTAACGTTTCAATAAAGTCATGGGATGTATTAATTATTTTCATTCTTACTCAAAAACTAGATTTTCAGTCGAGAAAAAACTGGGAACGATTTTTAACTTCTAAAAATGCTCAAAGAGAGGCCTTAAAGGCTGATACTTATGAGCTGCCTCAACTAGATGATTTCTATGAATTTTTGGATGATTCATTTCGCTCTTTAGAAGCAATCGATAATAAAATCGCACTATTTTCCAGCGATAGAAAGGAAAAGGCTACCACAAATAATAAGAAACCAATACATGTTCGCACATATCATACTTTGAATAATAACTCTCTTTGTCTATGTTGCTCAGAACCACATTATTTATACAAATGTATGAAGTTCAAATCACTTTCTTATGAAGAAAGAATTTCATTCATAAAATCTAAAAATCTATGCTTGAATTGCCTTGTACAAGGACACACAGCTCCAAAATGTAGAAGCAAACTTACTTGTCGTAAATGTAATAAGCGACATCATACTCTGATTCATCCTGAACATATAGATATAATTACAAATGAACCTTCCACATCTCAAAATGCTGCATCGACCTCCTCTCAAAGTCAAAGTCATTCTCATATACTCGTGTCAACTAATTCTGTCAGTTCATCAGTCTCGGAAATACTTCTTGCTACTGCCTGCGTAAAGATATCGTCTCATTGTGGTGAACTCATTCTCAGGGCTCTTATTGATCAAGGATCTCAAACACCCTTTATCACTGAAAATTGTGTACAAAAGCTACGACTGAAGAAAACTCCACTTCACTGCACTGTTAGTGGTATTGGTGCAACATCTACTAAACTTTGTAAAAGCGCAGTAGAATTCAACCTCTGTTCTTGTATCAATACAAACTTCCAAATCCAAGTTAAGGCTCTGGTTATGAATACAATAAGTAATTATTATCCTAAGTTCAAGTTAGCAGGTTTACCATTGTCTTTGAACAATTTAACCCTAGCTGATCCCTTTTACTCCGAGCCAGGAAACATAGATATACTTCTAGGAGCAGATGTTTACCACGAAATTATTCTTGATGGCATTATCAAGGACAAGGTTGGACCATTGGCACAGCGAACCCAGTTAGGCTGGATCCTGTCGGGACCAATCAATGCGGACACTTGTCCAAATTCTAAAGTTTTAAACACACTTTCATATCATTCACACTTGAATATAGACAATTCACTTCGTAAATTCTGGGAGCTCGAAGAAGTTTCTACTACTCGATTGCCCTCTCCTGAAGATAACGCTTGCGAATCGTACTTTCAAAATACTCATCGGCGATCTCCCACAGGAAGATATATAGTTAAACTCCCGTTTAAATCAAAAGTTAACGGTGGAGACTATCCAGTGTTTCAAAACTCGGAGAAAAATGCTCAAAAAAGATTTTGTCATAGCGAACAACGAACATTCCCAAAAAATCCACGCCTCAAGGATGAATATTGTAAATTTATGCAGCAATACTTTGAGCTCGATCATATGAGATTTATATGTAATCTTGATGCTTTATCTAAATCGGAAAATGTATTTATTCTTCCTCACCATGGTGTCTGGAAAGAAAGTAGTTCAACTACTAAACTCCGTGTGGTTTTTGATGGCTCATCAAAACCATTACATTCTTCGTCTCTCAACGAAGAGCTATTACCTGGTCCTACTTTACAAACTGATTTAGCCTCCGTAATATTAAGATGGCGGAGCTTTAAAGTAGTCTTCACATCAGATATAGAGAAAATGTTTCGGCAGATTCTAGTTCATCCCGATGAAACACAGTTTCAACTCATCCTATGGAGATCCGATCCATCTCATCCGCTACAAGTATACGATCTTCAAACTGTCACGTACGGCACTACTTGTGCACCTTATTTAGCAATTCGTGTTTTACAACAATTAGCTAACGACGAAGTTCAAAACTACCCAATAGCATCTGAAATCCTTAAACGAGATATATACGTTGATGATATTATCTCTGGGGCGGATGATATAGAATCTGCAAAAGAAATACAAACTCAACTCAAAAACCTCTTACTTTGTGGAGGTTTTAAACTAAGAAAATGGTCCTCTAATTCACCTGAACTTTTAACTGACATACCATCAGAAGATTGTGAGCTAGCATTCGATTTTGACTCAAGCTCGGAGTCAACGATTAAATCACTTGGGTTATATTGGAATCCTCACTCAGATCACTTTCTTTTTAAGGTATCACTTCCACGACGGCAATCGCATACAAAAAGATCATTACTCTCGGATGCTTCAAAGTTATTTGATCCCCTTGGTTGGCTAGCTCCAACAATAATACTGGCCAAAATATATTTTCAAAGATTATGGCGTTCTGGCACAGCTTGGGACGATCCCTTACCTCACTCACTTCAAATTGAATGGGAAACATACCGCAATACGCTACACGAATTGCAATCGATAAAAATTCCAAGATGGCTTGGTACAACACAAATATCATATACAGAAATACATGGTTTCTGCGATGCTTCAAATGTGGCCTACTCAGCAGTATTATACTGTCGTACCGTGTATAATGATGGCACAGTTTCAGTCAATCTAATAATTGCGAAAACTAAAGTTGCCCCCATTAAACAAATATCGTTACCCCGTTTGGAGCTATGCGGTGCGCTCCTGTTGTCCAAATTATATCAGAAATATTTGACCGCAGTTAACGGCCAATTAGTAAATCCTAAATCATATTTCTGGACAGATTCAATGATCGTTCTTGCATGGCTAAATGCCTTGCCAATTAGATGGAAAACTTTCGTCGCTAATAGAGTTAGCCAAATACAAGATGCGACAAATATTGCCGATTGGTATCACGTTCGCTCTGAGGACAACCCTGCGGACTGCGCCTCACGAGGACTTCAACCTCGCGACCTACAAAATCATCCTCTTTGGTGGTCTGGGCCTAAATGGCTTAGTCTATCAAAATCACATTGGCCCAAGCAGGAATCTTCAGACTGTCACACAACCTTAGAGCAAAGAACCATCGATACAACAGCTCTTGTTTCTAATATATTCGAACCTGAGATCAATTATTTAACAAGATTTTCATCCCTAAATCGTTTACTTCGAGTAACGGTGTACGTATATCGCATTTATTACAACTACTTTGCAATAAGCGTATCAAGTATTATGAGACCGGAAGAAATCCGTCATTCGGGTACAATAACGTCTCAAGAAATTCAATTTGCATTGTCGAAGTTGATTCGGATATCTCAATTGTTTCATTTCGGCTCAGAAATAAAAAGCTTAAAAATTAATTCTCCAATTTACTCAAAGAGCAAATTGTTAAACCTACACCCATTCATCGATGACGAAAACATTTTGCGCGTAGGTGGTAGATTAAGATTTGCGGATATTGACGAATACGCAAAATATCCCATAATTCTTTCTAATAATTGTAATTTGTCCAAACTAATCGTTGCCGATTCACATTTTAAGACACTACATGGTGGTCCTCAACAAATGATGGCCTACATTCGCCAAAAATACTGGATTTTAAATCTGAGAAATTTAGCGAAATCTATTTTTCACACTTGCAATGTTTGCATTCGTTTCAATAAAAAACGTTCCATTCAACTTATGGGCTCACTCCCTAAAGTGAGAGTAAACGAAACTAGACCATTTCGTCATAGTGGTGTAGATTATGCGGGACCCTTCGATATCCGTATGTCTAAGGGTAGAACACCCAAAACTTACAAGGGATTCATTTGTGTATTCATATGCTTGGTAACAAAGGCAATCCACATCGAGCTTGTATCCGATATATCTTCGGAAGGCTTCATAGCAGCTTTCCGTCGATTCACAGGGCGTAGAGGAAGCTGCAGTGACCTGTACAGTGATTGCGGTACTAATTTCGTGGGCGCTAACAAGGAACTGATGAAGATGAATCTCGGACTAAAGTCAATGGTACCAGAAGACGTGAGGGAACTGCTGGCAAACGATGGAACCACCTGGCATTTCATTCCTCCTGCTTCCCCACACTTTGGTGGACTTTGGGAAGCAGGAGTGAAATCAGTTAAGTACCACCTTAAACGAATCATTTTAAATAGAACTCTCACATTTGAAGAGATGTACACACTTTTAATTCAAATCGAATCCTCTCTTAATTCTAGACCTCTGTGCCCTCTCAGTGACGACCCCACAGATCTAAGTGTTCTCACCCCGGCACACTTTCTGATAGGAGAACCAACCAATATCATCCCGGAACCAACATTGCTAGATGTTAATACCAACAGGCTCTCAAGATGGCAACACATACAACAAATGTACCAACACTTCTGGGAGAGATGGCGGAAGGAGTTTTTAACACGGCTCCAGCAACGACCCAAGTGGACTACACAACAACCGAATTTTAAGGTCAACGATATAGTCATTATCACCGATGAAAGATATCCTCCAGCAAAGTGGCCCCTGGCCAGAATAATTCAGATACACCCAGGACCTGATAACATCTGTCGAGTCGTCTCTATTTTTTCTAATGGAAAAACATTTAAACGACCCATCACCAAGTTGCGTTTACTACCCCACAACGAACCTCATCAATCAACGATGGATATATATTGTAACCAGCGAGTATCAGGCGCTGAAAAACCTGATCCCTCTACATAACGAAAATTCGCATGTATATGAGAGGAAATGCTCATACACCATTTACTATATTTAATATTAAACTAACTTAATGAATTAATTGTTAATCATAATTAAGAACAGTCGTTCTTGCCCGGCGGTATGTTCAGTAGATTGTATAATTTATTTAAATTGTATCATACATACATAATAATATATTCACACCCTGTTACTCCGAAATCTCCCAATCTACCAATCTCCCAATTTTAACTCCCCATTCAGCAACATCCTCTCTATTATCCAGTACTCACCACACATTATGTGTAATCTAATCTCCCACCCATGATCTCTCCATCTTCCATTAACATACTTACTTGAGATTAAACCACCGCTGAGGCAAGTAGTTATTTTATAAGATCGATATTGAAAATAAACTCTAATAGCATATTATATAAAATTAATATCTTTTCTACTTTTTCTTTTCTCCCTTTTTATAATTTATCGAGCTATCGAACACTTCCATAATTCGATATTTGATAGTTTGATTCATTCAAATCCAGGCTTAGTGCAAGGTCGTTCCATTTACTGTACCAACTATTATTTCATCGTAGTGCTTCCCGCGCCACTTCTCTTGGTAATCTTTCCAAAGGCATATTGAAAACTTGGCTAGATTTTACTTTACTGTCCATTCTAAAAAAAATACTTTTTTTGTTTATTCCGATTGACTTTAAGGCGCTGAGCTCAAATCTGCAAAACGGTCTGTTACCGTTTGGGCGTGGCACGCCCTTAAAGTTAAAAAAATACCATATAAAATAGTACCAACATTTCAGGAACTGAGTGTCCCTCAGTTTGTGAGTGTCAGATTTGTGTTTAGGGCACTGAAACTTGAGAAATTTCCTAAAAATTATGTTAAGCAACTTTTTTACGTACGATCAACAGAAGTTATAGTAAAAGCCACATTTTGTCAGACAAAAATGGTAAAAAAGACTCGATATTTCTCTTTTTCTTTGATAGCAAGTACCCCAGAAGAAAAAATCCATCGTTTTTAGGTCAGATCTAGTCTTTTTTACCATTTTTGTCTGACAAAAAGTGGTTTTTACTATAACTTCTGTTGATCGTACGTAAAAAAGTTGCTTAACATAATTTTTAGAAAATTTCTCAAGGATAAAAATTTCATAAAAAAACTAAAAATTTTAAAGTCAAAAGTTTGAAAAAAGGCATTTTAAGTAAAAAATTGTAACAAACATTTTCAAAATTTTGAGTTTAAGGAGCCATAACTTTTTTGTAGCTGCCCAGATGTAGCCGAAGTGCTTAAGACTTGTATGCGTTACTAAATTGTCTTTTCAAAATATACAAAACTATTTGTAGCTATAATAGTTTAGAAGTTATAGCGATTTTAGTCGTAACACCTCCAAATTAGAGGTCACCTACTTTGATGGGCTATAACGGGAAATACGATGAAAATAGACCCCCCCCCCCTGCCATACAATTTTTTGTTCGGCAGAGCTCCAGGAATCACCCCTTAAAGGATTATACTTCTTAACTGGGACACCCTGTATACTTGGATTATGTTGACAATGTTTGCTTATTTATTATAACATGCACATTGCACAATGCATAATTATGCTGTTACGATGCAGTTCGGCAACACATGGATGGACTAGCACTAGAGTGTGAGGCATGGTATTTAAAGAGATAGGGTGTGAAATGTGAATGGGATTGAGAGAGAGTCACACTCTATAAGGATTTTAGATGAGCTATTAGTCTAGGTTATATTCAACAGAGTGCCAGAAGGCTTGTTCTTCAGTAGTGTCTACTAACTGGGCATACATCACACACCAGCACCTGCTACAGATATTCTCTCCGGGGCTGGCTCTTAGGTGTATTGAAACAGTAATATAGTCGGACTTAATGAACGACTAATACGTAAAACTTGAATCTGGCAATAACTGTGGCCCATGACTGTACGTGTACGTATAGGTACTATCAGGTGTTCGCTTTTCGTGGCTGGTTTATGTTGTATGGTTTTTGGTGATCGTTGCTTCGGAATGGTACTACTGAGAAAGCGGAAACATTATGTTGCCACCATCTACTTAAAGCGTATTTATGGTATTTAGATGGTTTGTACTAGCAAACGAAAAAGATGAGACGGAGCGAAACACGGTGCCAAAGCCAATCAGTGCACTAAGTGTTGGATACTTATATTTTAAATAGGTTATCATTTTTCAACATTGCGCCACCTCTCGCGAACGTCTGACAAACATCCGAGAGTATAACTGTCTTGAAAAAGCTTCCCAATTTAGCCCTTCGGACTCGGCATAAAATTTTAGGTCCCTTCCATTCGTCCCAAAAATAAAACTCACACAAAACGAATGGTTGTGAGCCTAGGGTGTATAATACCTCTACACGCCTGTTGCCCCAACAATTTTTTGTTTATCAACAGTGGGGAGCAATGTTACGTTGAGAAAATAATATTACCAGATCAAAAGCATTTAGAATATCTAAGGCCACTGCTCTGAATTCGCCATGTTGTTCAATAGTTGCGCTGAAGGTGCAGTGAAATAACTTCACGGGCAATAACTTCACATAGGAAATAACATCACCTCGAGTGGGAAATTACACCTATAATTTGAGAATTTTCCGATTCTAACTGGAAAACAAAAACGAAATGGAATTATTTATAATGATCTCAGCATAATTTTATTAACATAAATAATAACAATAAAAGGGTATAATTTCATGTACATTATTATGAATATAATAACAAATAAAAACCAGTAAGACAATTATCTTTGACTATGCCGAAGCTCAAATCAAATATGACTATATTATTGTAAATAAAAATTGTTTTTATATTGTCCTAATTGGTTTTACCAAGCACCGTAATCAATTTTATGATAGGAAGTATCGCTAGCAGATTTTGGTTTTCCTGGAGTTTAAGGGTAATCATTTTAGGATAATTAGTATTCTAAAAAACCAAATATTTGCTAACAAAAGTATGGTTTCGTATAACAATATTTATTTATACCCGGTACCACACTGTGGTGATTTATACCCGGTACCACACTGTAGTGATTTATACCCGGTACCACACTGTGGTGAGGGTATATTCACTTTGTCATTCCATTTGTAACGCCCATAAGGAGGCGTTGTAGGTATGACAAACTATATATATTATTGATCAGCATCACTTTCTTAGTCGATCTAGCGATGTCCGTCTGTCTGTCCGTCTGTCTGCCTGTCTGTCTGTCCGCACGATTACGGCCGTAATTTAAGAGCTATTGACTTGAAATTTGGTATGCAAGCTTTTATCCACCAAACTGAGGCTAAGTTCGAAGATGAGCAAGATCGGATGAAAACTACTACTACCTCCCATACAAAAATATCAGATTTATATAGCTTTTTGTGTTAAAAATTAAATTTAAATAGCTACAGTAAAGATAGCAAGTTTAAACTTTGCACATATTGTTTTAATAATATTTAAAAATTTTTGACAAAAAATGAGCTTGGTCGAATAAAAACTACCCATACCTCCCATACAAATTATATAATTTGTTAATACTAAAATATTTTTTTTTTACAATAATATAGTACCGGGTATTTGAGCTTCGGCATAGTCGAAGATAATTGTCTTACTGGTTTTTATTTAAAAACAATATTTTTTATTTAAAAAATTTGTTATGGGTTTTTTACCAAGCCTTTTTTCATAAATGTTATAATAATACTAAAACAACATGTGTAAGGTTTAAAACAATTTATTTGCGCAATAACAATTTCAATTAAATATTTTAGTATTAAAAAATTATATATTTGTATGGTATGGTAGTTTTTATTCGACCAAGCTCATTTTTTGTCAAAAAATTTTAAATATTACTAAAACAATATGTGCAAAGTTTAAACTTGCTATCTTTACTGTAGCTATTTAAATTTAATTTTTAACATCAAAAAGCTATATAAATCCTATATTTGTATGGGAGGTAGTAGTAGTTTTCATCCGATCTTGCTTATCTTCGAACTTAGCCTCAGTTTGGTAGATCGTACCAAATTTTAAGTCGATAGATTTAAAATTACGTCCGTAATCGTGCGGACGAACAGACAGACAGACATTGCTAGATCGACTAAGAAAGTGATGCTGATCAATAGTATATATAGTTTGTCATAACTACAACGCCTCCTTATGTGCGTTACAAATGGAATCTCAAAGTGAATATACCCTCACCACAGTGTGGTAACGGGTATAAAAATAGTTGCCGCAACATGCCCGTATAGGCGCGAATTTATAACTACATATTACGTTATCGAATGGTCGAAAATCTTTTTTTTTAATTCATGCTCAACAAAGACAAAGTCAGGACTTACGTCATAATGTCAATTGAAAGAATTTGGCTTTATGTCACTTTCACAAAGCGACCGCGACGTAAGGCCAAGTTTAGATATTTGGTCTTATGTCACGCCACCATATTATATATATTTACGAAAATATGACAGGTTTGGTGGGACATAACACAAGTCCAAACTTTTTTTTTTGGCACTTACGTTCCGCTCGGACGCGACATAGGTCCCGAATTCAATTAGGAAGTCGAAGTCCCCTTCAGTGAAGTGTCCATATGTGAAGTTATTTCATTGCACCCACCGCCGTTCCTTTTTTAAAGGCTTTTACTTAACCTCATCGAAAATTTGTTATGCTCAAATCCTGCAAACCAAATTTGGACTAAACTTATGTAGAACTTTGAAATTTTCCATGTTGGTTGGGTTGTGAAAACAATGCAATATTTGTGAGAAATTTTTGGATTTTGATTCCCCTGCCCTTTAAAGGAGGTTTTTTCATAACACATGAGCCGTATTAACTTGAAACTTTGTATTTCAATAGATAAGTCAAAAATTTTACATGCGTGTAATTAATCGTTCTTCAAAATTCCTCCTATACGGGTTGAATAGGGTTGCCAGAAATAATTTGAAGAAAGTAGTTATCAAGCATGAAAATCCCGGACTTTCCCGGACAAAATAGGATCTAAAAAAGAGTACAAAACTAGGACCAAAATGCGCGTACTATTTCTTCCAAAAAGATTTTAAATTTCTCGTTTTAATAGCGGTAGGTACTTCATGTTTTTAGGTGTGTCAACTGCGCTGAACAATTATTGTCGGCTGATTTTCTGACACTTTATGAAAGTGTTGAAAAAAGAAGTTCAATATAGGTATTCAAATCTTGAAATTATAAATATTTCCTTAGACAGATAGTTCCTATTTTCCAACTTCCAATTGGTGGAAAGGGGGAAGAGGAAAAGAAAATAAAATTCAATTTCTGGTATGGTATGGTAGGTAGGTATATTTCGTATTTTACAAATAAAAATATTGTGTTATAAATTACGTGAATTTTGGCATTCACGGATTTTCAAAATATTGGAAAAAGCTTTTCTCACTGAGAGAAACCCTGCAGCAATATCAACAAAAAAAAATCGCATTCGATTTTGAGTAATGTGGTGGACATAGAAATGCAACACAAGTAATTTTTGTATTTAGTGTTTTCGAACCTTTGTTTTGTCGATTACCAAAGTTGGTATTACAATAATAATGTTGGAGAGTTCAGAAGTAACAAGTTTGGATTCAAAACCACTACCAAAGAGCGGGAATACAATTGAGACTTCCAAGCTCTGTAAATTTCGAATTTTCTTTTCTCTTGACGATGAGAAATGAAAAACCCGGACAATCTAGAAAAACTATCCCGGACGTTCCCCTCATAGGTGAAAAAGAGTACATGTCCGGGAAAATCCGGACGGATGGCAACGCTAGGGTTGAAAAAGGGATTGCAATGCTTTTTATTGTTAGGCAACACATCACCGAGTATTTTTTCAGCATACAAAAAAAAAATTCAAAATCGTATATCTCGAAAACTACCACTTGCGCTTACTTACTTATTGGCCGCGGAGTGCTCCTGTGAAGATTGGTCAAAATCGGACAAAGGGGCGTGGCACCGCCAATACAAAAAAAAAACTTCTAATTCTTATATCTATGGTTGGGTGTGTATGAATCGGGTAGGCGCTGATTGGCATCAACTTGGCGGTGCCCAGCTGTTGCAACTTTTTCATACACATCAATTGTGCTTATTTTACCTCCGCGTGGTAACCACCGGGTACTGGCCTCGCCCACCTGGGCTTGGCTTGCTAAACTTATAAGCGCGAGTGTTGAACACGAAAAAAATAGCAACACTATAATGCTCTGTCGGAACTGACTGTCTGTTCGAGCCTCAGAAGTATAACATGAGCCCCTCAGAAAGAGGACGTGCGGCGGAAGAATTCACGCGATTGAATCAACGGTGACGTCAACAGTCGGCATGGCAGATACCTTAATGAGCTACTTCGACGTATTTGGAGCTGAGGTTATTACGGATTTTTCAATACTAGTCAGGGTGTTGAAATAGAGACGGTGGCGGAAGAGCCCTTAATGGGCCAACGGCAGCACTCAAATCCCCGAAGCGGGTTACTGACTCCGGAATATCCGGCTCCTTTTGTCCAAGGGGTCACAGAAAGGGCCTGGCCCTCCAGGTTGGGGGTTGTGCGTGGGGTTAACTACCCAACCACGGAAAACAGCACCGGTTACGAAGCAACCAAAAGCCTCGGATATGGATGGATTTACTGTTGACGACCCTGCAAAACGAAAAAAGGACAATGACTTTCGGATCTGCACATGGAATGTTCGAACCCTGAACAGACCGCGTGCAGCCGAACAACTAGCGGAGGCCCTAAGCTGCTACAATGCAGATATCACCGCCATCCAGGAAGTACGGTGGGATGGGCCCGGCAAAAGAAGGATGAAAAACTGTGACATCTACTACGGTGATTGCTACAGAGAACAGAAGCAGCGCCTATTCGGATGCGGATTCGCTGTAAGCGGCAGACTTAGGCAAGAAGTCTTGAGCTTTCAACACGTTAGTGAACGCCTTACAACTATCCGCATCAATTCGTCAACATCAGCCTGATATGCGCTCGCCCCCACAGAAGATAAAGACGATGCTACCAAAGAATGTTTCTATGAGCTCCTCGACAAAACATATGAGCAATGTCCTAATTACGACGTTAAAATCGTCTTAAGTGATTTTAACGCCAAAATAAGGAGGACATCTTTGGTAGCACGATCGGAAAGCACAGCCTACACGACACCACGTCTGGAAACGGACTTAGGCTAATTGACTTTGCTGCGGGACGTAATGTTACTATAGCTAGTACACGGTTTCCTCACCTCAACATTCACAAAGGGACATGGCGGTCACCAGATCAACAAACCGTCAATCAAATTGACCATGTTGCGATCGACGCAAGGCACTCCTCCAGTATTCTAGATGTTCGAACTTTCCGAGCGGCCAACATAGACTCGGATCACTACCTTGTTGTAGCCAAGGTCAGTGTTACCGATGGGCGACATATGTCGCCAAATGGCGACTTTTCTGCTGTCGGGACCCATGGCGACTACAATTCGAAATAAACGATTTTTGGGCCCTTTTCTCAAATACAGGCGACATTGGGACGCATTTCCAAAATTCAAATTTATTTTTCAGTTAACACAAGAATTTTGAGAAAAATGTGTTTTCTGCTTTAAGAATTCTTCGCATGTTTGTTGAATAATTCTCATACCAAACGAAATAAAAAACATCCAATAAATATCTTAGTGTGTGTTCCTACCTACAGCGCAACAGGAACTTTCCATTCAAAAATCAAAATGTCAACAGAATGCCAGCAAAACCTTATTTGTTTCTATGTGTGTATCAGTGTATGTGCTCTTTCATCCAGCTGTATTTTGTCTCTGCTATGTATTATCTATGTTGTTTTCGCTTTTGGTTTGTTGATTGGTCTTTCTTCGATTTGCGTTGTGTTTTGTGTTGTGTTTGGTAATTTGATAAGGAAATAAAAAAAGCACAAATTGGAGCTATGGACAGGTAATTCATATTTATATTAAATTGGTCTGAAGAAAATATAATATGTAATCTGATTTAGATTCATTAAAAAAACACCCCGAGCGCTGTCACAACCAAAACCGTCCACATCGTATGCGCAGCCTGAATCGGATTCGGATTCAGATCCCGAAGAGGTTTTGGACGCAGGATCAGCTTCATCAGAACATGGTTCAAAATCCCTTGATAAGCCAGAAGCACAATGTAGAAAACGAAAATATTTAAAAGAATGGGAAACCAGTTTTAAGTGGTTGAAAAAAGACATTGAAACCAACAGGTCATTTTGTGTTGTTTGCAAGCAACTTTTGTTTAACCAAAAAAACCATTTAGATCGTCATGCGAAAAATGCAAAGCATACGCATAACGTAAAAAAAGCTGCTGATAATGCAAAAATGCAGATAGATCATTCTCTAATATCAACAGAGGAGCAAGCCAAACTTAACAAACAAATCTATACAGCTGAAATTAAACTCGTTCTGCGTATGCTGCAGCAGAATCATTCGTTTAATTCTATGTCCAATATTGTAAAACTGAATGCTTCAATATTTCCGGACTCTAAGATAGCACGACTGGTAAACTCATTTGCTTGAGGTTTAAAACTATTTAAGTTAATAATATCTATACAATTACAGATGAGCTGTGGCAGGGATAAATCGCTGCGAATAACACACTTCATTGCGAAACAAGCAATGAATGTGCTTGTCGAGGATATGAGGAAGAACGCGTTTAGTTTGGTAATCGATGAGACAACCGACATTTCTACAGATAAATGTCTGGTCATTATATCAAGAACCTTTGACCAAAAAGTTGGTAAGACATATGATCGTTTTTTTCAATTGGTTGAACCGAAGAGTGGAAAGGGAGAAGTAATTTACAAGACTCTTATGGCAACATTAGAGGATAACAATATTCCTCTTGTTAACTTTATTGGATTTGCTTCGGACAACGCTTCGAGTATGATGGGTCTTCACAACGGTGTTATTGCCCATTTAAAAAAACGTATTCCGAATATTTTTCATATTGGTTGCACAAGTCACACCGTAGACTTAATAAATAAAAACGCGTTAAGAACTGTTCCGCCTGCGGTAGAGGAACTTTGTAAGCAAATTTACAACTATTTCAAGTATAGCGCTAGACGGCTAAATGATTTTAAACAACTGCAGGATATATTTAACGTCCCAGAGCACAAAATCCTCAAACTTTCGTCAACAAGATGGCTTTCCTTCGAAAGCGTAGCTCACAGAATTGTGGAACAGTGGACGGTATTGCAGCACTATTTTATAACTGCAGAGTTTGAAGATGGGAGTAAAGGAAACGTTAGGGACATTTTGCAGAATTTAAATGATACAAACCTCGTGTATCTTAAATTTTTGCGGTACATTTTAAAAATTATGAACGATTTAAATAAAATTTTTCAAAATGAGTCGTCGCAAATAATTAATCTTATCGCTTACGTAAAGGACACTTTATTTTTAGTGCTTAAGAATTTTGTAAAAAAGGAATGTTTATTTGACGGTCGAATAGAGTTAATAAATTTCAATGGGAAACAACACGTTAAAAGAGTTAGTGATATATATATTGGGCATGAGGCAGAAATAACTTTAAATGGAAGTAGTTTTTCAGACGCCGAAAAAATTGAAATAAAAAAAAAATACTAATATACTATCAGAGGATTTGCTCTGAACTTACAACTAGGATAGATTTAAGTTCAAGCAAACTGACTGTGTTTTCCTATTTTGAACCTCAATTCATAAAGGCAAACAAAGAATTTAATTATTTTAATTTGGTTTCCGAATATAGTCATTTCACAGAAAACGCTGAAAGCGTTATTAATGAATATAAATTACTTGAAAATAAAGCAACTGAAATCAATTTTAAAAAGTACTTTGATATTCAGGATGTAGAGGAGTTTTGGTTCCAAATAGGCAATTTGAAAAATGGTCTTGATGAACCATTATTTGGAAACCTTTATGGACTTGTTTCGAAAGTTCTGACGTTACCGCACAGCAGTGCTTGTGCGGAAAGGGTTTTTTCGAAACTTGCTCTCCAAAAAAATAAGCTGACAAATAGGCTCGAAGTTGCTACTTGTCAGTCAATGCTATTGGCATTGAATATTCTTAATAGAGAAAAATTAGAAGAATGGGTACCGAGTGATGGGCTTCTTAGAGCCTATAAAGACGAAGTCAAAAACATATAAACAAATTTGTGATACTAATTTTAAGTTTTTTTATTAAGAAAATGAACTGATAATTATTATTTTTGTGCTACTAGCTTTACGTATCTTTTATTAAGAAAATGAATTATTATTTTGTATTAATTTTTTTTTAAACTTTGACTTAATGAATTGCGATTCTTTTATA
Source organism: Cheilosia scutellata (assembly GCA_955612985.1). Lineage (NCBI taxonomy): Eukaryota > Metazoa > Arthropoda > Insecta > Diptera > Syrphidae > Cheilosia > Cheilosia scutellata. The sequence goes on from OY015312.1 coordinate 92,549,593, forward strand.
AATGAATATGTTTATTTTGAACTGATATTTTTTATTTTTGTGCTACTAGCTTTACGTTTCTTTAATTAAGAAAATGAATTGTTATTTTGTATTAATTTTTTTTTGACTTTGATTTAATGAATTGTGATTCTTATATAAATGAATATGTTTATTTTGAACTGATATTTTTTATTTTTGTGCTACTAGCTTTACGTTTCTTTTATTAAGAAAATGAATTGTTATTTTGTATTCATTTTTTTTTAACTTTAACTTAATGAATTGTGATTCTTTTATATATTTGTATTTATTTTCTTTTAACTTTAAGTTAATAAATTGTGATTTTTTTATAAATAGATATGTTTGTTTTTTGAATTCGTTTTTATTTTTTTTATAAACTGTATAAACTTTAAACCTGAATGCATTTTTTTTCGTTTCATTAAGTGGGACGCATTTTTTGACTCGGGCGACATTTTTTGGAGACATTTTCAAATTGTCCATCGGTAACGCTGGCCAAGGTACGTATGCGGATATCCCAGACACCACAACAACGAGGAAATACTGTGAGGAGATTCAACGTTGAACGGCTACAAACGCAACAAACCGCCAGAACTTTTGCCGATCGCGTCTCCCTCAACCTCTCGAGAAGTCCTGTGCAGCCTTCATCAAGTGCTGAAGACCAGTGGCATCGATGCCAAGAAGCCGTCAGAAAAGCCGCAACTGATGTGCTAGGTTTCACCCGACCACCACCGCGAAACCCTTGGTTTGATGAAGAGTGCCGGCAAGCACATGCAGCGAAGCAACTGGCCTACAAAGCGGCGCTGCAGAGAAGGACGAGAGCAGCTCGGGAGCTCTACAAGCAAAAAAGGAGGGAAGAACACCGGCTTCTCCGGAGGAAAAAGAAAGAGCATGAGAAGCGCGCGATTGAGGAAATAGAGAGGTGTTACTCCAGGAACAATGTTCGGAAGTTTTACCAAAAGGTAAAAAGAACGTGTCACGGGAACAAGACCCGAACAGAGACCTGTAGAGACGAACAAGGAAACCTTGTAGTGGAGTCACAGTCGGTGCTGAGGACATGGAAAAACCATTTCTGCAGACTGTTAAACGGCGAAAACGACACATATTCCGCTGTCAGGCAGAATGAACCATTCAACCTGGGCGATGAAAGCCAAGAATTCCGTCCACCTGACCAAAATGAGGTAAGGATAGCAATATCCAAACTGAAGTCAAACAAAGCTGCAGGACCGGATGGTTTATCTGCCGAGCTTTTTAAGGCAGCTGGAGATGACTTGGTAGAGAGCATACACCAACTCGTTTCTAAAATTTGGTCAGAGGAAAGTATGCCTGATGAATGGAGCCTCAGCATTGTTTGCCCGATCCATAAGAAAGGAGACCCTCTAAACTGCGCCAACTATAGAGGCATCAGTCTCCTTAACATCGCTTACAAGATCCTGTCTGCCGTACTGTGTGAACGCCTGAAACCATTTGTCAACGAACTGATTGGACCCTATCAGTGCGGTTTTAGGCCCGGTAAGTCCACAACCGACCAAATATTCACACTACGACAGATCCTGGAGAAAACCCAAATCGATACTCACCATCTATTTATCGATTTTAAAGCCGCATATGACAGCATTTATAGAGACGAGCTATACAGAGCCATGTCTAGTTTTGGCATCCCTGCCAAACTTGTCAGATTGTGTAGAATGACGATGGAGAACGCCCGCTGCTCCGTAAAGGTCGGAAACAATCTCACCGAGACCTTTGATGTCAAAAAAGGATTTAGACAAGGTGATGCACTGTCATGTATCTTTTTCAACATCATTCTTGAGAAAATTGTGCGAAACTCGCAAGCCAACACCAGGGGCACAATTTTCCAAAAGTCTGTGCAACTGCTTGCATACGCTGACGACATCGACATCATTGGCAGAACACAGCGAGCTGTCACTGGTGCGTTTGCAGGTATCAGCGCAGAAGCGGCAAAAATGGGTTTAGTGGTGAATGAGGGCAAAACAAAATATATGCTGTCAACAAGAAGGGACACACAACATCGACGAATCGGACAGAACGTCACGATAGACAGCTATAACTTTGAGGTAGTTCGGGACTTTGTCTACCTCGGCTCCGCTATTAACTCTGAAAATGACATCACATCAGAAATCAAGCGAAGAATTACACTTGCTAACCGCTGTTACTTTGGCCTAAGAAGGCAATTGATTAGTAAGTCCTTGTCGAGAAACACCAAGGAGACTCTATATAAGACCCTCATCATCCCAGTCCTGCTTTATGGCGCAGAATCATGGACGCTATCAAAGGCGGATGAAGATCTCCTTGGTCGCTTCGAACGCAAAATTCTTCCAGTGATTTTCGTTCCCGTTTGCGTTGACGGGCTTTGGAGGAGGAGATTTAACAGCGAACTCTACGAGCTGTACAGCGACATCGACCTGGTCAGAAAAGTACGTATCAGTCGACTAAGATGGCTAGGACATGTAGAGCGAATGGACACCAACGCTCCGGCCCGAAGAGTCTTCGATTCCAACCCGGAGGGACAACGCAGTAGAGGAAGACCTCGCCTTAGGTGGCGCGCACAAGTGGAAGGGGACCTCAACCAACTTGGAGTGCGCAACTGGAGGCGGTTAGCCAAAGATCGTGCTAACTGCAGAGGCGTGTTGGTTGAGGCCCAGGTCCACCCCGGACTGTAGCGCCATCTAAGTAAGTAAGTAATTCTTATATCTCGAAAACCACCTAATCGATTGAGCTCAAACTTGCAGATAATCTTAAGCTTCTATGGGGCGAAACTCGATGACGCTATGTATCTCGATAACCGCTGGGCTGATTTTCATGAGTCTTTTTTTGTTTTGTTTGAATTGCTGTATTTCAGGTTTAGACAGAAAAAAAGTTCCAGCAAATCGATTTATTCTTATTTCTCGCATTTTACGAAAGAACATTCCTGTACACGGTCAAAGGCGGGCGGGTACAGCTATCTAACAAAGTTGAAAAACTGTATGTCACCCGTAATTTTCAACCAATATTTAGTTAATTTTTTATATGTCCGTAATTACGGTAATCAATTGATAAGCCAAAAAAAAAATAAAAAAAAAATTTTAAAACCAAAACAAGGCTGGCGGGGGCTCAGCTAGTGTACTTATAAAATCGTTTCATTAGTTTTCTAAACTATTATTTTTTTATAATGTTTTTCGATAAATTCTATGCACCTAAGTAACTACCAACCTATCAATCCTTTGAGGAATCGTTAGTTTTTGTGGAACAACTTAACTGATTTGGCTACATGAAATTTGGCCCCAATGTTGGGGCCAAATTTCAGCAGCAAGTACAAGCCAACTGATTTTAATGAAAATCGCTTTCCGAGATAATTACCTGGAGCTTCTATCTAAGAAAATAGATATTCAGTAATATTCAGTACTGGTCGCGATTGCCACTGGGAATGTCAGATTGGCTGCTCTCTATTCCTCATTTTTCCTACTTACCCATCGTTTCTTTCTATTTGGGGTGAGTCCCAAGGTCCTTGGAAGTAAATGCGAATCGGAGGCCCCATCAGCCTCCGGACTACCTCCGTAGCTATAAGTGTGCTACCCAACACTCTTTCGGCAGTGACAGGTCTGTCACAAATACTATCAGACGGGTGTTCTGATTGGCAGAGTAAGTAAAATCCGGTTGCTTTAATCACTTTGGGCGGAATAGAGACTCGCATCCGTCCTCAAACAGCAAGCCAAGAAGTCGTATGGTATGCCTGACATGCTGTCAGGAGACTTCCACCGATGAATACGAAAATATCGCTAGTGATAAAGAGTGAGGTACGGTTCCCATAGTCAACTATGGTAAACTAAACGTCCTACTAAGCAATGTTGCATCTAATGGATTGCGACAACAACTCTGCGGTTGGATTCAAAGAATTCTTCTGGGTATATCAATTCCAGTTGTAGTCAATAGAAAAGATTTGTGGAGAAATTCAGATATTTCCTCTGATGGTCAAGACTGAAATATAGGAGAGACTAGAGACACGAAAAGGGATACGTTGTCTATTTCAAACATCACTCATACTATATTATAAAATACTGTACAATGTACACTTACACACTTACATATTATATAAAACAATCCAATCTATACTAAATACTATTTCTGGCTTCAATATAGCGCTTAATTAATATAGCCGCGCAACTAGCTTTCCAGTTGAATTCCATTTCCACCTTGTGGCAATCAATTCAGTTTTTCATTAATTCACTTAGTTACAAATCAATTAAAAGCGAATCTCCATTTCACTGAAAACTGTGAAAGAAAAAGGTAAAAGGAACATTTTTTTCTGAATCAACGCATTAGCAATCTTGCTTTCATTTCAACCCAATTAAAATTCAAAGAGTCCTCTTGTTCTCACCCGGATTCCGGACCATACCAGTTGTCTTCGTTTCCCATAGCCACCAATTAACAAAATCGCCAAAGCAATAGAATACGAACATTTTTGGAAAACCTCCAATTATCGGCTAATGGCTTTCAGGGACATGGCGAACAAACTGATGATAAAATTGTATTTTCCTCAATTACGAAGAAGCAAGGATTTGTCACAAGACTTCATAATGATGATGATGATGGTATAAATGCGAGTCCTATTTGTATTCTCTATATAGTAACGTTATAGTAAGTGACTTCCAGTTACACAATTGGCTTGGAATAGCTACCACTTCTGAGCCTCTTGCAGATGAAAACCAGTGTTCAGCCCTAAAATTTTACTTAATTAAGTAAATTGCTGGCTGGTCCTTAAATAGAGATAGCCGTTCAGTGGATTTTGCCTGAAATCCGAATGGAGTTAATGTTCCCTCTTATTGGAGTGGAAAACTTTAATAAATTTATTGCTGCATTATGTTGGTGTAGTTCTAGTTGGTAATTAAAGGATTTGATTGGACATTTTGTATGTACCTACCATAACCATATACATTATACATTTCATGGTTTTCTTAAATTATTTAGGTATTTAGTGAGTAAGTTAACACAAAGTTGATAAGCTGATTGCAGTATAGAGTAATCTATTTGAAAATCAAACAATTTAGATATTTTTAGCAGTATAATTAAGCAGACGAATATTTTCTAATATCTTTCACAAAGACACTTTTATGTTACTGCACCCCTTAAGGCATCATTAATGATAAGGACCACTGAGAATCTGCGAATTTTGATGTTAAAAAAACATATTTACTATTTAATTCCTTCAATTTTAATTTTCTAGATTCTAGAGGACGTATATTTAATTTAACGCGAATGAAGTCATCATTTTCTGATCTTCATGTTAAGCATTTAACGCGTTCCCATTTCAAATTTATCAACTCCGGAGAGAAATATCACACTAGTAAAAAAAAATTTAAAATGATAAATTCTGATAAAACAGCAAGAAGGAGACTTGCCGTTCCGCATCTGCCGCTCTGAGATCATTGCGTAAACAAGAATGGGGATTCGACATATTTATAAAAAAAAGTGTGTAGGTAACTAGTCAGCGACGAAAAGTGATGAGATCTAAATGTACGCCAAGTTCTTAGTTTAAGAAGGTTAAATGTTAAAAATAGATAGATAGATAGATAGATCGTTTATTCAATTCAAAGTTTTTAACAATTTTAGTAATTTTTATAGATACTGAATAAAATAAGACATGACACATAATGTCGTGTGCCTGTGGCAACAATTGAGTTTAGTTTTACAAATATATGTATGTTTAACTATTAGCATTAACATGTGTAATTACAATTCAAATTAAGGAAAAAGTGAAGATTTATCTATTTAACGTATATTTTAATTCAAAAACCATGACTTTTAGTTTAGTTAAAACGAAAGAAAAAAAAAATGCAAGACCTTATTTGCTTGAGTTGGAAAATTCATAAATTGGGCTTTTAGTTTAGCTAAAACAAAAGATAAGTACAACAAAAAGGAACTTAAAAACGTTGATTGATGATTTTCGCCCTGTAAGCTAAAGCTTCTAAGCAGTACTGCGACATTAGTGCCCAATTGGCCCCATTCAAGTGATTCAGAAACTCCTCTTCTTGTAACTGATTTTTTCCAAAGAAAGTTCTCCTTACCTCCTTCAAGATCGGACATATTGCCAAAAAGTGTTTAACGTCTTCCTTCACCTGCATATTACACAGCGCGCAGTTGCTCGTTTCCTCATTTATGTGCGGCTTGCAATTAGGGTTTAATAGTTCACCTCTCATTTTAAAGATTATCCCAATTCTATAACTAGTGAACTCGCTCTTGAAGTAATTACGGTAATTCAGGTTATAATTGACTTTAGAATAATATTGGTGTGCCGACGATGACTTTGCATTTTCTATGAAAGCGTACCTTTCGTTCTCATCCGTTGCTTTTATTATTTCGTACAAGATTTTTTTCCATTGTCCGGAATTCGCAGCAGTTAAGTTTAAAGCTATGCCACAGTCAGCTGCTATCTCAGTCCAATCTTTGACAAAAAGGCATTTGTATTACAAAGCGTATTGCAGAATTTGCTTCGGTAATCTGGAGTCGTTCATGTTCATAACCCTTATTAAATAATCTGCATTCAATATTAGAGTTGAGACCAGGGGCGTAGCGAGGGTTCGAGCCGTGGGGGGGTGAATTTCAATGAAATGCCGACTTATTTCAGGAACTTGCCGACTGTATAGAAATCATGAAAATCGGCCCAGCGGTTATCGAGTTATATCTAACATGAACGAGTTTCACTCCATAGAAGATGTTTTTTGTATGGGAGGCGCCACGCCCCTTTGTCCAATTTTGACCAATCTTAACAGGAATTCCCCTGGGCTAATACCTAAAGGACCATTCACATAAGAGCGACCAACTACCTACGATCGAACGACTATTCGCAAGTTTTGTCAGCCCGTTCACATGAACACTTTTATAGGTCGCGGAAGTTCGCGAATTCCGGCCATCAGTTTCTACAATGTCTAGTTTGAGGTTAAGTTCGAACGAATGTTTTATTCGCTAGTTTGTGGAACGCTAATTAAATGATGTGGATTGCGAATGAACTTTGACAATTCGCGACAATGGTGTTTTCGTTCGCGGCAAAAAGTTTGGAATTCGAAATTTCGTTGATAAACTTATTTTCTTAATACATTTTGATGGCCCAAACACACGTTTGTCGCGAATTGTTAAAGTTCGCAATCCACATCAATAAACCGCGAACTAGCGAATAACACATTCCTTCGAATTTAACCTCAAATTATAAATGCCAACCGTCCTTTTAAAATCGAATCGAAATTCGCTAAATTTTAAGGATTTCAGTCGGCAAATTCACCGATGCCGACCGTCTTTTTTAAAATCGAATCTAAACTTCTTAAATTTTAGGGATTTCAATCGGCAATCTCACCGATTTTAAGGAGTTCATGTGGAACCTTTTAAAATGCCAACTTTTGTATAGGTTTACAAGTTTAAAAACCCATACCTAATGGAAATCCAAACTTAAGACCTAATTTTTGAAAATTGATCGTTGATTTGCCGACTCTTGGAAATCGTGGGGGGGTGCGACACCCCCACGCCCCCCCCCTCGCTACGCCCCTGGTTGAGACATATAGCGTTGGTAGACCCGTTTCTAAATGGTACATATATTTCGGTGTGTTTATAGGTAGACGAAATGTTTTTCTTAAATAGAATCGCAGCAAACTTTCCACTTCGTCAAATTTCTTTGTACCCCAGAATTGTGCCCCATAAAAGAGAATAGCTTGTGCCGTAGCATTGAAAACATTATATTTGGCCTTTACGGCTATTAGGTTATTGTTGAAAATACGATTCCAATTGGCGCATATAGCAGATTTTGCTTTGTCGCGTTTGTTATTAAGATGCTTATCCATCTGCATATTAAAGGTTAACTCCATTCCCAAGTACATATATTCCTTAACAGTATCGAGGATCATTCCATTATATTTCCAGGTTTCAGATTTTGCAAGCTTTCCTCAGCCATTTTTAAAAACCATAATTTTAGATTTGGACGTGTTGACCTCAAGGCTCCACAAATTACAGTACTCAGACAATTTATTGATCATTAACTGCAGTGAGTGAGGCGAATTTGCGAGAATGAATATATCATCCGCATACATTATCAGCTTTATTTTAACCGAACCACACTCCACTCCACACGGAAGAAATTCACCTAGGTCGTCGAGGAAGAGGGCAAACAAAAGGGGGCTGAGGTTACATCCTTGTCGTACACCGCGGTTAATCTCGAAAGATCCAGAAATTCTGCTGCCATTATAAATATTACCCTCGTTTGCTGGTAAAGTTTCTCAATAGCTTTGCAAAATTTGGATGACACACCTAGGTTGTAAAGTTTGTAGAATAAGGCGTTTCTATCTATTGTGTCAAAGGCCGCTTTAAAATCAACAAAAAAGGCATACAGTGTTTTTTTTTGTAAGAGCCGAACTCGTGCTAGACTTCCTAAGACAAAAATATTGTCTATCGTTGAGTATCCCTTTCTAAAACCTGACTGAAATTCACTCAGCTTGCGATTTTTTTTAAATGTTAAAAAAAAATTGGTAGGTTTCTTCGCTTTCACTTTGGCTATCTTTCTTAAAAACTTTTCATTAAAATCATTTTCAGCAATGCAGGTCGTACCCTCTACCAAATTTCAACATTCTACGGCGATGAGAAGTGGCCCAAATAAATAATAACCGATTTTCAAAAGTGGGCGAATACCACGCCTCCTGAATGGAGAATATAACATTTTTGATATTTTTCTTTCTGTACACTGCAAGTCCTACCCTCTACCAAATTTCAACATTCTACGGCGATGAGAAATGGCCCAAATAAATAATAACCAATTCTCAAAAGTGGGCGTGTCTGAGAGAGAATGAGTCAGTAGCTTAAAAAAGTGTTCCGATTATTTTCCCAGTTTATGTATATAAAACCGCAGTATTAATTGAAAAGTTGTTTGTTTTCTTGTGGCTTGAAGTGCTCGTATCCGGAATAAACTTTAAAATCAGTGATACAACAAAATCAATATAAAAATATCATTAAATAAAGTTTAGTATTTGCCCACGCCAAATTTCTTCGGTTCATTTGCACAAAATGCCTGAAACAAGAGGCGCAAAACAGATCCAACATAACGTTTACTCTCCGAGAGGTGCTGCTTCAAACAACTCAGCGAATATTGCGGATAAGCTGTGGATCAGGATGGAGAAAAAACTGCAGAAGTGGGGAGATGATTTTAAAAATGAGCTTGCTGCAATGCTTGACGCGAAATTGTCATCGTTGGAACAAAAGCTTAATGATAAAGTCAAACAGGTAACTCTTGAATTGGAACAGAATATCTACGATGTGTCCGATAAGTGCAATCGCCTTGAACTGATTGCTGACGAGCTTGAAAGGGATAAACTCAAATCTGATGCGATTTTGTATGGTGTGCCAGCTCAACCAGAAGAAAATCTATGTGACGTTTACCAGAAAATCTATGGCACTATTGGTACTCCTGCACACGCATTAAACATCGTCTTTAGAGTCAGACCATCACGACATCGGCAGGGCCGGCAGGGCGGCATGGCCTCAAGTGATGCTTGCCTTGCATTGTGTTGAAATTCGCCAATGACCGAGATAAACAAAATCAGCTGCGGCTGCTTATCGCAAGAGAACAAGTTCTACATAAAAGCTTTGTGATATTGGATTTAACTCACAAAGAAGCTTTCTTATCAGCGAAAGCCTAACAAAACGAACTTACCAACTACAACGGCAAGCTCATAAATTGAAAGAGCGTTCCCAAATTTCCACGTTTCATACATTTAATGGAAGGTTATACATCCGTACTGCAACAAACCAATCTCCTGTACTGATTAATTCAATTGAAAACCTGAGAAATGCGATCGGTGCTGCCTTTGATGATCGAGAAAACAACGTCACAGTATAGCTGCAATACGCCACCGAATATATTTTTATTAAATAGTATTTTATTGGTTATTTTCTTGGTTAATTTAATTTAGTCTTTTTCATTTCTGGTTTCTTAAACATTTTTACTCTTTTGTTGTGCGAGAATTGTCAAGTGTTTTGTTTGATCTTCTTCTGACGGCTTTTCTCTTTAATTCTTGTGTTCGATTTTCTTCCTTTTACCTACTAAAATGTCTTTTGTAACTAACAACAATGGAAGCAGAGTGAATGAAAATTTACACTCTTTAGTACATTCTGTGCCAACAGCGAATGGGTTTGCACATTTGTGGTTTGATCCCAACGTTCCGGATGAATGCTATCCACTTATCGATTTGGACGAATTGGAGGAGGTGCTGCTATTTATTTGAGGGAGGGAATCAGGTATAAGGTCGTGTTACGTTCAGCTAAGACTGACCCTGTGCAATTTTTCTTCATTGAAGTAAGGAATGTCGAAAATAAATGTGTAATCGGATCTATATACAGGGTGTCCCAGTTAAGAAGGACAATCCTTTAAGGGAAGATTCCTGAAGTTATGCCGAACAAAAAATTGTATGGCAGGGGGGGTCTCTTTTCATCGTATTTCCCGTTATAGCCCATCAAAGTAGGTGACCTCTAATTTGGAGGTGTTACCACTTAAAACTAAGGTTTTTCTTTCATAGCAACCCAGAATAAAAAGTTGGCGGGGTTCCAACTGCACAGCTAGTCGGCGGACCTGACTGAATGCTGAAATTCCACAGCACGCAAAATCCCACCCTCAACTTCTGCCGACGCTTCGTCCGTCGCTTTTATTTGGGGCAGCTGACCCGGTATCAACAAGGCGCTGATACGCATGAGCGACTCACCTACATGGTGTTCTACGATTTGGGTATCGGCGTTGGTACTCCTATCTTGCCACCGAAGCGTTTCCATGGCAGAACCCGTTTATAAACACTATTTTCGAGTAATAACGTATTGAATACATTTTGTGGAGATCAACTTATCAATGTTAAGCTTTTTTTTCCTATTCGACAATAATTAACTGTTAACCATTGCTCATAGGTACGTTAGTTTATTATTCTCACTTAATTTTGTTTGACCTTTGACTGACAAAAAATGGCTTTTACTACAACTTCTGTTGATCGTACGGAAAAAAGTTGCTTAACATAATTATTAGTAAATTTCTCAAAGATAAAAATTTCATAAAAAAATGGAAATTTATTAAGTCAAAATTTTGAGAAAAAGGCATTTTAAGTAAAAAAATGTAATAACTAATTTTCAAAATTTTGAGTTTAAGGAGCCATAACTTTTTTGTAGCTGCCCAGATGTAACCGAAGTGCTTTAGATTTTTATGCGCTACTTAATTGTCTTCTCAAAACGCCCAAAACAATGTACCTATAATAGTTTAGAAGTTATAGCGTTTTAAGTGGTAACACCTCCAAATTAGAGGTCACCTACTTTGATGGGCTATAACGGGAAATACGATGAAAATAGACCCCCCCCCTGCCATACAATTTTTTGTTCGGCATAACTTCAGGAATCTTCCCTTAAAGGATTGTCCTTCTTAACTGGGACACCCTGTATATGCCTCCAAGTATTGCTGACTACCGAATTGTTGAAAATATTATCAATGAGGCTTCCCACATGGCTCAAAACTTGTAATATGTGGAGACCTTAATATAAATCTTCTTAGTTATACTTCAAGCCACCTTTTCAGAGATGCTATGAGTGCTTCAAACCTTTCGTTTGCAAACATAACCGACGCAACGCATTTCATGCCTAATAAGACTCCATCACTCTTAGATGTTTTTTTGCTTAGTGACCCCAGTTTATTGAAATTCTATAACCAACTGTCAGCACAAGCGTTCTCTTTTCATGATCTTCTTTTCACCACCATTGACTTTGCTTTAGATAAGAATAACATTCAACATAAATATCAATATCGAGACTTTCGTCACATTAACACTCATAATTTATTTTTTGAATGCGAGAACCTTACTTGGCATGACTTCTACTTAACACCTAACGTCGACGGTCAGATACACATCTTTAACGATAATATTTCTTATTTGTTTAATAAATATGTTCCAATTAGAACAAAAGTTGTAGCAAACGCTGAATGTCCTTGGATGTCAGCTGTTATCATTAGTGCGATGTCATTACGTGATAGTATTTTTCGGCGATGGAAAAGGTTTGAATGTGCTGAAATGCTCAATGCATTCAAAATAGCAAGAAGCCGTGTTACTTGCATGATAAGACGCGCAAAATATCTCCACTATCTCCAAAAATTTGATACAAACTGCTCGTCCAAAGTCTCGTGGAAACAAGTAAAAGACCTTGGGCTTGGCAAGAAATCCCATCAGTCTATAAATGGAGACATTAATATTGAGGAAATTAACATGAAAGCTCAACTTCAACCTCCATTTGGATTCCATTGTGAGCAAGGCAAGAAGCCGATTGGGACTTATAAAACGCTTCTCAAAGGAATTTAAGGATCTTCTACGAATCTGGAATCTCAAGAATAGAAAGTATTCAAAAGCAGTTTCTTCTTTTGCATTACGTGATCTGCCTTGGAACCCCGAAAGTCGTCTTCCTCCCTACATAAGTCGATTAAAGTTGCTGAAGAGAGATATCCAATGTTATATTCCTGTTTTGCGTTCCGACTGGTAACGTCAACTCCACATATGTTCTCAATTTAGTAAACATCAATACCAGACCGAGGACAACAAGGAACCCAATTTTTGTATACCAAAGGACATCTCGATGTAACTATGAGAGTAATGGCCCCATAAATAACCTGACGAGGGATTTCAATAAGTACAATCATGTGATTGATTTCAATATCTCAAAATTTTATTTAAAAAAAATATTGAAAGAATTTTAAAACAGCATATTCTAATTATTAGCTTCTCAAAACTGATTAACTGTGACATTTATGTATAGTAGTTAAATAAATAAATAAATAAACAAATATTCTCAAAGTTTACAGAAAAGGAGAGAAAAAAGACAAATAAATAAGAGAACAAATCGGTGTTCAAATTTAAAAAATTTAAATAAATTATAGAAACAATTTTATGGTATGGGAGGAGAATTATCCAGTGCTAAGAACGAGTAAACGGCAGGTAAAAACTGGCTGTGTTCGATTTTACTCCTTAAGGAGAGAGGAAGATGATTCCAGAGGCTAACAGAGTGAATGAAAAATTGACGACGCGTTGTCAGGCAGGTGTACGTCAGTGATGGGACTTCTACCACTTAAGTGGTATTTCTACCACTTTTTGCTCAACCCAAAATTCTACCACCCGCAAATCCAAATCTACCACTTTTTCAGATGGGAAAAAAAATGGAACAATAACGCATATAATAACAAATACCTACGCACTGGTGTACGTACAAGGTCTTAGAGTTCTGCCTCGCCCTGACTGCGAAAAATTGGTGCCTTCCAATCGCTAAGCATTTTGTTTTAGCAGGATTTAATAGCAGCTGGTTTTGGATTGATCACTTTGCTATCGATGCCAGGTCCTCGTTCATTTTTACCACGGCATCTTCAACTAAACCTATAGGAAAGTGGAAATACATTGGACGATAATCATTTAGATTTCCTGAGCTCTTCGGTATCGGTACTATCTTAGCCCATAGCCATACGGTCGGATAAACGGAGGTGGTTAAGATGGAATTAAAGATATAAGTTATATAAAGAAGTATTTTTGGGATTAGAAGTTTTATAAAGTCGAGGTGGATATTATCCAGCCCAACATACTTTGATTTTATTGAAAAGATCGCGTTGCCAACAGTGAATATATCCACTCCAGAAAGTGAAAAGGCATCTTGAGAGTAGTTCGGTATGAATTGTAATGAACTGTTTTGTATGACCGTGGTGTGGTTAGCAAATTTCTGTCAAAGACCACACCAAGATCATTAAAGCAATCAACACTTTCAACAGCTTCCTCATTAATTTTGGCGTCTCGTGAAGGTCATGCTTTTACACTTCTTAAGATTAAGCTGCATAGTTTCTTTTACAACATTCCTGCATAGTATCAATGTCATGCTGTAAAAATATATAACCTTGCCGGCTACTATCTATATGAATAGATCAGCTTACAGTCATCCGCAAATAGTAAAATCTTTGAGTATGTAATAAGAGGACATAAATCGTTGATAATGAACGCAACACTCTTAGATGCATTTTTCGTTAGTGATATGAGTAAAGTGGCTTTGTATGACCAGCTATCTGCGCCTGCTTTTTCAAAGCACGATATAATCTTTTTAACGTTGGAGTTCTGTATTAGTTATTCTATAAAGCATATAAAATACCGTGATTTCCATAATATTAATTTTGAAAGTTTGGATGAGCAAACAAGAACTACTAACTGGGATATTTACAATCGTCAAGTGAACAGTTGCAGTATATAACTGAAAATATTACAGCTCTATTCAATACTCATGTGCCCTTAAAAACGAAGGTCATAAAGCCATGCAATAAACCATGGTTTACCCGCAACGTACGTTTATTAATGCAGCAGCGGGATGATGCTTATAATTGTTGGAAACGGTATCGATTAAATGAGTTCAAGCGAATGTATTCTTCACTGCGCAATAGAGTCGTAGCGGAAATACGTAAAGCCAAATCTCAAATTTACTCTAACCAGCTTAGTACTTCTTTAAGTGGGCGTCAGTTGTGGAATAATTTACACAAGTTGGGGATCGGTAAATCAAGAGACATTCGAGCTGAAAATATTGATGGCAATACTCTCAACCAGCAATTCGTATCCTTACCATTGCCATCTACATCGATTACTGAAGATTCATTTTCGTTTGCTGTTCAGTCGGACCACACTGGCTTTGGGTTTCAAGCGGTGAATAGTACCGATGTCGTAGAATGTGTGCTTTCCATAAAGTCAAACTCTGTTGGGCTGGATGAAATTCACCCCTCATTTTTAAAAATGGTGTTGCCGGTTGTGTTGCCACATATAACGTTTTTGTTTAATACAATTCTAACGACCAGCGAGTACCCGGATCAATGGAAGCTGGCTAAGATTTTTCCGCTCCCTAAAAATGCCAAAGGTGATGAATTTAGGCCTATTTCTATTTTGCCGTTTTTGTCAAAAGTATTTGAAAGGGTTTTGCAAAAGCAAATTAACGCGTACCTTACGTCGAATAATTTGCTTACTCCCAATCAATCTGGATTTCGTAAAAATCATAGTTGTATCACGGCCTTGCTAAATGTTACTGACGATGTAAGGCAATCATTGGATAGGGATGAAGTAACCTTTTTGGTATTGCTTGACTTCTCGAAGGCTTTCGACACAGTCAATCATTTAAACTTATGTAAAAAGCTTATGCAGCAATATAACTTTTCGGCTTGTGCTGCCAAATTACTTTATTCATACCTCACTAATAGAAGGCAAGCAGTTCAAGTTGGTGACAACTTGTAAGGCAATTCTCCACAATATAACCGGCGTCCCTCAAGGTTCCATACTTGGTCCTCTTTTGTTCTCTATGTATGTTAATGAACTTCCATCCATAATCAAGAATTGCTCATCTCATATGTATGCAGATGATGTGCAACTATATCTAAGCTGTCCTCTCGGCCTTATCGAGCATGGCGCTTCTTGCATCAACGAAGACTTGGAGAAAATAGTACACTGGTCTCAATTGAATGGTCTTAATTTAAACCCCAAAAAGTCGAAATGTCTCGTAATTTCAAGAAATAAATTGGATCTTTGTTATTTTCCTTCAATTATGTTAAGCAACTCTCCAATAGAATTTGTTGAAAGTTCAAAAAATCTTGGGATGACTTTTAACCGGCATCTAACTTGGGACAACCATATTAATACACTCGTCGGAAAAGTATATGGAGTACTGCGCGCTTTGCGGGTAACTCAGCCGTTTACACCTGTTAAAACGCGTTTATTACTTGCTAAGACTTTGATTATACCCATATTGATTTACGGATGTGAAATTTTCTGTAAGTGCAATTATGTAAGTAAAAGAAAACTTAATGTCGCTTTTAACAGTACTGTACGGTATGTCTTTGGGTTACGTAGATATGATAGAGTGTCTGGTTTTGCTAATCGTCTGCTTGGTATGCCTTTTGAAAATTATCTTCAACTTCGCACTGTGACATTGTTATCTAATATTTTGCTTACACAGAAACCTCAATACTGTCTTGAAAGAATTAGGATAGCCTCCTCGCGAAGGTCTCGCAAACTGATTCATCCTCGTTTTTCATGTTTAACATCGGAACGTCAATTTTTTGTCAATGCTGCGCGTCTGTGGAATTCTCTACCGCGTTACATTAATGAAACACAGAATACAACAAGAATTAAAAAACTATTAAAGGATCATTTTTCAGTAAATAGATAAATATGTACAGCTAAAATAATATATTGTAAATATATTTAAAACTAAAGATATTGTACCTATATTTTCATTCATAAAATTATACTTTGTTACACTTTTTTTTTCTCAGCTCTCTTTTGTAAAATTAGCTTAAGACAAAATTATAAGATATTGTATCTTACTGTTTTTAAGCATTCACAAATAAATAAAAATGAAAAAAAAATGAAAATGAAACAGGAACAGGAGTGGACCAAAGTGTAAAGTCAGTAAATATTAGATTAAGGAAGCGTTAGTGTTCATTATATAATCCATTAATTAAAATAAATAAATAAATATTAAAATAACAATTGTATTTTGAACTTAACTTTTAATAAAACTATAAGTAACTAGCTGTACCCGGCTTTGGCCGTGCACAGAAATTGTATTGCTTATAGATCTTAGATAATAATGTTCTTTCGTAAAATGCGAAAAACGAGAATAAATCGTGGCGGTGCCACGCCCTTTTGTCCAATTTTGGCCAATCTTACAGAAACACTCTTAAGCCAATACCTAAAATTGTCTGTAAGTTTCAACTCAATCGATTCGGCTGTTTTCGAGATATAAGATTTGTAAAGTTTTTTTTTTGTATGGGCGGTGCCACGCCCTTTGTCCAATTTTGACTAATCCTCACAGCAACACTCCTGGGCCAATACCTAAGATTGTATGTAAATTTTAACTCAATCGATTCGGCGGTTTTCGAGATATAAGATTTTGAATGTTTTTTTTTGTGTGGGAGGTGCCCCACCCCTTTGTCCAATTTTGTCTAAACTTCACAGAAACCGTATATGGACCAATACCAAAGATCTGTGAAAGTTTGGTTAAAAACGGTATATGCGTTAAGGCGTGAATCGACGACAAACATTTTAGGGCTCAATTTTTATATATATAGAAGAAGATACATACTTCGATTTACATATTCTACCTGTACGCACGGTAAAAAGAAGTCCTCTTACAAAATCTATTTTGCCTTGGTCGATTCGTTTGGACGCTATAGTGTGTTCAACAGTCAAACAGATAGACTCAATTCAGAATGTGATCCTGATTCAGAATATACATAAATATACTTTATGGGGTCTCCGGTGACTCCTTCTTGGCGTTACAAATGTACCTAATGGCAAAGTGAATATACTTTCCTGTGGAGGGTGCCTATAATAATGAAGGGATCTAAGCCTCGAGATATTATTGTCAATATTTTCTTAGTTTTCTAATAAAGTTTTTAAGTTTAGCGGATTAGGGTATCTTACAATTCAAACAAATTCGAAAATTATTTGTGTTTGTTTTATTTCAGTAGATACTATTCTTTTTGCTTTTACCTAGTACCTATGTACACATACTTTGATTTCGATGTCGTACCCTTTTCGCGTTATACTTAAACTGATTGAATTTTGTTTTTGTACTGGAAAATTATGTCAACCAAAATATCGAAAAATACAAGAAAGACGTTATTCTTTGGGGATATGTGTATGAAAGGAAGACAATGAATTGAACACATGATATAAAATGGATTTGATTACGTATCTCTTAGAGCTTTCGGTTTCCTTTTTCTGCTTCATTGATGTTGAGAAAATAAGAACATCTTTGCAGTGACATGTGTAAAGAAATATATTCTTTTGGGAAATTTGGAAAAACAATGGAAAAAGGATTCTAGAATATAGTTCTAAAATTAAAAGCTTGAACTCTGAAATTATTTTCAAGATTTAATATACATATCTACATACAATACTTATATAATGTACCTACATACTCCATACAGTATATGATTTATATAATAGGTAGGTACTCGCTATTGTTTTGTTTGTTGTGTCATAATGTTTAGAGGTGTAATATTTCCCCGGTTCCTATGCTGCCGTTTTGTTGAGGGTCTAATCAAGACGCAGAATTTATAGTAGATAATGATACGAGAACACGACATGGACAACTCGACATACGCATGCCAGTTGCCAGTCTGACGTCAATTCGAAAAGGGTGAATGGCATGTACTTTGCATATTTTTGACGATGACATTCTGTCTGCATGTATATTGTATAGGTATGTCGTCTCTATGTCCAACTTAGAATGGCATGTGAATATGCCAAAAAATACGTGTCGTGTACTTGGCAAATCATTTTGCATGTCGGTATTGTATGTCATGTAAAATGAGTATGTCACGTCACGGCCGGCGCGTATTTCGGACACGACAATCATAATATATTCATATCCTAGTGAAAAACGTGGATGTTGATGAGAACGAATTTTGTTTTGTTTGCTTTGTTTTTAAATTCATTGGGTGAATTTATTTCATTTTCTTTTTAATTTCAAGGGTTCAATTTTGCAAGCGTTGCATTGTGAATTTATGGAATATTGTGGACTCGACGGACAATTGGTAACGGCCAATCATTTTTCGCAAACGGTTTCTCTTACTTACTTACTTAGATGGCGCTACAGTCCGGGGTGGACCTGGGCCTCAACCAACACGCCTCTCCAGTTAGCACGTTCTTTGGCTAACCGCCTCCAGTTGCGCACTCCAAGTTGGTTGAGGTCCCCTTCCACTTGTGCGCACCACCTAAGGCGAGGTCTTCCTCTACTGCGTTGTGCCTCGGGGTTGGATTCGAAGACTCTTCGGGCCGAAGCGTTGGTTTTGTTGAGTCAGTCAGGACCTTTTATAGGTACGTGTTTGATTCGTGGTTTGGTGATTTTGAAGTGAAACCTGTTATGGCCCATTGGGAAGTAGGTAATTCTGAATTATGAACGATAAAACAGCAATGATTAAGCTATATGTTGCAGTATAAGCTATAGTAATGGTGTAATATTTTCCTAACTCTACTGGGGAAAATATACTGATTGGGTCTTCCCAAAACGCTAGCTATTATGCTGTCGCTTGCCTCTATGCGCGAGATTGCTAAGTTCATAGAGCGGGAAGTTTATTCCAGATAGTTCAGTCCAAGCGAGTTGCTCTTTAAAAGGAATTATCGGTTAAGCTACTCAAGCAAAAGTATTTATTCCAAGCGAGTTGCTCTTTAAAATGAAATAGTCTTGTTGGGTTGCTGGTTCAGAAAGGAGAACATTTATTTCAGTAATTTCTTGGCTATTTATACAAAAATATTGTTATTCAATTACAAAAGTAGTCTTTCAATCTGGTTCAATTCTTCATCAACTTAAATTCTAGCCTTCGATAATTAAACCCTAATCACCCAACACCATATGCATATCAGCATATCACCATTAGTGATATCCACTTAAGATTCTTATGCACTTGACAAAGTGTAGTAGCATGCGCAGTATAATCTGACCCCTCTATAATATTTTTGGGTGACGCTCGTTAATATTTAGTGGCGAGGCAAATGCATTAATTGATACGCACCGTCATAAAATGTAGTATGTTGTTTATGCTTACGGCTATGAACTCAGCATTACTTAGTTGCGAGCCAAATGCATTTATGAGATACGTACATATTATGCGGTATCAGATTGTATCGTTGTGACTAGGTCACTAGGCATTGTCATATATTACGAGGAAACCCTGGGTATTCGGTATACACATAAGTACACCATAAATTTGTCGTATGGGCATTAACTACTAGTGCAATGACGCTCGAAGCGTGTCAGGCGGATTTCAATTATCGAAGCTCAGAATGAGAATATTTATGAATTAGATTTATGAACGGAAATGATCGCTGATGTGATCCCTTCACAATGGCTGGCTTCGTATGTTAAGGCTGTAAGGATGTTTTAAGAAGAGCTATTTGAAATTCTATACAAGCTCCTTAAAAAGGACATCTTTTAAAATCTCCGTAAACATTTCCTAGGATGTTTTGTATGAGCATGAGCATCCTCATATTTAAACCGGCTCCATGAAATTTACCTATCTACAATTGTTTAGCTTTCAAGTTATCGCATCCAGAACTTCGGGAAAATAGCTGGAGAAGATTGTCAGCGTGATGCGGAAGATAGTGATCTAAAGCAATGGCATGTGGCCAGAAAACGACAGTGTCTTAAAAGCATTCTTGCTACGATGCTACGGTTGTGTTTTCGTCTTAGCTGCTGATATAAGAAGTAATTCGCCACGTTTTTATTTAAATTAAACGACACGTATTGCAACTAAATTCAGTTTAGTGTTTACAAAACGCTCTGTTTTCACAGAGACGAAAGACATTATAAAAAATACAACCAAATTGCCAACGAATGCCATATCATTGCATGCTGAGTACTCACAAACCGGTTACATCTTCTGTGCCGCATGTCGTGTAGTCATTGGGGTAATCATATTGGTTTTTCAACATATCAAAAATAAACACATGCCAGACATACGAATATGCATGCCGTGTAGATATCTACTAGGCATATTTTTCGCACATGCTACATATTACGTGACATATTCTACATAGTATATGTCGAGTATATCGTGACGTCGGAGTGGAATGCACATGTCGTGTACTCGTAGCTTAACAGATATAAGTTATTTCAAATCCTGATAATAATCAACTGTAATCTGGCACTTTAGGCAAATAATCCACATACAAAATGTTAGCAATAACCAAATTTTGTTGCTATCTTCAATATTAGCAAATAATGTTGCCGTTACTACTAAAACGAGAGTAGGTAGGTACCCTGTCTATAGAAAAAAAGTATTAAAAATACAATTATATCGAAGTTTCCAAATAGTTGATTTTGTTAACTAGGAATACCGTATACCTAACACTCAAGAATCAACTTGATATTTTTTTCTGCCTGCACTGCAGACATGAACTCTAATTGAAATTTGATATTTTTTTTACATTTCACAGCAAAATATCGGCAGCGGGTCATAATTCTGCATTTCAAAATTCTGTATCGACAAAAGGCTGTATACTATTTTTTTTTCTTTTTTGAAAATACTGTATGAACAAAATTCTGTATTTCAAAATGCTGTATATCCGAAATGTTTTTTTTTTTTTTTTTGTTTTTTTTTAATATCTACTTTTCTCGGGAAAGGCGAACCTATAATGCTTCAACAGCGCCCCGAGATGCTTGCAGATGTATTTTAGTAGTTAGGTAGTTCTGCATTTAGATTGCTGCAAACTGTAGTCTTCATGAAATATATCCCCAGGAAGCGAGTTCCAGAGTTTGGTTGTCCTGTAACAGAAGAAGTTTTGGAAAATTGATGTCACCGCGGTTGTCAGGTGTATTGTGTTGAAGTAATCGTTTGTGTCCCTACTGTTTATTTTAATAATAATTAACTTCTTTTCATACTGTACAAATTGTCATTTGACAGGTCTCACATGGCCATTCTAATTTTTCTTATTTTCTACACATAACCTTGAATTGTATAGCTTTTACTTTCTTTTTCAATAAAAGTTCTTACACCAAACAGGTTATGGGCCCAGAGCACTCTGTCTCATACAGATAAGATTCTATTAAATTCATTTTTAATATTTTTTTTTAATTTATGGATCCAACAGGTCCAATTGCTGAGAGTTTTTCTGATTCGGCCATCGAGGATCATACGCTTGTAGAAGAAGAAATACTAGAAGACGAATTTCTTGAGTTTCCTGCAATTGAAAGACCAGTGAATATGTCTGATCACAAGATTTATCACATTCATCGTTTTAATGGGCAGGATTATCATTTATGGCGTAGGCAAATGGAAATCTACATGACCGAGAATAAGCTCAAGCAATATATTTTGGGAACTTTACCTCGTCCGAGTAATAACTACACTGCATGGGAGGAAAAAGATGCGGAGGCGCAGGCTTTTCTGATGCGTGGTCTGGAGTTGGAGCAGTTAAAATATTTGTCTGACTGCACAACGGCTGCTCAAATGTGGTCGAGATTAAAGACTGTGCATGCAGAGAAAAGTGACCAGTCTGTCCAAGTGCTTTTGGATAGGTTCATCAACTGCAGAATGGTGGAAGAAGAAAGCATGGCCGATTATGTCGCTAAGGTTATGTCCCTCGCTCAGCGCTTGAAGGACATGGATCTTGAGCAGAAGGAGCAGGTAATAATAGCTAAAATTCTGGGAAGCTTACCATCTAAATTCGACAATGTAAGAACTGCATGGTATGCTGTGCCACGGGCAGCTCAAACGGTCGAAAAGCTCACTGACCATTTGGTTAACGAGGAGGCTCTTCTAAAATTGAGGTCAAATGGAAGTGAACGCGCTAGTACATCTGAGGCTGCATATATGGCAAGCAGTAGCTGGAAGAAATCTAACAAAAACAGGAGCAATAACAAGAACAAAGATAATTTCTCGAAACGTAAGGGTAAATGCAATTATTGTTCCAAGGAGGGTCATTGGGCTAGAGAGTGCTTCAAGAAACAACGAGATCAGCAAGGCAATATCAATGCTCAGTCGTTTGTGGTTGAAACAGGTGCACAAGCCGATTCATCCCCAATAGCATTTACCGATAGAGCAGAACTGTTTACAATAGGTGTATTAGGAGCTTCTAACAAAGTGCGAGATGTTTGGTTTGCTGATTCAGGAGCTACAGACCACATGTCTTTTCAGAGGGAGTGGTTTGCAAATTTCGTAGCATTTGAGAACAAGAGTTTTCACGTTCGAGTTGGCGACGGTTTCTCTTTGAATGCGGAAGGTATGGGCGATGTGAATGTGCAGGTGAATAATCGCGGAGGGTCGTCTCCAGTGCATACTATCAAGGACGTTCTTTATGTACCGCAGTTGGACAAGAATTTTATATCTGTGCTTAAGTCAACCGAAAAGGGATTTAGGGTCATTTTTGAAGAAGGAGCCAAGCGAGTTACTTTCGTGAAGGATGGCCAGCTTATCGTGGATGGTGTCAGAGATCGAAAACTGTATAAAATGAATTTCAGTCCAATTAAGAAAATTGAGGTTAATGCAGTGTCTTCTGAATCAAGTATGCTATGGCACGAGCGTTTTGGACACGTAAACTTTAAAATGCTGAGGGAGATGTATCAAAAGCAAGTCGTCGACGGTTTAAAGATCACAGACAGTGCTGAAAAGGATCCATTTTGTGAGGGCTGTGTCTATGGCAAGCAACACCGGTCGAGTTTTCCGAAGGAGGGTGCGAGACGTTCTGCGGTTCCTGGTGAGGTTTTTCATGCCGATTTATGTGGCAAAATGAGTGTAGCTTCTATTGGTGGAGCTTATTATTTCATGCTTTTGAAAGATGACTGTTCTAGATACTGTTTTGTATTTTTCTTAAAGAATAAAACAGATGTTTTGCAGAATCTGATGCAGTTCTATTTGGAAGTACAGGCTGATGGACATCACATTAAGAGATTGAGGACTGATGGAGGTCTGGAATTTTGCAATGATGGAGTGAAAACTTTTTTATTATCTAAAGGGATCAAGCATGAGTTGTCAACACCTAGAGCTCCTGAACAAAACGGATTTATAGAGAGGCAAAATAGGACGATTGTGGAGAGTGCTAAGGCGATGTTGCATGCGCGGAATTTGCCGCATTATCTATGGGGTGAGGCTACTAATACTTCTGTTTATTTAAGGAATAGAACAGCGTCGCATACTCTTAATGGCTGCACCCCGTATGAGAAGTGGCATGGAGTAAAACCATCAGTGGAACATCTCAGAGTTTTTGGCAGCGAGTGCTATGTTCATATCCCTAAAGAACAGCGAACGAAATGGGAGATGAATTCTGTTAAATGTCAGATGGTTGGGTATAGCGAGGGAAACAAGGCGTATAGAGTGTATGACGCTGCAGGAAGAAAGATTTTGATCAGGAGAGACGTGATATTTAACGAAGTGTCTGTTGCGCCTCATGTTGTGGTAGACAAACCATCCAGCTCTAATGAAGACCAGAAGGAGGACGGGCAATCAGTAGCTGCAGAAGAAGAAGATCGGGCTAACAAAAGCCAACCAATACGGAGAAATCCACGGCTACCAATTCAAAGGGATCCATCCCAAGTAACAATTTAGTTTCCATAAGGCTCAAAGGAAGCTATTTTCTTATTTCCATAACAACTGTAAAAGATCTTATGGAAACCTATTTGGCGCACTTTTGCGAAGCTATTTACTTTCCCTACGACTTTTCCCCGCAGGCTCTGTGAAAGCTACATAACTGCTCATGACAGGCTGTAAGATGTTATGCTAAGGCCTTATAGAAGTCATTACGGAAATCTTAACGAAATTAGAAAAATCCAAACAAAAAATTATTTGTGTATATTTTTTATTTAGTATTTTTATTGCTTTTATTTGATTGACATTATCCGCAATTTGGATTGTATACACGTAATTTTTTCAACGTTCTGAAAGTATATAAATTTATTATAATTGAAAAAAATGCAAACCTACTTGCTTCGTTCAGGAATCGAACTCGCACCCTCCGGAACCCCAGCCCAACACGCAACCAATAGGCCAATATGACTTATATAGAATTTAGTTTAAAAATGTATAAGTTGAACTACATTAACTTTTCAAGCTTCATAGATGTAGATAATGTACGTATAGGACTTTACGAAATTAATAGCAACAATAATTTCCTTGTACGAGAAAATCAAGGTCGGCTTGTTTTTTTTTTGGAATTTGAAAACAAATATTTATTACTACACTCGTTATGAAAGTAGTATGTACGCTATAATTATTATATCCCAAACTCTCTGGAAAAAAATCATGCATTATTATCTATCTTAAAAAAAAAAAATCTGTGCTCCACTGAGGCTCGAACACACGCCGAATGTTGGTTAGTTGAAGCACAAACCAGAGATTGTTTTGTGGTTGAAGTCTGAATAATAAAAGCTTCTATAAAGCTTGTTAATCGAAGCCAATTCAAAGATCCTCTATAAGAAAGTCAATAGCTTCCGTAGTTTAGTTTAAAGTTATTATGACAGCTATTAGCTTGCATGCAAGCATCATCACTTCGATTAAATGTTTATAACAAACCTAAGGAAGCGAAAATGTATTTTTTTAATTTGCTGCAATTATCCACCTAGTTTATTACAAGTGAACTTAAAAGAAATAATTTCTTAACACGTCATTCTATGGAGAGTAAGGTAAAACCAATGTTGACTGTAAAAATGCTAGTATTCCTTTATTCATTCTTAAAAAAATACATGAAAACAGAATAGACGAAATTCTTAGAAAAATCTAGTTCCATAATTAGTATTTTTCATTATCGCCGAAGCTAGTATTTAAATAGATTTTTACATTACTTGCATTGACTTAATTCTTGATTCCACAGCCCTATAGAGGATATTTGAATTGACATCGAATACCAAGCTTTATAGAAGCTCTTATTTTTCAGATTTCGATTAACTTACTTCGGCAGGCCTTATAGAGACCTCGTTAAATAAGAATATCGCACCCCTCTGTACAGCTTGTGGAATTGTTTACGAAATGCCTTAAAGAAGCTATTAATGAAAACTTCCGTAAATCAGCCTTATAACAACACTATAGAAGTTATAGCTTGTTAAATTGAAACAATTGGACCTTATACAAGTTAAATTGTTAGTTGGGATATCCAAAGCGGAATGTAAGGGATGCTGACGAATTAGTAACGATGGCTGAGTTGTGTGTAGCGCAATTAGATCCAGTTGATCTTGAGGAAGCGATGGCGGCTGAGGATTCTGCGAAATGGCTAGAAGCAATCAATGATGAGCTAGATGCACTAGTGGAGAACAAAACTTGGATTTTAGTTCCAAGACCAGCTGATCAAAATGTCATCACAAATCGTTGGATTTTTAAGAAGAAATATAAAGCTGATGGACGAATTGATAAGTACAAGGCTCGACTGGTGGCGAGGGGCTGCTCACAAAAGCGAGGAGTGGACTATGGCGAAACGTTTGCGCCAGTGGTTAGGTATGACTCAGTAAGAAGCCTTTTAGCAGTTGCAGCCGCTTTTGATCTCAATATTTACCAATTCGACGTTAAGACTGCTTTCCTACATGGCGATTTAGACGAAAACATTTTCATGGAACAACCGTATGGTTTTGCTGACGACGAGCGTGTATGCCTAATGAAAAGGAGTCTGTATGGACTTAAACAGGCTTCGCGTCAATGGAACAAGAAGGTGGTTAATTTTTTATTGCGTTTTGGACTTAAGCAATCAAAAATGGATCAATGCATTTTCTACAAAGAGTCAAGCCGTTTTTATCTTGCGTTGTATGTGGACGATGGACTGGTTTGCGGCGATGATATGGCTGTTATTCAGGAACTATTAAAACAGTTACACAATGAATTCAAGATAACGTATAAAGAAGCGGAATATTTTGTGGGAATGCAGATCGAGAGGAATAGAGAAGGAGGTGAAATTAAAATACACCAACGTGCTTACGCAGAAAGGGTACTGGAACGTTTTCATCACAGCCGATGTACGTCTGTTTCAACTCCTGCTGATCCAGGTATCAAATTTACTAAAGCAGGTAATGACATTGTTGGTGGCAAAGGAACTTTATTCCCTTATCGTGAAGCTATCGGTTCTTTGATGTATTTAATGATTTCTACACGACCGGATTTAGCCTTTACTGTTGGAGTTTTGAGCCGGTATATGGAAGACCCGAAACAAATGCATTGGCAAGGGGTAAAACGAGTTCTTAAATATTTAAAGGGAACATTGACACATGGGATAACATATGAAGTTGGCACGAACGAAACTACACTGACTGTTTATTCTGATGCTGATTGGGCAGGTGATGTTGATACCAGACGCAGTACTACCGGATGGGTGTGTTTTCTCAACGGCGGACCCGTTGCTTGGAGCTCCCGAAAACAAACTGTCATAGCAACATCTACAACAGAAGCAGAATTTGTGGCATTATGTTCAGCGACGAAGGCAACTGTGTGTTTGAGGCGAGCTTTATCAGAGCTTAACTGCGAACAGACCGATCCGACACCGATGTATTGCGACAATCAGAGGGCGATTACAATTGTTAAAACTCCAGAGTCAGCAAAGAGAACAAAACATATCGATACACAGTTTTTCTATACGTGTGATCAACAACACAAAGGGGAGATTGATGTGCAGTTCATTTCTACAGATGATCAACTAGCTGACCCGTTGACTAAGCCTCTAGCTAAAGAGAAATTTTGTAGATCGAGAGAGCGTTTAGGAATTCGCTAATTTTTTTTTTTTGTATTGAATTAATTTAAAGGCAAAAACGAGAGGGAGTGTTGAAGTAATCGTTTGTGTCCCTACTGTTTATTTTAATAATAATTAACTTCTTTTCATACTGTACAAATTGTCATTTGACAGGTCTCACATGGCCATTCTAATTTTTCTTATTTTCTACACATAACCTTGAATTGTATAGCTTTTACTTTCTTTTTCAATAAAAGTTCTTACACCAAACATATTGTATGGTCATGAGCATTAGCTGCCTGTCTTGTGGGGCGTCCAAAAGCTACACTTCGAGGGACAACGTCTTTCAGTTCCTCAGAACATCTACCATGGAAGTACCTATATAACAATCATAGGTCAGCGACTTGTCTTCTGTGCACCAACGCAACGGTTGTAGATTTGATGTGACGATGTGAGTGTAGAGTCTCCAATAAGTCGAACTGCTCGTCTCTGTATGCTGTATTACCAAAATGCTGTAGATATGTATATCCAAAATGCTGTAAATGCGAAATTCTATTTTCCGAAATGTTTATATGCTATCCAATTTTATATTTGGAAAAAGTGTTTGCATAACAAAAAGCAATCTTTGATATAATTTTTAAAATTCATTGACAAAAAAAGTAAAAAAAATGTTAGGCACGAGTACGATAACTTAGCCGCCAAAAATTGTTAACGGTTTTTTGTAGAGGAGTTAAAGCATTTTTTACTATGGGAGGGGGGATGGTCTATCTGGCTAGGCCATGAAACATAAAATGAAAATAAAATATTAAAAAAACAATGGCAACACCTACATTTAGGATTTTTGAAAGTCAAGAGTCTGTTCTTTTATATTATTTTTAAATCAAGTTATTTTTATTAACATTTTTTGAAAAAATGCTTTCAAACTTGAAATTTAAGGAAAAAAAGTAAAAAAAAGTGTTGTATATGCTGATTTTTTCAATAATGAGAATATAGATACTTAATTTGTTTGTAGTTTTTACTGCCTAAATCAATTCTTAATCGAACACTAAAAACCATATTGATTTATATGTTCCAATTTTTGATAAAATGGAAAATTACTTTTATATGTCACAAGGCTTAGAGTACAAATTGTTACCCTTGGCACTTTGAAGTGGATATGCAACCCCCCTGCTTGGGGTCACTGTTGGATTTTGGGACGGGTGCGAGGCTGAGTACATAATGCAAACTTTATTTAAATTATATTAGTTTACCCAATGTCAACAAGATTCTTCAGTAACAGTTCACATTATATACAACATTTTGCTGATTTGCAAAATAAGATAATTTAGAACAGATTCCTAGCTATGAAAAATGTTATAGTGCTTTATTGTTAGTGTTGCCATTGATTTTTAATATTTTATTTTCATTTTAAGTTTTTTTTTTTTTAAATTACCCCTCCCTCCTAAACGGAGCGAGATAGACCCCCCCCTCCCATAGCAAAAAATGCTTGTATTTAACTCTACATAAATCCATCAAACTAAACAAGACAAGGCCCGCACCGAAGTGGTGTGGCAGTGGCGAAACGGCCAAGAATTAACAAGTACGACATTTTAAGAACTGTTGAATCCGTGGTATCATCCGTTTTTGCCACTTAAATCACTTTCATATACTAATTTACCGTCATTCCATCGCCACACCACTCCAATGCCACTGCCTCACCACTTCGGTGCGCCCATTATCGAATAGTAGGTAAACTAAATACTTTAAAGAAATAATATGAACAGTAAACATAAAGATAACAACAAATTCTAATAAAATCGAGATCAAAGATAAAGCTCATGTGGATACCTGGTCATGTTGGTATTAAAGGTAATGAGCTCGCAGATGGTGCAGCAAACTCCGCCCTGAAAGCTCCCACCTACACCTACAACACCTTCTCCCGGCTCGACCTTAAGAGGCACATAAACCAGAAATGCCATAACAAACAACTTCTTGAGTGGGAACATTATCAGCACCACTACCAAACAATTAATCGGCACAAAATTCCACCAAAATTTCCAACAAATACCCCCAAATCGGATCTAACTACATTTATCCGACTGCGACTTGGCCACACTGCTTATACCCACCAGCACCTGCTCATAAGAGAACCTCATCCCACCTGCCCCATGCTTCCTGTCTTCATATCCATCACTACAAATCCACCACAGCCATAATCAAAATCTATTAGATCTTCTTAGAGAACCAAGCCAAAGCAATATTGACAAACTAAAAAAAATTATAAATGAACTTAATATAGCTTTTTAATGTTAAATTATTTCAAGAGTCGAAAGCCATTGCTGCTAGTCTTGCTCTTTTACCTTATATTAATAACAATTTGTAATTGTATATTAATAATAAATAAATAAATAAATAACAACAAATTCTAAATTCGATTGATTTGGAGCGCTGAAATACAGAGTTTTGTTCATACAGAATCTTGAAATACAGTATTTTGAAAACAGCATTTTGAATATACAGTATTTCAACCACAACCCAACCCCAAAATATCATTATCTATTTGGTGTATTTAATTCTCGGGACTAAGTCTGCCATATCAGTAGATATTGTTCTTTTGGGCTTCTGCAGATGCTATATACAATACAGTATATAAAAGTAATTGTTTTTTAAGACAGTAGCATCTGAATCCCTATATTTATAAATAGAATGGTGGCAAAAAAATCCTTTATTTTTATAAAAATCTGATCCGTTAAATGGTGGACATTGATCCTTCATTCGAATATGTTTCCAGTCTATTGCTCCCAAGTCCCAATATATGAGGAAAATCCCAAAATTTATGGAAGTTTCTTTGAATTTTTAGACCAATCGTTTTCTGTGAATGGCATCTAAAAAATTAGGTAGATATTACATAAAAAGAAATATACCTACTTATTTTTATTTACTTCAATTTATTTAAAATAAATAAATTTACCGTCATTATGTCCACTTTGAAGTGCGTTGCAGATTGTTGTTAACTATTCTAGTACAAATCCACTAATGGTTTTTCTCGATACATGTGAAAGGCAGGGATATCAACTGGACTGGTCAAATTTGACCGAATTCAGCCAGCATGTCCAAATGAAAAAACTGTATTATCAAAACGTGTCGGGACCCTTCTATGGTGGCTAACTTTCAATATAGATTCGTCCTTAAGGGGTCCACTTAGTGAATCTTCAGTAAGATCAGATTCTATTCATAACATCTGCTTTTGGAAGGGCATCGCAAAAATATTACATCCTGTATGGGGAGTCGTAGTACGAAAAAGAGTTGGAACCCCTGGGATAACTTATATAATGGAGATTTATTATTAGTCTATTACCTTTATTAATGATATTGCAAGGTTTAGATTTTTGACCGAATTTAACAAAATGGAATTCGGTCAAATGTCATATTTTGACCGAAAATAAATATTTCTAATGGCAACACTGGTGAACAGAACACCAATGGCAAAATGTCTTAACGCGGTTGCAAGAAATCTTCTCGGTGTTGCATAGCTATATCATAACAATTTTTTTTTCGATGCAACCATCGTACATACATTTATATAGCCTACTAGCGGACCCCCTGCAACTTAGAAATCAATTTTAAATTAATTTAAATCAGTGATATACGGTTTGTATTGTAATACTGTAATGCTCTGTGATACACAACATTTTGGTTTTTTTCAAGAATCGTATTGCTTAGATAACATTCTATCAGGACAATGCATATCAATGTCACAAATTTAACAAACGTTGGCCCCAATGACTGGAATGAGAATAGCGTTTGGAATGTTTTTTTTTTTTTTTTTTTTGTATGGGAAGCTCCACGCCCTTTCTCCAATTTTTCCGATATTCACAGGAACATTCCTTGGCTAAAACCTAGGATTGTATGTAAATTTGACCTCAATCGATTCTGTGGTTTTCGAGATAATTATTAGATTTTTAAAGTTTTTTTGTATGGGAGGCTCCCCGCCTCTTTGTCCAATTTTCACATATCTTCGCAGGATAGCCCCTATAGCTCATGAACCAATACCTACAAAGACGTACATATATACACTTTTAAACCATGGTATTAACGTCACCTTTCATGGGATATTTCCAGAATAAAAATCGGTTCACGGATTACAGAGAACATTGGCGAAAAGCACAAATCAACTTATTTTTATATAATAGAATATAGATACAAAAATATTTGAATTTCTATGTAGGTATAGAAATTCGAATATTTTTTTAATTTATAGACATTTTGTAAACATTTTTAGTCCGATGCATTTCATAATAAAATTCAAATCGTGTAGCTCCCGGTTCTTAAGAAATGGATTCACCCACAATCAGTACCTACCTTCTTCTATTTTCAGTTAGAAGCTGGTAGTACAGTATAATCTCGATAATTCATACCCCGTTAATTCGTAAACCCCGCTTATTCGAAATAAACTGATGGTCCCTTGAAAAAATCCCGCTTATTCGTAAAAAACCAATGCATTTCGGTCCCCTCGGTAATTCGCAATAATTTCCGTATGACTTTGCCATTAAACGTCTTATAATTCGTAAGTCTGTGTTGACAACCCCGTTTATTCGAAAAAAAACCTCCATCCTCTCTTCAATACTCTGAAATACGTTTGTTAGGTACATGTTTATGTTTAATCGGAAAGACAGAATACGAATTTGGTTCTTGGAAAAGCAAGAGAGAGCGAGATGGAAAACTCTCTCACGTGAGAATGTGTGTAAAATGGGACCACTACTACAATTGGGTGCTGTTTCTGTTGAAATGTTAGTCATTTTCACACAATGTATTCACAAACTGACTGTTAAAACTTATTATCCCGGTAAAGTATGAACTACATCCAAACAAAAGTGGAAAAAAGTACAAAAAAGTGAAATCATCGAAACTTATAGAAAACACACGCATATTTACGTGACATCTATGAGTAAAATCTGTACTACTAAAGCTCTGAGCTTTTTATTGTTTATTTCATCGAAAACACATGACTATTGATAAAACATCTATGAGTAAAATCTGAACTAATAAATCTAAGAGCTTTTGGTTATGAAACTCATAGGAATTATGTGATTTGAACGTGATCTGCCGGGAAGTCCGTAACGATTTTGTTGATTGTATTGGTTATAAGAACTTTGTGAAAATTGAAAGCTGGAACATGTTCAAGCTTTCAGCCACACACAAAATTTTAAATTGAGAGAAAATATACAGAGTTTACTATATGATGAAGTAGGACAAATGATTTTGTTTACTTTTTTGTACTTTTTTTCACTTTTGTTTCGATGTAGTTCAGGCTTAAATCGAATTTTTATTTTTTAACTCTTCAATAATTCGTAATCTCGCTATTTCGAAAACCTCTATAATTCGTAATAAACTCTAGGTCCCTTGGTATTACGATTTATCGGGATTGTACTGTACTCAAAATTATAAAGTCTTTCAATGATTTGAAAGTACGAATCGAATTCATGTTGTGAAATGAAAAGTCACAACAAAATTTTCCCAATCAAAGAACACACGCAAATTTTACAGACAAGATGCCTTACATAAATCAGACTCTTGGATACGCGGTGCGGATATACTAATGGATAGATGCAGTAAATACAGTAAAACCTGCGTAAGTGGCCACCTGTGGTGCAGAAATTTTTCGCCAACTTAGAGAGGTGGCCAACTTATAAGGGTAGGTACCTATTTTTTTTTTAATACCTATAAATAATAAATGGCGCTTTTATCCATTTTATTAGTTTATTAAAACCATTAATAAAAACAAAAAAAAATCCCCAAAAGAAACAGTTTTAAAAAAAAGACACCACGAAAAGTATTACATAATTTATAAACATTTAGCTGTTTCCTGATTTTCCACGAAAGGCAGAGGAATACAGAAGTTATTCGCAAACTGCAGAAATTCAGTCAAATCTATCCCAACAAGATTTAACACGAACGAATCTTTCGTTATATTGGCCGCGTTCAATGTGCTTTGGCGCCTAAATATTCAGGTGACAGTTTATCATAGAACATAGGCAGAAAATCTTGCCTTACACACGAAACTTGCTTAGATTTCCAGGCAAATCGACCAATCACAAGCTCTGGACTAGCTAGGCAAACGCGTATTGAGCGCGGCCATTCTGTTCTGTGCATTTTTAAACACCCAGACGAAAAAGTTCGAACGCCAGGCCAACTTTTGCAGGTTATTTAGTACGAAAGTTGAACTGAAATATATAAATTTGTGGCCAAGTTCCAAGATAGACAGGTGGCCAACATTCGGAGGTATTTGGTCGAATATTTGTATGAAATTTTCTTCGTGCTACTATATACTGCCCAACTTCGGCAGGTGGCCAACTTACAAGGGTGGCCAACTTGACAGGTTTTACTGTATTATAAATATTTTCTGACAGAAAACATAAAAATATGAATACATTCAAATATCTTTCTCAAAAAAATCTCTAAATCTAAACACAGAAATCGTTTTTCATAAACCATCAATTTAAAAAATGATATGGATCTTAAATTACTTTTTATCCTTCTATAATAAAATAGTTCTAGGTATATGTCTAGTTTCGTATGGGAACAGGTAAAGGGCAATGCACAGGTATCTTCTGTGTGCTGTGTCACAATAAATCTCATAAATGTCCTGACGATACACACTCCACTCAAGCACCTACTTCAACAACCACAGCTTGCCGTTTTTCAAGAGAAATACGAAAATGTTTCCATAAGTTCCAGCGTTAACAAACAAGACACCAAAACATTGAGACGCCAGAAAATTCTTTAAAGAAATGCCATAAAAACCTGTTTTCCCTTTTAAGGATTCGAATTTCGAAGTGGGGAATCCTCAGCTTATTTATTTGTACTTTTTATGGAACACTTAAGGATAAGTGCTCCATGTCTCTACCTCTATTGCAGATTTCTTACAGTTCTTTTCGAATCTCTGTAGCAAAAAAAAAAAAAAAAAACAAAATCTAAAATATGCACATGGTAAAGAGGGAATATGCATGTGTCTTGTCTTCTAAGGGGGCGGCGAAAAGATTTCTTTCTGACAGTAAGTTTGTATATTTCATTCAAGAATCAGGTGGCTATTTGTATGGAAATTTTGCATGCGAATGTTAACAAGAGCATATTATTCGCAAGCACCTAGTTACGTGGATTTTTAGAATATATACAAATACATATATACGATACGTACATACATACATTGAAGAGGTAGCAGTAAAATGTCATAAAATGTCCCTCTGAGTACTTATACGTTAAATGTGCATGAAGGGAGTAAAATTGGTGGCAGACAGACAAAATTAGATTCGCGGCGGGGCTTTACATTGAAGTTCAAAAAAATTCAGAAAAGAAAATACTTATAGCTACCAACATACACAACACTATGTTAATTCAAGTAGAATGTTGTTTATGGGGGAAAAGTCTACAGTGCTCAGAACCGTTAGTGACAGCTGTGAGTTTTTTTTAGCGCAAAATGAACTGGTTGCAGAAATATCGAAACAGAACTTCATTAAATCATTTACTTTTAATCTGAAATAGTTTATTAATATTTTGTTAGTTTTCGTAAAGAATTAAATAAAAAAAATAAAATCTACATATTTTCAAATATCTAAATGGCGTAGAATTGACCACAAAGTTCCTAATTGTTGAAGATATTATATATTATTAATTAATTTATTTTCTTCATAACTTACAGCTACAATACAATATTTATATCTGCAGAATATGTATAACGAAAATAATAGTAATCAATCCGTAACTTAAAAGTTAGTGTGGAGTGACACATCTATTTAATTACCTAGTATTAAAAAATAATGTTGATGTGGGGGAAAATATCGGTTTTACAATATTATAGTTCTTGGATTTGAAAAGTTGGGTTCATAAAAGAAAAACAAATTCAAGGAAAACAAGAAACATAAATCGAAAATGATAATAATACAATCGATAGCTAACAAAGTTAAATTAATAATTTATGAATAAACTCCATTCAATTAAGATATTACTCGTGCTGATGTTTTTTATAGCAGATCACTTCAAAGTAACGATTCAAGGACTTCATAATTTAAGGTGAATAACCAATCTTTAACCTTTTTAAAAACGAATTTGAATGTATGGATGTTCGAACAGAGAATGGTAACTTATTGAACATTGAAGGGGCCATAACAGTGTAAAAATGCGAAAAATGGGTTTTGTAAACAATTGGAACATTGACAAGATGCAATGTATTTATACGAAGACTATATAACTGTGTACTTCTACTAGGAATATTACCGCTTTGCTTTTAAATTCGTTTAGTACTTTAAAAACGTAAAGGTGCCTCATTGGTAAAATATGCAGGTCTCTAAATAAGGGCCAGCTCTTACGATTTTTGTTATAAATGATCCTTATTAAATGTTTTTGAGCTATTAACAATGGTCTGAAAGAGCTAATATAAGAACCACCCCAACTTGATATACCATACTGCAACTTAGAGTGAGCAAGACCGTAATAAATTGTCGTTAAAACTTTTCTGGAACAATAGGCGTATTTTTTTGGGAAGTGAGTATAACAAAACCAAAAGTGAGTATAACCGTTTTGCATATAAAACCAAAAGTGAATATAACAAAACCAAAAGTGAGTATACCAGTTTTGCATGTAAAAGTAAAAGTGAGCTAGCTATAGATTCTCAAAAAAATACGCCTAATGTTGTTTGATGAGATACATTTTGCGCGTTATTAGCAACATGTGCGATTTAATGCTTTGAATATGATCTTTCCAATTCAAGTTATGGTCAATTAATACTCCAAGGTATTTATAGTGTTGAACTGATTCAATTTTAAAACAATTTTTTGAACATGGAGAACTACGATTAAAATTACATTTTCCACAACTATGAACAGGGAAACAGAATTTTTTACAATCATGAGCATAAAAGCATAGATTAAAATCGTTCAAAACGTTATTTGATATTTTGAAGGACATGAGTTTTGTTTTCTCGCTAATTATCAGTTTATGTTCCGTAAACCATAGGCTTAAGGTTTCTAGATCTTCCGAGATCTTTGCAATACATTCGTATCCCGTATCAAACTGGTATGTAAAGGCTATATCATCTGCAAATGCAGTTGATGCTCCATTTAAACTCAGTTCAAAAAGTGAGTTAATATAAACTAAAAACAGCACAGGACCAAGAACTGAACCCTGTGGTACACCATTTTTTAAAACACGAGGTTCACTAAAACTGCCATTTACGTTAACTTTTTGTTTTCTATCTCTGAGATAAGATGCAAACCACTTGTGGATTACTCCTCTAAAACCAGCATTGAATAATTTTTTTAGGAGCAAGTCATGGTCAACCATGTCAAACGCTTTTGTCATGTCAACAAAAAGAGCCATGGTAGATTTGCTACAGTTAATACTTTCATACAACTGGCTACAAACTCTTAGGATAGCATCCTCGGTTGACATTCCTCTTCTGAAACCAAACTGATTACTACTAAAAAACTGAATTCTGTCTAAAAACGACAATATGCGTGATTTCATATGTTTTTCAAAAATCTTCGAAAACGATGGTAGTAGGGAAATGGGTCTTTAGTT
Organism: Cheilosia scutellata; assembly: GCA_955612985.1. Taxonomy (NCBI): domain Eukaryota; kingdom Metazoa; phylum Arthropoda; class Insecta; order Diptera; family Syrphidae; genus Cheilosia; species Cheilosia scutellata. The sequence continues at coordinate 92,586,354 of OY015312.1, forward strand.
GGACATATTTTTCTTATTACCTTTTTTAAAAAGTGGTATAACTTCAGCGACTTTTAGCTGTTGTGGGAAACAACTATTTTGAACACTTAGATTGAACAAGTAACATAAAACGTCCGCAACATAGAAGCACATTTTGTTCAACAATACAATCGATACACCATCACTAGTACAAGACTTTTTGTTTTTTAACGATAATATTGCATTGCAGACTTCACTTGAGGAAAACGGTTCGAAAGCAAAACTGTTTGATTGTGTGTTTTGTGTGGTTCTTAAAGAACAATTGCAGTCTGTTGAAATCTCTACAGATGGTTTTAGTTTTTTTTTGAATCAGTGTAACTATTACCATCTATCTAGTAACCATAGTAACGTTTCACTAAAAAAGGGACTTGATTTACTGACGATAAACATGAAGAGACTAATGGACCCAGAGGAAGAGAGTATGTATTGGTTTTCCCGATGCAAATGCAAAAAATGTGCACGACTGGGTCGCACGAAACTTTCTCGTTCATTGCGAATCTCGCAGAATCTCAGTAATTTCAGCAAATTTTACGTTTAAAATCATACCCACTCAAGATGTACTCAGGTTTAGTAACTGAAGCCTTGTTTTAAAAACGTAATACGTAGATACTACATAAACATACGTATTAACTACAACACTTTATTACTTACTTTCAAATTTCACCCCGAACTGACGCTTGAAGGAGGCAAGTAGGCGATGAATAGGGATTTGCGTAGTTATTTTTGAGAAATATTCATAAAACGGTAAAGATGGCAAAAAAAAAAATTAAAAAAAAAAGTAAAAGACGAAAAAGATATCCTTTTTGGTGCTTTCTGGGATGTCCTAACAAAAGCAAATAAATGTGCAAAATGGAAGGAAATACACAGCCTGGCAAAAAGCCTAAATATTGTTCCGGAAAATAAGAATTGGACTTATATAAGGGACATTTTAATTATTATATGTTACATAGTCATGTGAAAAATAATAGGGACATTTTGAGGTATTTCGTAAAAATACAAACAACAGAATATTTTTATTAAGTCTGGAGGAGTAATGTTTTTATTTTTAAATACGCTTATGTTATGTTATGATAATAGTACTTTACTTTATCGACATACCAACAAATAATTTAATGTGCCGTTTCTAACCAATTTATGGCAATTGAAACAGAATTGTGTTTTGAACAATTTTTATGCAAGTGTCCCTATTATTTTTCACATGACTGTATATTATTTTATTTATGTATTTTTATTCTGATTTTCCAAAGGTATTATGTACATTAAAAATGCACTTGTCAGCTCTTGACAATATCCAAATCACCTGTCCTAATTGAACCACAGTTCTACAAGTGTTTCTTGACACTTGTCTTGTTCTGTTACAGAAAGAGGGAAATTATATAATTTCCCACTTGTTATCTTTCATCGCGACAATTGTCGAAGTATTCACGGACTTGTCGTTTTCTGTTACACAGTTTTTTACAAGTTATCCAAATTCACTTGTCCTACAACTACTTGTCGCATTGTGTTACAGGCCCCGACGGGAGCAACATACGTATGTGGCGTGCTACATGCCCCGTATTAGCACCTTTACCAGTAATGATAATCAATGCGAATTGTATAATAGATATTTTAATTGTAGGTGCTTCCGAGATGATATTAATCCCGCATCACCATCAGTCCTTAATAATAAGGGAGGTGTCTTTGAAGTTTCAAGATTTCAATAGACAGTCGGAAAACAAAATGTTTTTGATTAAACTAACATCCATTTTCACAACCCGTCTGTTCCATTCTGCTGGAAAGTCGAAAAAGCTATCATTCGCACGAACAATAACAATAATAGGGGAAATAGTGGCAATTCCGACTTATTCTCCTTTATTGTTCGACAAGGTTATGGTCAGGATTGCAGGGATCACAATCCACCCACTTTACTAGATCCCTACTGGTCCGTTGATGGAAATTGCCTTTTTGACAGGGTTCGTATAGTATCCCTCCTTTAAACATGGCAATACCAACTGAGCCGAGAAGCTGCGGTGTAGAGCTGCCCTTTCAATTTAGGGGACATTTTTCTGCCACAGAAGATATCAGAGTTTTCCTGCCACTTAATCCACTCTAGGCTTACGCGATAATTGATGACGTCATCAAATGTTGACAGATTTCCCAACTTAGGTTAGGTACTTCTTCATATTGAGGAACACTCTTGTAAATTATAGCCGGGGAAACTGTTTGTTTAAAAGTTACTTACAATACTGTCACAATCTTTGTAGCTTTTTTTTGTCACCCACAAGTAGATAGCCTAGACCTAGAGCTTAGTTAATAAACTTAGGCGAAAAAATTGCATGGGCGTTTCTTCTTCTCTGGGCAGCTATCTTGAAAATGGTTGTGTCCTTGTTCAAGTTGTTCGTGTTGCAGCTCTTCGATAGCCTGGTTCGTAGCAGTAGAAAATATTTCCTCCAAATCCCGATATAGGCCCCCCTACTCTTTGCTTGAATTTACCTTGCTTGTTACCATTGCAACAGAATGCACCTCTTTTTTCATCTGTCACTAACTTTGCTTCCTCAATCCACCAAGAGGTTTCTTTGAGGTGTTGGTAGTGTCCTTTCGAAATTCCGAGCAGTGATTTAGCTTTCTCTAAGCAAGGCCGCTGCAGTGAATCCCACGGGATCATGACGTAATCTCGAATGACAAGAATCTCGAAAAGTTTTTTTTTTAATATCGAATGAAAAAATTTCGAATGTATAAAAATCTCGAATGTAGATACATAAATCTCGAAATACTATATCTCGAAAAAATCTAGAAAATAAAAAGTAAATTCGAGATTTTTTTTTGCTCCCACTCCATATACAAACAGTAATCCCAAGCAGGGGGGCAGCATGCCCCCCATACATAACGAGATTTTTGTTTTCGAGATTGTTGTTATTCGAGATTATGCTTTCTAGATTTTTTTTTAAATTTTTTAAATTCGATATTTTTGCTTTCGAGATATCGGGGTAGACCTAGAAGGGGATCATGACGTTAACTGGAACGACTAAAATCTAGAATGGTCAAAATCTCGAAAATGAATTTGATAAATCTCGAATGGGTCAAAATCTAGAAAGTACAAAAATCTCGAAAATAAAAAGTAAATTCGAGATTTTTTCTTTGCACCCACCGCATATCCAAACAGTAAACCCAAGCAGGGTCTCTATACGTATCGAGATATTTTTTTTTCGAGATTTTTGTCATTCGAGATTATGCTTTCTAGATTTTTTAAATTGGAGATTTTGTTTTCGAGATTTTTGCTTCCGAGATGTCGGGGTAGACCCGTTTAGAAGGCAAAATGTTGTTACAAGTTGCTATTTAAAGACAAATGAGATAACTCCGAACATAGATGAAATAACTCCCAAAGCCGTGCTAATGAAATAAGTCCTAATTTGCACTTATTTCATTTGCATGGCTTTGGGAGTTATTTCTTTATCTCATTCTTTATGAAATAACTCCTAACACTAAAAGGTGTAATAAATCCAAAACTTTATGAAAAAAGTCCCACCACATTGGAGTTCTTTCACCTGCAATAACTCCTAAATTTATATGGAAATTCTTGGGACTTATTTAATTTTTTTTTTATTCGAGTTAATTCCTTTGCAGTTAATTCGTAGAGCCTATGAAATCACATTTTAACCACTAATGTGCAGACAATAAATGTCCTGCACATGCAAATGTATATGTCGTAGTTTTTCTATATTCGATTGATATTATTTGTAAATTATTTGAAGAGCTGCGATACCAATGAAGAATATCTTTCAAACAATTAAGTCTCTAAAAATGCATAAGACGCTTCATTTCAAATATGTACTTCTTAATAGGAAGAATGAATCAATAGTCAAGTCAGTCCTCCCTCCAGCCACAGTTGACACACATATGTTGGATAACATGTGACGGTTCATATAAACACCTTTAATGCCAATCACTTTATATGTAGCAAGGTATAATATATTTGCTCAAAGCAACATACTTAACCCATATAAACCACATAATCCAAGGTTGATGATTACCACCCGTCAACTATATTACACACACATTCACACAATGCCGCACCAGCACCACGCAAACATATTTCAGTATATTCACTTCTCTTCGACATGGGCACTGGAAAATCCTTTATATAATATTGTCGTCAACATCTACAGAGAGGCAGCGGAGTTAAGAGTCACATAAGCCACCTAAGAAAAAAAGGAGACAGAATTGCAATCAAAAAGCTCAGGAGAAATAGCAGTGGATTATATATTACCCTATTCAGCAATTTAGTGTAAGAATCCCCCCCTACATTTGTGTCGAACTAGAAATGTAGATAAGTAAAATGTCCTTTGTGCAAGAAACGTTTATGCCAATGCTGTGTCTAGGTAGGTACAGGTCCACAGTGTGACTATGTATGATCGCCTTTGTCAGCGACAGAGTTTGCAAGTTGGAGTAATTTTTCTTCCTATCAGGATACAACGGCATTATATCAATACATTTCGCCGTTTTCGAAGAATTTCGTCAGGTACCTACCTAATGAAAGACTGCATGTAAGTGAAGTCCCATTGAAACCAGTGGATACGTTTAAGTATCTCGGCCTCTTATTCATGGGTTTTCATGTAGGATTGGTCAGGCTGGATCAATTTTGTTATTAGGGGCTCAAAAAAAGTATTTCATGCCAAGATTCTTAACCACTTGATGTCAACGGACAATATAACAGGTGTAAAACGGATGGACCTACTTCTGTACTGGCATTACCTACTGTTTCACTTCAGGGTGACTTGTTGTGAATCACCTTGAAAATTATAGGTACCCGTGTTTTAATAATTGTCCCTAAATTGATCTTTCTGGAGATTAGTGCGAAAGTGAGAGATCTATATAATAATCAACTCCCATTATAGGATAAGGCGGCTTTCATTATGTTAAAATATAATTCAATCATTTTTATTGGTGCAAGATAGTTTTGAGTAGGAATTCATGATATATTCATATAGAAATTTATAATTGTCATATTCTTGTCCTAATTGTTGCCGTCGTATGTTTGATGGGTAAAATCGTAGGCGGAGTATGTTCGCACTTGCTTATTATAAGACTCCACCAGGAGAATAATTGCGTTTTACCTGGGAGTCTGTGAATTTTTTGTTATAATAGACGCATAATTCAGGGATCTTACTTTAGCGTATTTTTTTTTTTGGGAATAAATCAATGAATCTCTTGGCACTTATAATATTTAAGCAAAGGTTTATTAGGTACTTATAGAGCACGCTTCAACGCCAAAATAGAAAAGAACAAACACGCCAAGAAGATCGAGCTGGTAGTCTAGTACCGCCCACAGAACTTTTTCTTTTTCTCATTTTCTTTACTTCCTGTTCTTAGGTTCCCCGTTTAGGGAATTATTTTGGGTGCGTTCAAATGACAAAGATTTGTAAGATGTCGGTAAGGTGATGTTTCTGCCTTTAAATGAGAGCTTTGGAGATTCTGTACGCTGCTTTATAAAATGCATCTTGACTGCATTAGGAATCGTTTGAATCTCGGACTCATTTACACAGTTTTTATATTTATTATCAACAGTATCTTATATTTTGAACCATATAGAGAATCATATTCTGTCCCAAAGAGACCGTAATATGGAGAACATTTAGTAGAGGAATGGTAGTCGCTCCGAAGAATGCATTCGATTAGAGATACGTATCTATACCATTCTCCATGTTCCTTTTTAATTAAGACTCTTAATTTCGACAAAGTCTCCCTATTGGCTCTCTCGGAGACATTAGCTTGTGGTCTATATAGTCCTGTCGTAATATGTTTGATATTACATATAAGTGTTTAACAGTTTTGCAAATTCCTTCGAAATAAATTGCTTACAGTTATCACTGGGGATATATTGTGGGATGATAGCTATAGAAAACTCGTGGCTTTACAAAGACAAATTTTGTGAAATGGTCGATTGCATTGAAAATTACCGAATTCTCTTGCATTGGTTCTTGGCAGGGACGGGCCCCAGCCAGATTAGCGCCCTGTGCAAGATTTACGAAAAGCGCCCTTTTTTCATATTTGCACACATGCATAAGTCTTTTCCACATAACCCAGGAAGTAGGAAGTTTCATTTGCATCTACTCTTCATAGCTATATGTCGTAGTTGCTTTGTAAGTAATATTAGTATATATACATCTACCAATTTGTTTGTTACATCGGCCGGTATAGGAAAGTTGAACAGCACACAACAGCTGATACATTTTCACTTTCAAAGTTCTGTTTAGAAAAGGCAAATACTTCAGTAAATGCAAACGCATAAATTGGTTCATTGTATTCCAAGCTCAGAGCAAAAAAAAAAAATAAATTAAAACAATATTTGTTCTTCTTTTTATTTTTTTCTATTGCCACTTTGAATTTAAAAATGTAGGTACACTGATAAAAATGAAATTACTCGAAACATTTAAAAACAGTCAAACAAAATTCGTATCCAGCTAAAAAAAACCAGCTGGCTGGATTTTAAAAAACTTCCAGCTATGCATATCAATCCAGTCAGAACAGAACTGACTAGAAAGCAGTCAAAATGGCAACGCCATTCTCATCTACGAAAAAAAGTAACTAGTTTCTCTTACAATGAGGTTCTCTTACAAAGAGATTCTCTTTTTTTTCGTACATGAGAAATCCAATATTCCCATCCCCATATGTGCAGAATCAAAAACCTGCACGTTAAACACAAACAATTCCGTAGGAATGAATTTTTTGTTTGACATATTTTCTTATGAAAATTTTGCGAGCGACTGTGCAAGAAATAAAACCTGCACATACGGGGTGGAACTTTTTTGTTTTGAGATTTTTGAACTAGATCCTTTTGTAAAAAGTAAGTGGATATGCAAGAACCTATCTACACGAACAGGGTGGAATATTTTGAGATTAGGTAGTTAAGAATTGAACTTGCATAGGTCTAGTGGGATTTTTTTTTTAGTTAGATTCTCCTTGAAGTTGCAACATTACAAGTAATGTGAGTGTTCAAGAAATAATTCAGCACAGAAGGGATTTTCGTTTAAAATGCTAATGGCAGCATTTGTTCGCGCAAGATAAAATTAATTTTTCTTAGGCCTGCGCTTCATTTCGTAGTCGCCAATGCGACTTTGCCGGTGCGTGAACATAGCTTCGCTTGCTTATATGCAAGCGCACAACAAGATGCAAAAAATGACGAAAGCGTGCGTATGAAGCGCAACTAAGTGGACAGAAGGCCTTACTCCTAGCAATGCGCCCCCAGAACTTGGCGCCCTGTGCATTTGCACATCTTGCACATATGGATGGTCCGGCCCTGGTTCTTGGATATGGCCCAAATCAATATACAAACGTTGCATTGGACTTTCTGTAATCATTTGGTTGCACATTAAGACAAAGGGTGGCGTTTGGTGATGTAACTAATCAATTTACAAATCCTCCAATTATAATAGGTATAACTATAAAAAAAATTACAATTACATTGTAAATTTGCTCTCACTAAAATGAGAAACGTCCTCATAATTACAAAGGTTTACCACCAAATATTCTATCAATCGTTTGTCATGCGAATTGCGCTAAGCAAACTGCCAGCGAAGTTGATTACTTAAAGAAAAGCAAAACAACCTGGAGGTGCCCATCATGTTCCAATACAGCGCGCGGTCATCTTTTTCTACATCAACTCTTGCACCAACAAACCACACAGCAGAGCAACTATCGACAACCAATACTTTGCCTGCACCCAGCACCATAAAAGCCGATCCATATATTCTTAAGACACCAATTGATGCATGTAGCAAGCCACATACGTATGCAGCACTGACGCAATTTTTACGCCAGCGTATGGACCCAATCCATACACGCCGTGTACATGTACTGTACAAGCTCTCTTTGTGTACTCTCTGTTGACGTCAGATCTACATACCTATGTATGTGGCTTGCTACATGCCATGTAGTGTACTATCACCTTTACTGCTAAAAACATAGAGTGTGAAGCCCGAAAAACACGCAAGCGATTTCAATCGCGCGTCTGCGAGCATTCACATTGAAATGTGTGTGCTTCATTTTTTGCGACTAAACCGTCGCGCGATTGAAATCTCATGTGTGTTTCGGGCCTGATGTGAACAGAAAAAGAGTTCACTTGAGAGAAAGGTCAACAACTAGAACAACAACAACAGCTACTAGGAAGCTGTATTGACATAGGTAGTCAACGTCCCAAACACCAAAACGACTATGTTCAACACGGATCTTGCTCTCAAAGTTCTTCGCGATCGATGATCTCAAGGTAAATGTCATCGAAGGAGATACAGATCAATGCAATGTCAAAAAAGGCCCGGTGTACACATGCATGGGTCCGCGTTTGCGTGTTACAGTATTCACCCCTAAATTGGGTGGTGCGCACAAGCAGGCGGACTCGCTGCGAGCCCGCTCGTCATTTTTGCGGGTAGTAACACCCGCAGTTCCCTATGGCTCCGCTGCGGGCCCGCGCCCGCACTTGTGGCCTACAATACATTGTTTGCAATTGACCAATGCACACTTTTCCGCAAAGTTCAAGTGGAGGTATGGACAATGAAATATAGAATATTCCTTTTGTGAGTCGATGATAGGTAAAAGGAGGTAGGTACCCAATAAAGTCGTTTTATTTTTAAAAGATACTTTTGTACCTCATGTACACGAAAATAAGTCGTTTCTTTTTACAAACTTCCATAATAATAACTGGTACACTTTGCTCTGCATTTATCGATACCATTATGTGAGTAAATCTATTTTTATCGGCGAACTTGAAAAATACTAAATGCTACAAATCATAAAAATCTCATAGTATTAGGAGATTATAATATTGATATATTAAAACAAATAGATAAAGATTAAGATACCAAGAGTTATCTGTTTCTCATGGCTTCTTTTGGCCTCAAAAGTGTTATAAATGATCCAACTCGCATATATTTTTCTGCATTTTCACAACAACAATAAATCTGTATTTAAAAGTGTTGTATTCGACTACAATATAACTGACTATCATATAAATATGTGCTTTGAACATCTGTGAAGATACTTCGAATTCAAAATCTCAGATATCAATCAAGGAAAAGATTCAAACGGACTTTTATAAGCTGCGGGAAAAGTTAAGGAATTCTGGGAACCAGTGTATGTCGAAAATGATTCTTCTGATGCTTTTAATTTATTTAGTTCTATCATGAATAACCATATCAGAGACTCCTCTATTTTGTTATCCTAATAGTAGGCGCAGCATACAATTTTTAGAACCGTGGATGACACCACGTTTATTAAAACAATTAAATACAAAAAAATGCAAACAAAAAAACAGTCGAAAAGCAATCCAATTCATAATATGATTATTAATAACACCAATCCTATAATGATCCAAATATAATAGCGAACAATATCAATGACTACTTCGTAAAGTAGCCCACGGAAGTTTTCCTTTCGGTTGGTCTGTATTTGAAAAAAAAAAAAAAAATCAGTTTTGAAATAGCGCCGTAATCGGTTCAAAAAAATGGTCCATCAATTAGATTGATGAAGATGATGTTCTGGTATTATACCAAGCCATTTATATGGCATTAACATAGTCGTCGTCATACGTATGTTGCCATACATATAAATTTGTCTATCACACATCTGCCTGATTTATCTGACAAAATGCCTGTTTTTATAGATAATGCTAGTGTGATATCACTTTAATGAACATAATGTGCTGACATTTTTGAATTGTTGAACGGTCTTGCGAGCACGAACGACATTTGTAAGAACTTGATGTCAGTACTGACGTATTCACTTCATTATTTGTTTCTGACTCATGCCTATGGTCATGTAAAAGTAAGATTGTTAATGCATTGACTTTGCTCAAATTCTTATTTAAAGATTAGAAAAATTTGCAATTTTGCTGGGAAAATTCAAAGTCTACTATCTAGCTATTGGCTTCTTTTAAGTCCCTTCCAGGGGCCTGTAACACAAAGCGACAAGTAGTTGTAGGACAAGTGACTTCCGACAACTTGTAAAAAATTTCTTAACACAAAACGACAAGCTCGTGAACACTTCGACAATTGTCGCGATGGAAGATGACAAGTGGGAAATTATATAATTTCCCTCTTTCTGTAACAGAACACGACAAGTGTCAAGAAACACTTGTAGAACTGTGGTTCAATGAGGACAAGTGATTTGGATATTGTCAAGAGCTGACAAGTGCATTTTTAATGTAATACAGAATGCTTAACATTTATTTTGTGTAATTAACGTATTAATTCTAATGTTACTTATTTAGTTACTACTTAAAATTGCGCGTTTCTTATCATTTTGCCAAAATACGTCCCTTATAGACGTTCAATTCTTATTTTGCGGAACTACGTTTAGGATTTTTGCTAGGCTGTGTATTTCCTTCCATTTTGCACATTTATTTTCATTTGTTAGGACATCTCAAAAAGCACCAAAAAGGATATCTTTTCCTCTCTTATTTTAGTTAAAATAACATTTTTTTGTTTTTCTTCACAAACACTTGTCCAAGAATGCCGACAAGTCAAGGAAATTTAATTCTTTTGACAAGTGCAACGGTTTACGTTCTGTTACAGAATTAATTTTGACTTGTCGGACAAGCATAGTTGGACAAGTGAATTTATACTTGTCGACTTGTCACGTTGTGTTACAGGCCCCAGGGTATACCTCAAAATAGATTGGTTAATTATTTTTGTTTAATTTTTAGTGCAGTACTTATAATTTTCTTCTTTAGCACTGTTCATTTAAACTTTAAAGAAATGTGAACCCCTCTGCCCATATTTGAATTATTTCACATTATCGAGGTAGTGCTGTATTATTTTAAGTTAACAGATACAGAGCTCAAGAAGCGGATCTCGCAATTATTCCGTTCGGCTACAAATTAAAGCCACATAATATGTAGATACTTATATATTTATGCGTATGGGTGCGTGTAGAATAGTCATATGACAAACGCTACTTGCAGCCATAGCTATGCACCGAATCTCAGCATCGTTTATCTATTACAATTCATACAAAAACATCCCCTGAAAGATAAACAATCCTTACTACACTTTTACCTAAAAATCTTGTTAGGTAAGAGTGTCTTGCTAGCGTCAGTGATTAACATTAATTAAATTATGTAATCTCTTTCGTATTCGAACGTGAACCTGCTCAGACATTATGCTTAATAATAATTGTAACCTTAGAAGGTGCGCAACAATAATTACACAAAACACGTTTGCTAACAACACAAAACCAATAAGTAACAAGTATAAAAGTGTCTACGGTCTGGCCAATGCTTTGATACTCTTCACTTCAACCCATAGCCCCGATCCTGATTCAGAATATAAATACTTACCTATTATGTAAGTTATACGGTTATACTTTATGGGATCTCCGGTTACTCCTTCTTGGCGTTAGAAATTTAATGACAACGTAAAATAAACCTTCCTGTGGAGGGCATAAAACAGAAAATTGAGAATTATCGGAATAGTAGATACTTCAATCTTTATAGTATAATATGTATATTATAAAAATGGTAGCAAAAATGTATAGTAATTCCTCAATTATTGAGAACGGCTGGACCAATTTGGCTCAAATTTTTTTTCAGTTGTTCGTAATCGCCAGGAAATGGTTCTTCTGAAATAAGAAAATTTTGAGAAAACCTTCCGGAAAAGTCGGAAAATTGGAAAAAGCGAAAATTGATTTTTTTGTATGGAATTTTGTGTGCAATTATTCCGGAATGGCTTTTCAAATGGAGAAATGAAAATTCTTAGTGGAAAATTTCGGAAAATTTATTTATTTGGAAGCTTGCAAAATTTCAGATAATTGTGAAATTCATTGTGATAAAAGACGTTCTGTGTGCATTTTGGGTGGAGAAGTTAACGACATAAATAATAGATGGCGCCAGGTGTCCTTTTCGCATTGTCATTTTCTACTGCGCAAATGTGCTATTTTTCTTTCTGCAATTGATTCGAGTTTTGCGTATTATTACACTGATTCCGGATAGACGTATATCGCGCATCACATCCGCAAACGGTATAAGCATTACGATCAATTGAAATTCAATGCGATAATTATCATCGATCATTTTTTCAGAAAATAAGTTTACGTGTAAAAAGTGAGGTTATCCAATTGGGTTGCGGGCATTCAAACTCGCTTGATGTGCCAGGAACTCCACCGAATAATATACAGCTTAAGGTGGGATCGATCATAATCATGTTGCGCAACCTGAATCATCCGAAATCGTGCAACGGTACGCGGTTGTCCATCAAGAAACTGATGAACAATGTGATACAAGCGACGATCATCAAGAGCAATTTCAAAGGAGAGAAAGTCCTTATCCCACGAATTCAAATTATTCCAACTGATCTTCCATTCCAATTCAAGCGGATTCAGTACCCCGTTCGATTGGCTTTTGCGATGACAATCAATAAATCGCAAGGCCAATCGTTGGAAGTTTGTGGGTCTATTCTCGAATTTCTCGAAAACATTGTTTATCACATCGCTCCTCTCTACTGAGTTCGATTGCATTCATATAAATCACATTTGAACTAAGTATCTGTGTTTTATTATCCCTCTGGAGTTTATTTGAATGCGTTAAATTGGGGCGGCGCGAGACGAAGTTCGCCGGGTCCGCTAGTTATCCATATTTCTGAGGTATCAATTTAGACCATGGCGCTGGGTTCAATTTTGTCTTTCTTTGCGTTCAAATTAATTAACCTTTTCCAAAACATATTTCAAATCATACCCAAAGGAGTGCTAACAGGGTATGTGTGTAACAATGCTATTGGGGGAAGTCGCAAATCTTGCAAATAAGCAAGGGATAATTCAAGGCGACAGCATAGTACAAAGTTAAATAAATCAGATACAATTAATTTGAACTCAAAATTTAAAATATTCCTGGTCTAAGGCAGAATGGAAATTACTTGGATGTGGAGTCTAAAAAGTTGGCGATAGGACTCCTAGACCAGCCACCCCAGCCATGTATATACTTACTTACTTTATCGGGCTCCCGACCCGTGAAGAGTCTGCCTGAGACACTGCAGCATTCCATCCTGTACGGTCCCGAGCACGCTGCTTCCAGTTGTCCAGACTCTCTGGCATCCGCGATGGCTTGGTCTTTGAAACGAAGGTTCGGTCTTCCTTGTCTTCTCGAACCTGGGGGCTGGGATTCGAAGATCCTCTTAGCTGGAGCATTATTGTCCATTCGCTCGATGTGGCCGAGCCAATGCAGTCGACGTGTTTTGGCTTTTTGGACTACATCCACAGCTCAGAGAGTTCGCGGTTGTATCTTCTCCTCCATTCGCCCTTCTCGCACACAGGACCAAAAATCCGACGAAGTATTTTTCTTTCGAAGGAGCCCAGTATCAGCTCTCCCTTATTGTTTATCGTCCAGCACTCGGTGCCATAAAGCAGAACTGGCAGGATAAGTGTTTTGTAGAGCACGCATTTCGTCCTTCGAGTTAGGAGTTTTGAACCCAGTTGTTTTGCCAAACCGGAGTAGCAACGGTTTCCTAGGGTAATTCTTCGCCGGATCTCCACTATTAGGGTGTCATTCGTGGAGTTCATGTTTCCTCCGAGGTAGGTGAACTCCTTAACTACCTCGAAGTTGTTGCTATCATTAGTGACGTTTTGTCCTAGGCGGTGGACAGATGCTTGTTTGCAGAGGTAAGAGAGACTGAGATTCCCATCTTCGACCTATTTACAGTAATTTGCCTACAAGCTAAATTTTACGCTCCCAAAAAGTTTAGGTGCGGTAGTATTGTTGCATAGAAATTCGTATTGACAAACGTCAAAAATCCTCTCCACCAACACATTCCCACCTAATCTTTTTACACGGATAGGAACTGATGTACACAGATAGGAAAACAAAATGGCGGATTCCTGGCAAAAATTGAGGGGCCCAGCGGCAAGAGAATTCGGAGATGGGTATCTCAGTCTACCTTACCTCTGCTTGTTTGTTTGTTGATAGCATGTACTTAGTCTTGTCCTCATTTACTTCAAGGCCAACGGATTTCGCCTGTTATTCAATCGCCGTGAACGCTTCTATCACGGCACGCTGCGAGCGACCGATGCCTGCAGCCCTGCAGCTGGATGGATCTGTTGAAGATAGTGCCTTCCGTGTTGACACCTGCCCTGCGCACTATCTGCTCCAGTGCGAGATTGAAGAAGTCGCATGATAGCGCGTCTCCTTGCCGAAATCCGGTGCAAGTTTGAAATAGATCGGAGGAGCTGCTTCCAAACTGCACGTTGCAGCGCGTGTTTTCCAGCGTCACGCGACACAGCTAAATCAGTTTTGCCGGGATTCCAAATTCGGCCATTGCCATATAGAGCTCCTGACGATGTATGCTATCATACGCGGCTTTGAAGATTGAAGTCGATGAATAGGTGGTGATAGTTTCGACTTGAAATTCGTTGGTCTTTTCCAGGATTTGCCTCAGTGTGAAAATTTGGTCTATAGTCGATCTGCCGGTTCCGATTAGTGTGTTGCAGAACGGTTTAAGGCGTTCACACAGTACGTTGGATAGGATCTTGTATGCGACATAAAGCAGGGATATGCCTCGATAGACATAGGATCGCCTTTTTTGTAGATGGGGCATATGGAGCTGATAGTCCAGTCATCGGGCATGTTTTCTTCCACCCATACTTGGATGATGATTCGGTGCATGCTCCCTACCAAAACATCACCACCGTATTTAAAGAGCTCCGCTGGTAAACCATCGCAGCCTGCGGCCTTGTTGTTCTTAAGGTGATAGTATACAGTATGTAGCACGCCACATATATGTGTGGATCTGACTTCACGAGAGAGTGCACAAAGAAAGCTGACGTCAAAATTACGTCAGAGCCACATATATAGGTATATGTGGCGTGCTACATACCGTGTACTATCACCTTTAAGCTTTTTTATAGCTAGGCCAACTTCTTCTATACTATGTAGGTGGTGGAACTAGTTCTTCATTGACTGGACGTGGGCTATCTTCTTGCCCTATCACTCTCTTTACATGATGCCCATTAAGCAGCTGCTGGAAATGCTGCTAAAACACATCTACTATTCCCTGCCCTTCGGTGACTAGTTTTCCTTCGCTGTCTCGAAGAGTCTGCGTTCCGGTTTTGTAGCCAGCAGCCAGTTGCTTGGATTTTTTATAAAAAAGCCAAACTAAGAGTAAGTGCCAGCCTCTAAAATCGGAAGGAACGCGACAGAACCAGTGTTCCCAGGTTGAGGGGAAAATCGCCATTTTTGCCGATTTTTTAAGACGAAAGGGGAAAAAAGGGGACAGAGATAAAAACGGGGAAATAAATCCAAAAAGGGGAAATATCTTAAAATCCTATCAAAACCAGTTTGTAAGCGATTTTTTTAGAATGAATAAGTGCAACCTACAAAAACAACCATGCTCAAAAAACGTGCCCATGCAACATCTCACTTCTTTTGTTTGGTTTCTGAATGCATTCATTCTTTTGACATTTCATTAAACTGTTACCATGGCCTGGCCATACAAATACACTCCTTACCATGAACGTCGTGTCAGAGACAGGTACATTTTGAGTGAGTATAGAAAGGAGATAGGTAGATCATACAGAAAATGGACCAAAAATCCACTTTCAGAAATAATTCTCGCATGGGCATGACATGACGCATGAAGGTTCTTTTTCGAAACCATAGCGCATGCATGGCCCATCACATAGTAAGTCCTTGCACTATGTCTAGATTCAAAATATTACGCGCTTTTCTAGAAAACGGCAGCACAACTTAATGAATAAGTGAAAATAATTCTCATTTTATTTAGGATTTTGAAATGAAGGAAGAACCAAAAATAAAAAATAAAAATATCTCACGCAGTTGGAAGCATTGCCCGAGTTCAAAAGCTGGCTACGCAAAGATATTTTTCTTCGGGGACAGAAAAGGGATTTTTTTGTTTTTCAAAGGGGAAAAAAAGTCATTTTGGTGTTAAGAAAAGGGGATTTTTTTTCTTAAGACCTGGGAACCCTGGACAGAACAATTTGATGACGAAAAAGGTTTAGGACAAGGTGACTCGCTATCGTGTAACCTTTTACCGTCATTCTTTAACGAAGCCCACAACCACAAGCCAACATTAGAGGTAGGTACATTTTTAACAGTTCGTTCAGTCATTTGCATAATGTATAATTTTTATTTTTTTTTTCCAAGGCAGGTGTCTTCTAAAGACAATATGAGGACAGTAGGCGCGTACTCATAGTAGTGTGAGATTTTTACTCACTAAAACCACCTCCCACAAATTTTTTTCGTACTGGAACTAAGTTATGACCTCAAGCAATTTTTTTATCACGAAGTTATACACGTTTAGCAGGCAACATTCCGGCGATAGTTCCTGCTCGTTCTGCAATTTTAACGCGGTTATGATAATTATCGGGCTAAGTCGGTAAGTTTAGTTCGTTGTAAACGACGCAATAAATTTGTTTCATCAAGAATTTCCAAGACCAAGGTATTAACGTGTCCTAATAGTCGATTTCTATGCTTTCGATCGCAATTTCTTGTTTCATCTTTAACCGTGGGAATTCTGATATCTCTATGAAGATCTTCATTTCTAATATACCACGGTGCACTGAAGAATCATCTTAACACTTTATTTTGAAAAGTTTGTAAAATATTTAGATTTGTGCCAATGGTATAACCCCATAACTGTATACCATACGTCCATACAAGCTTAAGCACTTGCTTATATAATAAAAGCTTGTTCTCGAGGTTAAGCTTGGAATATTTTCCGTGTAACGAATAAAGTTCTTTATATTTGTTTTTAAGTTCTTCGCATTTTTTTTTTACATGCGGTTTCCATTTCAACTTTGTGTCGAGAGTCATTCCGAGGTATTTGGCCTCATTTGCAAACGGGCCGTATTTATAAAAACAGGCAAATAATTTATTTGCTTATATGTAAAATCCACGTGAACCGATTTCGTTTCGTTAAGAGCGATCCTCCATGATTTTGTCCATTCATTGACCCGGTTAAGCGCGCCTTTTAATATTTTGTTTGTTTCTTTAGTAGTTGTACTAACTGCTAGTATGGCAGTGTCATCGGCAAAAGTGGCTTCGGTAGTAGTTTCTATTTTCGGTATATCACGCGTAAATAATAGGTACAGGAGTGGCCCAAGGACGCTTCCTTGCGGCACACCTGCCCTTATTTCTTTAAATTCGGAATATTCGTTTCCGTGTTTGACACGAAAGAGTCTTTTCTCTAGATAGGATTCTAGGATTTTCCACAACCGTTCGGGGAGAACTTGTCTTAATTTGCACTTAAGACCTTCGTGCCACACCTTATCAAATGCTTGCGAAACGTCCAAGAACACGGCAGAGCAGATTTTATTTTCTTCTCTCTATTACGTCAGTTATCCGATGCACTTGATCGATCGTCGAATGTTTGCTTCTAAACCCGAACTGGTGGTCAGGTATAAGACGGTTTTCTTCTATAATCGGTTGTAACCGTTTGAGTAATATCCTCTCAAAAACTTTCGAAGTAATTGGAAGAAGCGAGATGGGAGACTTATAAGATAAGACTTTTTTTCATTCGGTGCTTTGCCTGGTTTTAAAACCATTCCGCGATTTTCCATTGACTCGGAATGTATTGTAATCTGATCGCGACGTATAAATTGTGAAGAAGCTTAGTTAATGCTTTCCGAGGTAGCATTTTTAGGATTTCACCCGTTATCAGGTCGTAACCCAGAGCTTTTTTGGGCTTAAGTTTCTTTATTTCTTGCACGAGCTCGGTGAGCGTGAGTGTAGCGTTTCTTACTGCATTATACACAGATGTTCTGTCCGACGCATTAATATTTCTATTAAGCGCCTGAGCATCGAACGGCTTAAAAGTATCTTCTAGATAGGCGGCGAAAACGTCCGCCTTCTCTTTATCGCGTTTTGCCCAAAC
Source organism: Cheilosia scutellata (assembly GCA_955612985.1). Taxonomy (NCBI): domain Eukaryota; kingdom Metazoa; phylum Arthropoda; class Insecta; order Diptera; family Syrphidae; genus Cheilosia; species Cheilosia scutellata. Next base: position 92,604,218 of record OY015312.1, read on the forward strand.
GTCATAGGTTATCTTGATAGGCGGCGCTGCGATCTTCGGCTTTTTAGTGGCTTTAATAGCCTTCCAAAGCGAGTAATTGGATTCTTTTCCAGCTGTTAGGCTTTCGAGGTAATTTCTGACCTCATAATTTTTATAATCTTTAATCAACTTTGTTAGCAAGTTGCACAGTCGATTTAAGTGCGCTTTATCTTGCGGGGCTCGAGTTTGTTGCCATCTTTTACGCGCTTTTCGTTTTGTCTTGACCATATCTATTATTTCTTGAGGGTATTTGGCGAAGTTATAGTCAGGTGTTCTCTGCTGGTGAGGAGTATTATTCCATGCAGCTTTTTGTGCGATATCGACGAAGCGGTCGACAGCGACTTCTAATTCGTAAGGCGTCTTGAGTGATACACTCAGTTCAGTATTGTCTTGGACATCTTTTTTGAAGCGATTCCAGTCTGTTGTGCCGTTTGTTAGCCTCGGCGGTTTTTCATTTTTTATAGGTTCCTCAGTCGTTGTTAAAATTACCGGAGAATGATCAGATGAAAGATCAAAACTATCTTCAACTTTAACACGATTGGAGGGTAGTCCTTTTGTAATAAAGAAATCGATCGAATCAGGTATTTTTGCGACATCAGTCGGCCAGTATGTTAGTTTGCCTGTCGAATGATAATCGCAATTGTACTGCGCATACACACATCGTAAAGCATTCTTCCCTTCCGTGATATGCATCTAGATCCCCAGAAGCTATGTTTGGCGTGAAAATCACCGCCAATTATTATACATGGTGCATATATGTATAATTAACATTTGCAGGACCATATTGAAAAGGAGCCAGCGACGATGTATGTACTTTGAAGTATTTAAAGACTTTTTATTCCTAAGCTCTACTAGAGAAGAATCAATCTTTCCAATAGCTATTGGTTCGGGCTAAGAAGTCGTCTAAAAAGTAAGGCCTTGTCTCATAGAAACAAGGACTTATAATACAAGACCTTAATCATTCCGGTTCTGCTGTATGGTGCAACCTTATGGGGTTGATATGGCTAAGACCGGTGAAGTGTATTGAGTCCTTGAGTCCAACTTTAAGGGTCAACGAAGCAGAGAAGGACCCAACCAGCGACCTAAACTGCCTAAACCTGTGTATATTGTGTCACTAGAAGCAGTTAACTAAGGACGAAGGTGGCCGTTTTGTTTAAGAATGTGGTTATCAGAACTATAAGCGGCAACCAAAGTAAGTATATGTGCCACCACTTTGTTCACCACAAAATTGTTAATTCATAAAGTTCCATTCAGCTGTCTGTTAAATTTTAATTTGCTTTGTCTTGTATCGCGTTAGTGTCAAGTTATCGCCAAACTCTTTATTTCTAAAATTATGCTGTAGGAGGCTAATGGCCAATGGAGTTCTGTTCCATTTATTTACGTTACAAACGGTGGATTTAAATCCAATATACCCTAATGTCAAAGAGTAGAAAAATTCAAACAGAAAAAAATAAATAAATAGAAATACCTACACACAAGGGGAGCACTACAAAATCAAAGTGAATGGCAAAGCAGAAGTGTGAAGTGAAGGATCTGAAATGATATGAAAAGCTCCGAGCTACTGGAGGATAATTGTTGCTTGAAGGATTTTCGGGGAGGACTTTAATGCGTTGTATATTGTCAGAACGCTTCAACACCGAAAACCGGTGCCAAGTTAAGGTTTATTAACTTTATTTAGGAATAATCCTATTCGTGTGTATTTCCACTCAAAGAAATATATATACATAATATGTGTACCTATATACGAGAATCGAGAAGTGTCTATCTTTTTTTTCCCTTCTAGGTATACCGATGAATATTTAAGTCTGCTCTTAGAGGCATGAATATATTAGAAACAGACGCATCGCTGCTGGTATTGTTGATTCAACGCGGCCATATTATGAATGTGTGGATCGTGGGTGAGGAAATAGGCCGAGTGCCAAGACCAGGACCTGTGGTTGTTTGCTACAGTGGCAGGTACCTAATTTGAATTTATACGTGACAAGGATTTAGCTGTTCCTATGTGCGCTATGGATACTCAACACATACTGGTATAGCCCTACTTGTGTACAGTTGGATAAGTTATGTTGCATTATTTCCAGACAATGTGGTTAGCTTATTTCCAAGCAATGTACCTAACTTCTAAAGGTAAGAAGTGGAGGTATGCGTTAAGGATTAGAATAAGTGAACTTTGTTATAGAACTAATTTTAAGGGGAACCTTACGTACTTTAATTTACCATCATCTCCATAAATACTTAATATTAATTTGTACTTGTTCCTATATATTTTTTTATTCATTTATTATTATTTATTTATTTATTTATTGATTTATTTATTAATTTATTTATTTATCTATTTTTAGCTCAATCTAGTCAACCATAGGTAATTCATTTGTTTTCCCTTTTTCTTTTTTAACTTTCTCGTATACCGTAATCCGGGGTTAATAAGTTAATTTATATTAATAAGTTTAATATTTTTTTTCAGGCTCAGACAACTTGAGTATTGCTCACCGACGTAACTTCAATACAACACAACGCATATAATATGTGTTTAAAATTATGTCTAGCGGTTACTTTTAAGTCAACCTTTTCAATCTTTTCAGTGGAGCCTTAAAGAAGGATAAACAAATTGTCCTTGCAATTTTGTTTTTTTTTTTTTGTTAAAAAAATATGCAATTAGTTTTAATAAATTTTTTCACAGAAATTATCATCTTTCGAGCAATATTAATAAGATGTGTGAATATCTTTGCTCCAGCTCTTCAAACATATGCATAATCATATAAACTTTCGCACTCAGCAAAGTGTCTTGTTTTCGAAATTTCGAACTCGAGATTTTGATCAATTCTGATACCTATTACGATGATATGGAAACTTTAAAAAGTGGGTCTCGCAACTCTGTCTGTCCGTATGTCTATTTGTTCCATAGCTCTGAAATCTAAACGTTTGGACGGATTTCTGTAAAACTTCGTACTATTTAGAGTCTATAGGCTCCCCGCTAGAAGGTGTTTTTTTTTTATTTTAGCCCTAATATTAACGGTACTTTCCATATACAAATTTTACAAAACTTTAAACAATTTAGATTTTTTTCGAAATCGGCTATAACGATTTGAACCAAAATTGGTAGAAGAGTTAATGTAGGCATGTTTATAACATGACTGCATAGTGCATATCCAGTTTGTCAACAACGGCACTTTTGAAAATTAACTTTTTCTCGAAAACGGTAAAAACGATTTTAACAAAAACTTATTTTTAATATACATACTATAAACCTGGTTACGTCTTGAGTGGGTATGATTTTAAACGTAAAATTTGCTGAATTTGAAATGACTCTGAGATTCTGCGAGATTCGCAATAAACGATAAAGTTTCGTCCGATCCAGTCGTGCACATTTGTTCAATGGCACCCTGAGCTATTTTCCGGATAAATACTCCTTTTTTCTCTCTCTTACACTTCAACATTTATACATCTTTATATTCATCTACAGTGCTGCCAAAAACATTCCGGATTTTTTCTTGATATAGTAGTATTTCCTTATAGTAAGTATTATATTTTAAAGGTATTAGATATATTTTAAATTATTAACTGTATTAAGTTAAATTTTATTAAAATCAAGGAGAACTTGATGTTAAGGAAAATATTACATAAATCCATCACTGTACATCTCATGTCTGTGTGACACTGTAATACTTGCTGATAAAGAAATTCTCGAGAGATTCCTACTCATTTAATAGATGGATATAATCTGGTCGAGGGCTATAAATGAGGTTACAGATATAATCCTAGTATTTGATAGCTACTTTGTTGTCCGAAAATATGCAGATATCTTTGACGGATTTCGACCAACGGGTTTGGACAAGTTTTTGAACATGTCTGCGTCTGGTGCTTGTTCGATCAAATTGAGCCATTCTTCGACTTTTCACTTTAACGATTAATAGTGAATTTTTATTAATAGTGAATTTTTCTGACTGGACCTACAAAACTTGCGTTGAATAGCTTTTCAATTCAGTCGTTCAAAATTGGCATAAAATTGAAGGCTTCTTCCACATTATCCATCTATAACAATTCACAAAACTAGTGTTTGGGAGAAGTTAGACCCGGGGTCATATGCACATGTTGCGGTAAAAAACTAAAAAAATGTTTATCACATGTTTAATAGAACCGAATACCTTTGATGAAGGATTTCTCATACAAATTATTACGTTACTCTACTCTCGAGCATTCGATGGAAGTCACACACTTGCTTTGATTTTAAATAAAGAAAACAGCATGAAATTAATTCAACAAAAAAAAAGATATCATCTACCTATAGGTTCACTATCTATAATTACACGCAAACATAATATATTTATATGAATGATGGGTATGGGTACATTGAAAAGGCAAATAACTATAAATTCATTCGCATTTCAGAATTTCGCGTTAAACAGCGTGCATGAGTGCCCAATATTACAGCATTTCAATGTAATTCATACACTTTCGTGTTTGCTTGAAAAATGTTTAATTTAATTCATCACCGCTCATAGTAAGTTGTAAATATGTGTGAACATAGCATATACGTTTGAAATGAATGAGTAGACAGACACTTTACGCCCTTACCCCCGAGCAATTGCCCTTTTATTAAATTTGGCAATTAATTAAATGCTGAAGGAATTTGTTGATGAGTGTTAAATTAATTAACCCAGAATGTGATGTGTGGTAGATAGTAGTCAAGGTACATATAGAATAAACGGTATGCTCTTCCGAGTTGAAATTGTATCGTGAATTTTGACGTTTTTCTTTGTTTACATTAGGTACTATGCTTGAAAGTTAATCGCCAAAAATGTAGTTTTGGACTCTTCATAAATAAAATACTAATAGTCTCCGCAGTAAATTTTGGACGTGAAAGGCAACCGGATGAATTTTACATAAATAGCTAGGTACCTTCGTTGCTCTGATGCCCAAGATTTCAAATATGCCCGTCTGCCAGCGCTTATAATGGCAGCTAAAGGGTGTAGCTGCTTAAAAATCCGTTATGATTCAAGACAGGAATAATTGGTGCAACCTCGTTAATCTACTACCAAATAATAGAGAATGATCCCCTTAGTATCTACGTCAGGTTCCCTTTCACGTCCAACATTTTCTGCTGGCTCTTATGGTAATAGTTATTGGGACAGTTTTTTTGTTTCGTTAATTTTCTGTGTGCTTTTGGTGAAATCTATGCTTCTTTTTCGAGCCAGGAGAGAGAAAATAGGTATTTCTTTTTGGCACTGGCAGCACTGCTGCTCCGTGGTGTTGTCAAATCGAAACAGTTGTCATTCGCATGAACAACAGCAATAACACACAAAAAAACAAAATGTGCACGACTGTGTCCCTCAAAACTTTCTCGTTTGTTGCAAATCTCGCAGAATCTCAGTCATTTCAGCAAATTTTACGTTTAAAATCATACCCACTCAAGATGTACTCACTGAAGCCTTGTTACCTAATTAAAAACGTAAGACAAACTACATAAACATACATATTAACTGTACAACACTTTATTCCTTACTTTCAAATTTCATCCCGAACTCTGACACACGAAGGAGGCGATGAATTTCGAATTATGAAGTTTTGGACTTTGCAAAAATATACCGGATGTGAGTACAGATCGGGAATTGGGTAGTTGTATTCATAAAACGGCTACATTCAAGTTTTCTGAGAAAAATTAAGTATATGATCACATTTAGAATGCTTCTGTTATGTTGTCTTAATTATGTATTTTGATCAAAATCGTTGGAGCGGTTTTTTGTAAAATGTTACAAATTTGGATTCGAAAAGCACCGTTACTAAACTGTTTAGCTGTAAACTGAGTACGACGTATACTTCAGGATATAAATCGAAGGACGCATTCATGGTTAAAAAAAACTCTGTTTTGTTTAGCTCTAAACTGAGCAAAAGGTATTACTATTGATTTAAGCATTACCTGCCAGTTACATTTTTATCATAATCGAAAATGGCGTTTTTGAGATATGCGCAGTTTTTTAAAGTATGTACTATAGGGATTTGGGTAGATACCAAGGACGCAGTCTTTTTAGAGAAAAACTGGATTTGCTGTCAAGTTAAGAATGACGATAGAATCTTAAAAATAAGATTTTATTAAAATCGTTTGTACCGTTTTCGAGGAAAAGTCAATTTTCAAAAGTGTCGTTTCTGGATTCTTTTTAGCGAAAAACTGGGTATACATGCAGTCATGTTAAGTATGCCCACATTAACTCAACTATTAATATTGGTTCAAATCGTTAGGGCGGTTTTCGAAAAAATCTAAATTGTTTAATATTTCGTTATTTTTTTATCGGAAGTACCGTTAATATTAGCGCTAGCATAAAAAAAACACCTCCTAGCGGGAAGCCCAAAAACTCTAAACACGAAGTTTGAAACAACCATTAGTTTGTGTGAGTTTTTATTGTTTAGACTAATGGAAGGGACCTACAATTTTATGCCGAGTCCTAAGCCTTTTCAGGACAGTTATACTCATTGATGTGTGTCAAACGTTCGCGAGAGGTGGCACAGTGAAAAAAATCCTTGGGACCCCGCTCGCAGAGTAGTCGCTGGACTAATATAACATTAGATATAGGAAGATAATGACACTATATAGAGAATCGTGGAACGTCACGTATTTCGTTGTCGTTGTTATTGACGTTGTCAATATTTTACAAGCTGTCGAAAAAGTCGGTCATTCACTCCCAAGAGCATTAATGAGGCGATCACTCTGTCACTCAAATCAGTGTAAGTGGGTCGTGACAATCGTGTCAAGTGGCGTCACCGAATGACCATTTCAGGACAAATACTCATAGTGACGACAGGATGACATAGATGATACGACTCATGCCATGTGCAATCGTAGCGTTGCGTTGTTCTAAAAATCACTTTTTCAACTTATTGCAGTTCCATATGAAAGTGGGTCTTATAGCAATCTGTGTTTAAAAGTCAAAATTAATTTTCCATAAACCACTTGAGTAGTGCACTCTCTTAGAGAAAAGTTTGTTCTGTAAGGCTATGAAAATTAGTATTGCATAGATACCTACGTAATTGCTTACCGGCAATGTGTTAGGTAAACACATAAATCAAATTGATTGGCTTACCTTCTATCAAAGTTAATTTAGTAAATTCCATCAAATCATCACGTTTCTTTAGTGCTTGGTTAGTAAATGCATCATAAAACACAATGTCTGCCATTAGAACATTGTTCGATAAAGGGGTGTTACGCATCGAAATTTAATTCAATTCGGCAGTCCATTAAATATCCACTCATCATTGTCCATGTCCACACAGGGCCTTCCACATGCTCATCCGCAAACCCACTCACATTTGCACTTTTATTACGAACGTCCAGGAAGATTCTCCTTTAAGCGCTGCCATAACTTCTTCTATAGAAGAGTGCGGCGATGTGACACAGGTGCCAATGGACCGCATAAACCGCACCGCAGAGACACACATTTACACACACACAAAAATAACCGTCGGTCGTGTCGTAAGGATTCCTTGTTTCATACATAATTCAAAATCGAATGATAAAGTGAAAAAGTTTTCACATTAAATGCAAGGATAAAATGACCCACACGAGTCAGACACATGTCTATGATGGGCGGTAGAACAAAGTATGTTAAGGGTTGGCTATGTGACCATAATCATGATTCGTACACACCTTGCTGGCTGAATAAAGCATTAAATGGCTGTGGGTGTCACTGGTATCCACCTGTGTAGTAAGGAAACCATATCCTGTTATCACCGTGATGCCCAAAGAAAGAGGAAAATATAAAACGCAATCTGGCAATAATGTCATAAGGATTGAAGGTGGCAATGGTGACGTATTTCATTCTCTTTTCATGTTTTTTTTTTCTTCTGTAATATTATTTTAATGAGGTGGAAGATAACATTTTTTTTTTTATTTTTTTTTTTTTTTGAAAATATTCATTCAAATATTAAATTTTGCAGAAGAGATAACACTAGACCACTCTGGGGGTCGACTCATTTTTTGTAGTAGGTACCTAAAAAACATGGTTAAAAATATTCAAATTCAAATACGGACTAAGGAAAACATGAGCGTTTTCCGATCCACACCAGTCGTATACAGTTGGAAAATATGTGGAACTGGGAATACGAGATGGACATCTTTCCGGTTCCAGCAAACCGAATATAGAATAGATATATACCTACGCTATACATACTCGTACTTTTATATAGGTGATTTAAGGGTTTCATATCGCATGTGGCTTCGTGTTGGAATTATTCTTTTGTGCATTATATTTTTTTTAACCGATTCTAGGTTCAGTCATCCACTAGGATATAGCAAATGGGAATACATTCACATGAATCTACATGTGGGGTATTGGATACATCATACATTCATACATTCACTAGAATTCAATCTGGTGCATCGGATCGTTCGGTTCGGCGATGTGATGAGTAATGGAGCAGACTTCCGATATTGAATTTTTATCCTGTTCTATGTTTTTTTTTTATTATTATTTACAAGAATAGTTTTTTAACATTTTAGACCGAAGTGTTGTAGGATGTTATAGAATGCCGACGTTGAGTATAGACATTGCATGTTATTGCATTAAGCTTTAAATTTGTTTAAGAATTGCAATATGTTATGGAATTTAGGAATACGGTTTAAATGTCTTTAAATTTAAACTGTTGCTTTCGAAATTAGTTTCATTCAATCTATATCAATAAATTGGCCTCTGGTTCTGGCGGATCTTATACCTATTGTAACCTGATCAGATAATATAGACAAAAATTAAGGTGCCAGATGCCAGACCCAGACTATGTACACAGATAGATAGATATATACAGATTAGAACGTAATTTATAGGTCGCATAATGTTCTCATTATATCTATCTCTCTCTCTTCTTTAACGTCGAGTCGACAGAAATACTGAATTACATTTTCCTCAGGACTCAAAAGAATAGAGGGTGAAAAATTCTCCCATTCAACAGCACAATTTTTAAAATAAATTAAATTTCTTTTTGGCTTATTAACACCCTCATTCTGTGGGTGGGTGCTGTCTGGTAGGTAATCATTGCCAATTAAAGGAAAGGTGCGAACAGTACGACCGTTTTTTTTTTAATTTGGTTTATCTCCGAACTACTTTAAGTTATGCGAATCAAATACAAATTTTGGCAACTATGTATTGTAGGTAGGTACTTTCGACAAATTTTGCGCAACTATTGTAATAGAAAGGTCAAACATGATACATTGTAGAGTGAACAGTGAGACGGTATACAAAAATGATTCGACAAATGACCGTCTAGCTTTTATTTTATGTATTATTTTATTTAAATACATTATATGTAGATATAAATTATTTATTTAATTTTCAGATACAACCACAGCCTGCGAATTCCATCGCAAACAAAACCGAAGCCTTTTGTTGCAGTAAATCAGGGGTGCGAGAATCCGCTCATTGTCCTCGTGCTTCGACTTCATGCCTTTTTTAGAAATGTTTTCTGAATTAAATTAATACACAAACACAATAGATATACACATAATGAGAAAACTGATAAAAAACTTGGTTCACTCATTTAAATATTTCACAATTTTACAAAAATCTTAAAATATCATCAAAATAATATACTTTTCACACTGTATGTTACTACTTTAAAACCAATGCGCAACTGGTGCTGAAATGAAACAAAAATATAATATGGGAGAAGTAAAACAACCGTTATTGCTGACATCGACTCGACATATTGGGTCTTGGGTGGTATGCTGTATGCATAAAAATAAGTATTTACTTCAAGTAAAAGGTATTTAGAAAGTAGAAGTTGAAGTAGTAGTAGAAGTTGAAGTAGAAGCTCCGATTTTCAGTATTTACTTCGTTTCATTTGCAGAAAAAAAAGTTTTCACTTGATTGCAAGTACTTTAAGTAAATACTGAATTTATTCAAGTAAAAGGTACTTAGAATTCGCCGGATATCATAGTAAATACTTCTTTTTTTAGTAGATGCCATGAAATTTTCAAGTTGTTCGATAGCAACTTGAAAAATTTCAAGTATTTGCTGCAGAAAAACAAGCACATACTAGTTTTTCTGCATTCCAAAGAAGTATTTACTTCAAAATGTATGCCAAGAAAAGTAAATGATTTTACCTGAAGTAAATATGCACCTAATCTTTAGTGTTTACTCCATTTTATGCATTTACTGTCTTTTATGCATACCACCCATTGGGTAGTCAGCGCTACCAACCGTGTAATAATTATGCTACATGTTAATTACAGGTCTTGTATGATGTATGATCGGAATTCATTATCATACGCAAAGTGTATTATAATTTTCATACTTGAAAAAAAGTAGCACAGGTAATTTTCAATTCTCGTAAGAAATTCAAGTAAATAACAGTAATTTGCTTTTAATCACACAAAAAAATCTATTACGTTTCTAACTGAAAGTAAAAACAGACACTCTTCAATAAAAGAAAAAGTGTACTTGTCACCACTGATCAATCTAGTGCTTCATACTGCGCTGCATTCTGATCTGTCCTCTGTCAAGTAAACCTACCAATTTTTTTTTTAACTTGAAACGTCTTTGCTTTTTAATATGTCAACAGACACTGACTACATCACTTGGCTTTCTTTCTTATAAACTATTCATTTAAAATAATATTCAGCAGGTAGATTAACTTCTATTCATATTTTAAGTGGGCAGAGCAAATTCCACGCACAAGCGGACAATTTTTAATGTTTGATATTTCTCTTTTCGTTCAATGCAGGTCCTACCGCTCTACCAAATGTCAACACTCTCCCGCAATGAGAAGTGGCCCAAATAACTAATAACCGATTTTCTAAAATCGGCGCATACCACGCCTCCTGAATAGAGAATATACAATTTTAAATTTTGTTCTTTCTGTACACTGCAAGTCCTACCGCTCTACCAAATTTCAACATTCTACGGCAATGAGAAGTTGCCCAAATAAATAATAACCGATTTTTTAATGTGGGCGGATACCACGCCTCCTGAATAGAGAATATCAAATTTTAATTTTCCTACCGCTCTACCAAATTTCAACATTCTACGGCAATGGGAAGCGGCCCAAATAAATAATAACCAATTTTTAAAAATTGGCTTATACCACGCCCCCTCTGGACTTTTCCCAGTGTATGCACCACAGGATCTAGCATTCTGCCAAATTTCACAATTCTAGGTTGGCCGGAAGTGCTTCATAATTTTGATGATTATCATCTAAGTGAGTGAGTGAGTGCGAGTCAGTTACGGTTTTTGCGATTTTTGATGTCCTGTATGTTGAGAATCACAAATGCTATAGAAATGAAATTTAGTGAGGTGGACCTTTTTAATGAGTTTGGTAAATCTTTCAAGTTTAAAGTTTTTGGCTTAATTGGTTCCGAAGTTAGAGGGGGGTCGAAAACAGCCTGAGTTTGTTCCTGTAAAAAGGGGAAGTGCATTTACTAGAGAACTTGGCTGGGGCACTACCGTGCTCTTTGATCAACTTAGCGGACGCCGATCTTGCGATATATGATATGTGGTCCTGTCATGTGATTCCTGAATTGACTGTGACTCCTAGAAGGTGCATTGAGCCCTTTGAATGGATTGGATGGTTATCCATTTGGATCTGAGGAACTGTTGATGCATTTTTCCTAGAAAATGTTGTGCGAGCTGTGTCTTATTTGCATTAAATACAACCAAATTGGTTTGTGCTAAAGAATACAATTTTCTCGAGATAAGAAAAAATAATTTTAATCGTTTTTTCAAGCATGTTTGAGAACACCGGAAGGAGAGAAATTGACCTGTAGTTGTTCAACTTCGTCCTATGATCTTATCTTTTTTGAATATTGTTATAAACTGAACTATCTTCTGTCAAAAATTGATAACGGTATTTTGTAGAGGGGTTAAATATAAGCACTTTTTACTATAGGAGCGGGGTTATAGTCCAGAAGAAATAGGATTCGAACAACAAAAAAATTCGTTACAGCACTCTGACAGCGGAAAACAGGACAAAAAATCGAACCGACAGCAGCTATCCGGAGTGCAATGGGGTGCATTTTTAGAAGTTAACAATGGGTTTTCGCGATTTCTGGCTATACTGTTCATTCTATCAAAAAAAGTTGAACGTAAAAGTTGTAGGGAATAAAAAGATCTACAACTTTTGTATTAACCATTTTTACCTTAACCTTAAAATGTTTCCAAAAAATTAAGGAAAAACGGTTTTTCGGTTTTTAATTCTTTTCTTTGACAGAAAAATGTCTATGAAACTGAAACCCGGACAAAAGATTCTTTTTAGTGTTGCGAAAAGGCAGTAATTTCAGTAATTTTTTCAGACGGAAATATTAAGAGGTTGTTGTTAAATTTAATTTTTAAACAAGAAAAAAGCGATATTTTTAACTGCGATTCCTCTTAAAACTACTATGTTTTGGCTTACTTACTCGTTCTTATGTTTACTTTCGATAAATGGTAAAGGAAAGGTAGGTATACTGCAATGGAAAAAATGACTGAAAAATTGAAAAACTCTAAGAGTAGTAGTAGTCTTCGGCAGCGTTAAATTCCAAAATGAAAACAAAGTTTTGTCCTTAAAAAGTATGGGCTCATCGATTAAAGTGAGTGATGAAAAAGTATCAAGAGATCCTTTACTCTTATTCCAAAGAATTCCACTACAGATCAATAATAAAAATGATATGAAGGATCACCTCAAATATGAACTTGCGTCAGTAGATGTAGATTTGATGCAGGTGTGAAATTTCCTATTAGTCGAATTGCTCGCCTCTGTCTGCTGCCCAATATGTAGGTTAACGTTAAGTGAATGATTTGGGGCTGAAACTTACAGCGAAGGAGAAGTTGTTTCGGGCTTTAGTACCTTGCTGCTTTAAATAGGTAACTTAAGTTCGGTTTAGAAAGACGATAGCTAAGGTGAGACGCAATTCACTGTCAACACCCACCAGCACACAGTATACACATTTCACATTCTAAGTAAACATTTTCAAATCTCTCACCACATCAGGCGTGAGTGAAATAGCCAAATGTGTGGAACCCCGTCTGGTCGATGTTGACGGAGCCTCTACGCCATTTTCAGTCACGCACTCACGCCAGCGATATTCTTGACCACACGAGAGGTAAAATACCTTTTAGGGCTCGCTTTTTCTTGCCAAATGTGATTTCAGTCTCTAAAAGACACACTACAGCTGGATCGCCAAGAAAATAGGCACGAAATGCGCGTTGCTCCAAAATCACTGACGAATTGTTCATTAAAAACATAGTATCGATTGTTTTGCGTTCTCAGGATTACAGCGTTCCATTGTTTCTTCACAATATATTCCAATTCCATTTGCTTCACAGATGTCATACCCGAATTGCCAGTCAACGTAATTTGTAAAATGTATGGGGTAAAATGTATGAGGTCAAATGACCCTTCCGATATAGGGTCATACACTCTGGCCCACTTTGTAGTTCACCTTTCCATACTCCTTGGATAAAAATATGAATAAAACCACACTTACTATGAGCAGCAGAATAAATATAATATGTATGTACCCGATCGTACAAAAAATATTTAATTCAGCAAATACCTGCAGCTACAATACGAAATTTTCCGCTCGGAAAACTTTAAACAAGAATATCCGATTACCACTTTGAGCTGCTGAATCTGAGTACAAATAATATTGATTTACTCATCCACACCTGGTCCGACACGAAAGGCGAATATTAATTATCAAGGACATGATTTCGCATTAAAATCGAACTCATATTACATACCTACTTTACATACAAGGCTCTCCAAGAAAGATATTTATTCGTCCATCCATCGTCTCTGTTTGAAAAATAAAAACCAATACCTACCCGATGGAGGAGATATTTACGTATGTATACTCATTAGCTCGTAGGTATACATCATTTCTCTGCAGAGATTTTATGTCCTCAACCGTATTGTAACTACGGCTTCTTTTCAGCCTTATTTCTCACGAAATGATGGATAAATGAGTCATTGCCACAACATGTACATGACCCACAAACAATATTACGAATACAAATTTACATACATTCACACACATCAGCTTCAAGCGAAATAAAGAATGTCTGACCTCTGATATAGGAAGCCAATTGGCTCCTGGGTAATAAGCCGACAGGGAAACAGGAAAAAATCCAAGATAACTTTCCGATTTGCTCTCAATATAATTGAGAGTTAAATTTTTCCAACATCCTTTTGGATACCCTTGCCTCGCACCGTCCGCCAACGGGCCTACTTAATGGCTCACTATATTTCACTACGATTTATGAGATCTGCAGAAACAGTATGCCAACAGAACAATAGTCAACGAATGGAAGCAGCAAAAATGTAAAAAAAAATCACAAAAGAAATATACATACAATAGTCATTCCAATGCTTATAAATGTATATTGTGGAACACTTAAATATGCCTTCGCTGAACGCAACGGCAATTACAGTAAAGTGGCACACTGAACCAAAAAGGTGCATAATATAAATGTAAAAATCCATTATCTAAATGAAAAAATTCATTAAAATTGAGCTAATTATCGAGTTCATACGGAATAAGTATTCCAATTCATACGCGTATGAACTTATTCATACGCGTATGAACTTATTCATACGCGTATGAACTTTTCATAAAAAGTAAGAATCTGTAATTGAAATTATGTATTGTATACATACATCTCTTAATGTATTTATTCATTAGATGTATGAAGCCGTTCTCAAATTCAATGCATCAGTTCATTAATATCATGTACTTTTTCATCAAATATAAAAAAAAAGTTATGTATCTTGTTTTTAATGTTATGCATTTATTCTTAAAATGTATGAACTTTTTCATTGATTGCATGCATGTAGTTTTAAACCGTAAGTAAACCTTACATTCATTTTATGAAATATTTCATTGGAGTTTATGAACTTTTCATTAAAAGGTATGAACTTTTTCATTGATTGCATGCATGTAGTTTTAAACCGTAAGTAAACCTTACATTCATTTTATGAAATATTTCATTGAAGTTTATGAAACCTTACATTCATTTTATGAAATATTTCATTGAAGTTTATGAAATTTTCATTAAAAGGTATGAACTTTTTCATTGATTGCATGCATGTAGTTTTAAACCGTAAGTAAACCTTACATTCATTTTATGAAATATTTCATTGAAGTTTATGAAACCTTACATTCATTTTATGAAATATTTCATTGAAGTTTATGAAATTTTCATTAAAAGGTATGAACTTTTTCATTGATTGCATGCATGTAGTTTTAAACCGTAAGTAAACCTTACATTCATTTTATGAAATATTTCATTGAAGTTTATGAAACCTTACATTCATTTTATGAAATATTTCATTGAAGTTTATGAAATTTTCATTAAAAGGTATGAACTTTTTCATTGATTGCATGCATGTAGTTTTAAACCGTAAGTAAACCTTACATTCATTTTATGAAATATTTCATTGAAGTTTATGAAACCTTACATTCATTTTATGAAATATTTCATTGAAGTTTATGAAATTTTCATTAAAAGGTATGAACTTTTTCATTGATTGCATGCATGTAGTTTTAAACCGTAAGTAAACCTTACATTCATTTTATGAAATATTTCATTGAAGTTTATGAAATTTTCATAAAAATGTATGAATTTTTTCATTGAATACATGAATGTAGTTTTAAACTGTAAGTAAACCTTACATTCATTTTATGAAATATTTCATTGAAGTTTATGAAATTTTCATAAAAATGTATGAAATATTTCATAAAATGTATGTACTCTTACATTTTATTATATGAAAATTTAAGAATACCTTTTCATAAATTTAAATAAAAAAAATGAAAAGCTTCTATTAACACTTACCATGATAACCAATTATAATATCGATGTTCAAAACATGTTCCATGTTGTACCTGTAAATTCAAAATTTTTCCGGAATCTGAAATATGAAATGAAAACGCAAAACACGTAATTTCTTTTACATTGTTTTATTTATTTGTTTTAGGTGGTCTGAAAGTACAAACATTTTTGACGTATTTTTTGTTATTTTTATTTCATAGAAATGGCTCTCAATAAAGGCCCAAAATTGAAGGCATGGCAATGGATATTCCAAATTAAACAAATGAAAACATTTAAAACATATGTCCACAGCCCTTAAAAAATTATTGAACATGAATTTAACATCATCCATGTAAACATAAAAATTTGTAAAAGAACTAAAATCTTTTGCACCCAAAGCAAAAACAAAGGGTTGTATTTTTTCTGACTTCGATTTCAAAAATGTTATATGGTCATCCATTTCTTGTACGCTGCTGGCCACAAAAACAAAAGCCTCCTGCGAGCTCTTTATGGTAAATTTGACCACTGTTTTTTTCCCGCTGTTGTCTTTCTTTACCGCCTTATGGGTTGGAAACAGGTATGCGTGCAAACACCACATAAGCTTCACCGCAGCACTATCTTTATTTTAGTTTTAAGAAAAGAAAGAAAACAGAAAAATTTAATTTTAGATATTTGTTTTAATATAATAATATAATAATAATGAAATAATATTTTTTTACAATAAAATATAATTTAAGTACAAACTTACCACTTTTAATGTCGACTTTGTGAATTGTTTGCAGCATTTCCAACATTCCTTTATCCCTTACATGGCTTTCTCTTAAAAGGAAATCTCTCAAATTCTCGGATTGTTCTGGCCAACGATTGAGTAGCCCTGGGCAATTTCCAAAAACGACTCCAAAGTCTTTGTCAATCTAAATATGAATTGATAACATAGGTTTTATTTTATTGAGAAAACATTTTTTTTGTCAAAGATCTGTTTTCAATTTATTGTAGCTCAGGCTCTGGAAGCAGCAGAAAATTCAGCACAAAATACTCGGGAAAGTTGTAAATGTATTGGGATCAATGTATCATAATAACATGTCTTGCATCGTTCTGCGGCATAAGGGAACACACCCTACGAGACGAGTTCAAGAGGATAGAGAAGGAAATAAAATAATAGTTTAACCCTCTAATGCCTCCAACCACCTCAAGGCATGGTATACCTTTTACGTCATAACTCATGTAGATACAATTTTTTTTTCAAATCTGTACAGCCTATACTTATAGTCAATATATTGTTTTATGTTTTGGTATGTCTCCCGTCTATACTGATTCAATGCCTTTGTCAGATATTTACCCAACGTCGCGACGTAGAAATATGAACAACGTGTCGAAGATGACGGATGACGAAATTTTTGATTTTATGAACTCAATTTCCTGCGCGGACGATACTGATGGTAAAGTTGATTTCGACGAAGACGACGATGTTTGCGATCCAGATTTCATTTGTCAAGAAGAGAATTTGTTGAATAGTAATCTTTTGGTAAGTTCAATTGAAATTATCGTTGAGGCAGTCAATGCAAGTAGCGATTTGAATGCAGCTTCGCCAACAATACCAACGACATTTGCTACTTCTGACGTTTTTGAGCCGAAAGTTGTAGATTCGCGGTTTAGAAAACGCAAGCGAGTAAACTCCTACTGTCCTGTCCACGTAGCTGTTCTTCATACGCACGCTTTCGTCATTTGCAGCTTGTTGGCTCTGTCCACGAAGCGGCTACGAAAATGCGACTTCGCCGCTTCGTGGATAGAGCTTTGTTTGTTTATATGCCAGCTGCAAAGAAGCAAGCCAGCGTACAACAAGCTGCAAATGACGAAGCGCAGCTACGTGGACAGTAGGCCGAAGTCGTTTTCCGTGGCGTGAAAGAGGTGCCAGATGAAGTAAAGGCATTGAAAACACCATTCGATTGCTTCAGTTACTTTGTAACGGACGAATTCATTCAGTCACTGGCTGATCAAATGAATTTAAATGCTCGCCAGCAGAACATCGACACTAGATTTGTCACCGAAAAGAAAGAAGTTCGCAAATTTCTGGGAATTTTGTTTTTCATGTCGGTATATCGCTACCCCAACGTTCGTTCTTACTGGGGAAGAATATGTCGCAAACGCTTATGGAATTGACATCAGTAGCGTTTTGTGGGCAGACAACAAAATTGTTAGATTGCTTTCGACATATGTTGGTGTGAAACCATTTGCATCTCGAAAACTTGAACTCCAATCTCCAAAATCCACGCTATGGGATCGAATCAGCGTTACCGATGGGCGACTTTAGTCGCCATTTGGCGACTTTTTTGATCTCTGGGCCCCTGGCGACGACTTTTCAAAAATTCTCTGTTTTGGCCCCTTTTTGCAACATTGGCGACTTTCGGGCGACTATTTCCATAAAAGACATCATAAAAACTGTTGAACAACTCAAAGAAGTATTCTCTATATCCATAATTAACATTTAACAATATGATTCCACTGTCAAGTTAAGTACGTTAAGTTAATTTCGATTTACTTCTTGTCCCTCATTATTGCATTTTTGATTATATGCACAGGGTAAACTGAATAAAAATTGCTGAATGGAGTTTCAAATGATGAACGCTTTTTAAACTATTTTGAGGAACCAAATGTATTTTTCATGTTGTTAATATTTTTTTATCGAAAAATTCGTATAAGGAAGCGGTTTCCAATGAGCAAGATATTACCCGTCCACTGAGAATCTTACTAGTTTTAACGCAATAAATTTCTGGTAGTAAGAATTGAAAAAGCTGTCAGCCACTCACAATTGACAATTGACAGATGATTTAAAATTTGTTGTCATATTTGGCATATGCGTGCAATTACTATTCGCATTTATGGTTTGTCATCAAAAAGATGTTCGATTAATTCCGAATCACTTTCGCCGGTAGATAAATATTTCTAACAAATTAACAAATTATTCGCCTTTATCAGACTTTTTTAAAACTGCAATTTATGAATTGACAAACAAAAAGGTCACATCACATACTGCACTTTACGGAAAAAAACAAAATGCAACTGTCATATTTTTCATAGACTACTACAAAAGCGGTCCTTAACTTTTTCGCTGAGAAAAATTCATACCCACAACTTATAGTTTGACAGTCTTTCCATTCTTAATACAAAAGTAAAGAAAAACAGGTTTTGTTGAAAATACATCGAGTATTAAGTTTTATTTGTATAAGGCCCCTTTTTAAACTTTTGGCGACTTTATCAATATGGCCATCGGTAACGCTGGATCGAATGAACCAACAACAAATTGAAGTTGACTGTCCATTTATCATCAAGGAATACAATCGACATATGGGCGGTGTTGATCTCATGGATGATCTTCTTTGTCGCTATCATATTCCTATGAAAACCCGTGGTCAAACCGCATCTTTTTCCACCTGCCGATTTTTTCTTGCTCTGACGACCCTAGCCAGCCTCAAGGCGGCATGTGTAAGTTTACATATACAGGGTGTAAACTTCACCAAACTGAAAAATGAACTTAAAATTCGTTCTTCTAATGTGCATGTTAGTCTATACTGTTTATTGACTCAAATAAAAAAATAAGGCATTAGAGGGTTAAAAAGCTAATAAAAATTAAACAAATGAAAACATTTAAAACATATGTCCACAGCCCTTAAAAAATTATTGAACATGAATTTAACATCATCCATGTAAACATAAAAATTTGTAAAAGAACTAAAATCTTTTGCACCCAAAGCAAAAACAAAGGGTTGTATTTTTTCTGACTTCGATTTCAAAAATGTTATATGGTCATCCATCTCTTGTACGCTGCTGGCCACAAAAACAAAAGCCTCCTGCGAGCTCTTTATGGTAAATTTCACCACTGTTTTTTTTCCGCTGTTGTCTTTCTTTACCGCCTTATGGGTTGGAAACAGGTATGCGTGCAAACACCACATAAGCTTCACCGTAGCACTATCGAGATAGCAATTTTTTTTTGCATTTGGCCAAATAAGATCTATTTTCAATTTGTTAGATATATCTCGCCAGATATATATGGACCAGAAAGATTAATGTTAGCTCAGAATACTCGGTGAAGTATTGCTTAACTATTAAAAGCATATCTTAAGTTGACTTACATAGATTTATGAGTATAATGGCAAGTTGGGCGTATTAAGGTCGAAATAGAAAAGTGTGCAAACCCCATTTTTCAACCCTTATAGGACGAATTTTTAAAAACGATTAATCTTAAATTAATAAAACTTATCTATAAACATACAAAGTTTTAAGTCAATGCGGCTAATGGTTTATGTGTTATGAAAAAGCCTACCTTAAAGGGGCAGCAGGGAAAGTCAAAATTCAAAAATTCCAATATAAATATTGCATTGTCTTCACAACCCAACCAGCATGGAAAATTTCAGAGCTCTAAGTTTAGAGGAAGTGATTCAAACTTGACTTGCAAGATTTGAGCATAAGAAATTTTTCCTGAAGTTAAGTAAAACCCTTTAAAAATAACCGCATTCTTTAATAACCTTCAAGGACTAAGGTAAGCTAAGAAGCTGTTAGGACACTGTAATCTAAAAAGATAAAAAGATCGGAGAATTTCGCTTATCGATTTCAAGTCAGAATCCACTCAAGAAAAACGTACACAACTGCAATTTATGTATATTATACAAGGTAGCAGGCAGCAGCCATAGGTTAGTTTTTGACATTTCACCAATACATGAGTAGATTCGACCATAAGCAGTTTTATTGTCCCATTGGACTTTAAAATGAGTCCCGAGTGAAACCAATGAAAAACGGCATAAATGTATTAGGGGTATTCACGATTCGGTGTATCAGGTCTATAGGTCTGTGGTATAGTAAAAGTGTAAAAGTGTAACAAATATATTTTGTTGTTATATGTAAGAAAACTTCACACTTTTAGACTTTCAAAATGATACTAGACCTGATACACCGAATCGTGAATACCCCTATTGTTTTTTCTTTTTTTTATCTAAAAAAAGTTATTATTAACTTACTAACTAACTATGTACTCGGGAAAGTATTGCCTAAGACTGTTTTAAGCTTTTTGTGTTGATATAGATTTATGAATATTTAATGACAAGTTGAAAGTATGTACTCGTAGGAAGTAAAAAATGTTATTTCTCCCTCAAGGTACAAAATTGCAAGTTAATACAACTAATGGTTCGTGAATAACGAAAAACTACACTACGGTTTTATATATATATATTTACATACTTACAAAACGATAGCCATTTGGTCTCTTGTACTCCGGCCATTTAGCAAATATATTACTAAGAGAACCTGCCTCCTTTAGTTGTTGCAATCTAAATTGACTGCATGACTGCCAACAACTATCGAATTCAGCGGCCGACAAATTATCGTGCTTCAGGCTTCTGATGCACTCTTCTGCATCAACTTCAGGAGCTGTGGGTGATAAAATGCAAGCATTATTATTAGTTTTCATTATTGTCTCATAACTTGTTATTTAAATAATTAAATAATTTATTGGAAATAAAAGATACTTACTAAATTTCATAGCACCAAGTTTTTCGGTGGGCTCACCGTCAGGAGCTGCAGCATTACTGGAACGCTTCAAATGAGCTCTAAATGCATTTTTGGCATTGCAGTACTTTATATATATTTTGCCTCTTTTGCCAACCCGGTAAAATTCGAGCTTTTCGGTCGGAAATCTATTCAAAATGTCTTCTTCAAGTCTATAGCTTGTTGCCAGTGACATGTGAAGGTTATTCTCTTCAAAATAGTTACATATTATAGTTATCAGGATGTGTCGATGCTCGTCGATGAGCCTAGAATTCGCCTCATAATACTCCGTAACTATTTTTGACTTTCGGCAATCATGTAAAATATCCGATAAGCCTACACAATCGGTGGCTGTAGGTGAGGCTCTCGAAGAACTCGGTGATGAGACATTTGAATTCGGTAAGGACATCAGATTTCTTATTCCAGGCATAGGTTCATCTTCGATTACGATTGATGAAAATTTTCTCCGCCATTGAGCCAAATTCTCCTCGAACCTGATGAGATCAATTATTTTGTGATTCTTGAAAAGCAATTCAATATACCGTGGCTTGATAATTTTCAAAATTGGAATATCAATATTTTCACCTGAAAGAATGTGAAAAAGAGGTATCAATTAATCCAAAGTTTTTCAACTCGAGGAAAGAAAGAATATTTACTTATTAAAAAATCTGTAAGATGTTCCAAATTCCAGCTTCTAAGGAGTGATTTGACCGCTTCCTGTGGATCAACGTCATCTGTGACTGCTATGTAAGTCACCATGTCACAATCGGAGGCTACTTGGGAGCAGTTCTTATCTGTTTCGCACTGTCGGAAAGAGCTCGTACTTGGCCGATCTGATAGCTCGTATTCTTGGGAGTAATTTGATAGTTCTAAGGCGGATATATTAGGTCTACCATACGAAGGTGTAAGTTCTATGAATGAAATCATATCAAGTTCTTGATTCGTGCTTTGGCTATCAGTAATTGTTATATTATCCATGGTTTTGGTTTATAATTTTTTTTTTATATTATCACTGTTCAGTGTTTATTGATGCATAATATCATGTTTTTTTTTCTTTTGCAATAGTTATTAACTATGATGGAGGTCTGCAATTTTTCAAAATTTAAAATATTGTATTCACTCACAACAAAAGGATTTATTTTAATTGCCATATTATATTCTTGATATTTAGAGTCACAGTCGATTTTCTTTAAAATATGTCCAAGGATTAATTCCTAATTAAAAAAGTGTTCATTGATGCGTATCATGGTTTTTCCTTTTGCAGTCTTAATAATTGTTGATGGAGGTCCTACAATTTCTTCAAATTTCAAAATTTTGTATTCACCAAGAACTGAAGGGTTTATTTCAAATGCCATATAGTGAGGATCGTAATAAATTTCTTTCATTTGCTGACAAAATAACACAAGTTTTCGTTCGTATTGAACTAAGTGTACCACTTTATAAATTTGAAAGTCATTTGAGAATATCGAAACAAAATAGCCGCTTACATATTTTATACCATTAAATTCTGCTTTGTTAAAATACTTCAAATTTCCTTTTGAAACTCCAAGTTTTTGGCATATTAAAGAATCCAACCCACTCTTTGTTTCGTTTTTTTGCCACACTACATATTCAGTAATATTTAAATTGTAGTTTAATATTCTGTTCGCAAATTTCAATTGAAATTTTTTTGCCAGTGTTAGACATATATTCTTTCTCGAAGTTATAGCATGAGAATACAATTTAAAGCTTTTATGTTTAGCTTCATATTTGAAACACCAAAACTTTCGTAGTGGTCCAGAATTTTGTAAAACTGTTGAATAATGTGTCATAATATGGAATTTCGGTTTTAAATTATCTTTAAATAGTTTCAGATATTGTTCGTTATGTTCTTTGATTTTAAGTTTCAATGTTTGAATCGACTCAACTGTTATTTCAAAACAAAGAACCGAATTAACTATTTCTAGAAGAAGTAGAAGAAAACTCCAAACTTCGTCATCGACTGGAACCAGATCCCCTACCATCAGGGGTAAAAGCTGGACAAACGTAAGCATTTCTCTGGCAGACATTCTTAAATGCCGCTTTTTTAAGTGAGTTGAAGATATTTCATTTGAAGCATTGTCTATTTCGATTGGACCATATTCGAATGTTTGTTTTCGTTTGTTTAATAACTCTAACGAAAAATATTTTTTTGTTTGCGTGAGGTAAATTATTATATGGCAAAGGTCATAGTGGCACACACCCTCAAAAAGGTCATGCATAACATCAACGCTGAAATTGTCCACTACATGAAATGAGGGGATCAAATTAAAACAGCTAGCATTAATAATACCAGTTTCTGTTTGATTGTCCTTCATAACATCTTCGTCATAGTTATCTATATTTCGCATTTCATCTTTGTCTTCAGTACACATTGTACAACATTTTCCTTTCTGTAGACGACAAAATCGACAAAATGTACCAGAGAACGACTTGCTAAAACCTAGTAATGTGTTCAGACCAAGGTTATCACCAAGAATGAGGCCTAAAATAAAATGAACGTGATATATTTGATTATTGGCCATAATATCAAGGCCTTCTTCATCAAGGAATTTTAGCTCATTGATAAGAGATACCAAGCACTTATTAGTTCCGTATAATTTGATGTCTTTTGATTTGATTACAGCTGCTAAAAACACGTTTTCCAATTTCGCTTCATGAACAGGCATGCATGGGAATGAATAATAAAAGTTGCAGATCGAATGAATTGAAGAATGTGATCCAAGTGGATTATTTATTTCGAATTCATCTGCATACAAAAAATATGGAATTAATAATTTATTTGGATACAACTTCTTCTTTTTTCTCCATAATTCCCCCTGAATAAAATTCACGATTTTTTTTTCTTTTTCTAAAAAGGACATATGTTGTAGCATCTTAGGAAGAAAGTTGTCAGTCTCGAAAAACAATTTAAATTGTGAACGTAATGGCAAAACAACACATTTGTGAATTACTTCATCTAAATGTAACTCTCCACTTCGCAAAATCGTATTTATATCTTCACTGATAACAAACTCTTCGAGACTTTCCATACAGCCAGAGTTCTTAAGTTTTTTTGATAAGAGATAATCGGAACTACACCTCTCAAATGGATCTTTGCAAGTACTTATTATACTAGATATTTCATTTAAAAGAATATCATTCTGTTGTAATCTTATTTTAGCAAAGCTATTAAAAATTTGTAGAAGTTGATCGACTATTAAAGTTGAGACATCTTTTTGAATTTTGTAAACGTCTTTTCTTGAAAAACTATCATTAGAATGTAATGAAACAGAAAATTTAAGTGAATTTAGAAACAGTTGTTCTATCTCCATTTTAAAATCTTGTTTTTCAAATTTTATTTCAGGATTAATTGGCGAAGACGGATGAGATGGATTATCTTTTTTAACATTCTCAATCATTGTGCTTTTCTCAATTGCTACAGTTGTACTATTGGAATCTGACTTTTCTTTGCCCTTATGCGATTTTTTTCCATCTGAAGTATTAGCTGCGGAATGTATGCGTAATATATGCCGCTTGTAACTCGATAAGTTTGCAAATAATAACGAACACTCTTTTTCGTAACAACGATATGTACTATTTGCATTTAAATCGTGTTTTTTTTTTAAATGGTGCGTCAGAAACCATATATTACTAAATGAAAGCTTACAAAGAAAGCACAACATTTGAGCGAGCTATTTGGAATGAGAAATACAAAAGTAAACAACTTAATTTTTGAAGGATGGGATGAAAGTTAAATTACCTCACCTTATAGTCTTACAAATTTAGAACAAACTTTTCACAGGTGACTGAAGGAAAACGTAGGTGATCGCAATATCCCAATCTATGAACAAAAATATATTGTACCTAAGTATCGATTCATAGGGTGAATTTATAAAATGCATACCTAGTAATTTTAAGAATCGATGCATACCTAATACGTATGGAAATTTACGTATAGATTAAAAGTATTGATCGTTAGAGTGCCATTAGGGCCCTACACACGATCAATGTTACTTGACAAATATCATTGACGATTTTTTTCATCAAGTAACATTGATGATAAATTGCCTACACACGTATCAATGAATATTGACAATGTTTTTGTCTGAATTATGTTCAGTCGTTTCAAATATATGAATGAGGATGGATTATACTATTATACATAATTTTTATCTGCTTGAACTGCTTGCAGCTAGCGTATGTATTAATATTAAATGAAAATAAATCGAAAAGGTATAAAAAAGGGGGTTATCTACTGAAACGACAGTTTTATGGAGATTATTAATTTTGAATGACTGGAAGTGTATTAAGCCATATGAGCGCCTCATTAACACACGTTTTGTAGCTAGGTACTGGCAGAAACTTAGAGCACTTAACACTTCTATCATTTCAGAGACCTGACGTTCTATTGTCGACCATTTTCGTAAATTGGACATATTTTCACCAATATTACCATTTAAAAAATGACAACATTGACAAGTAACATTGATGCACCCTACGCACTATCAATTAAAATTGTCAATTAAAATTGACGAAAACCAAAACAATTTTGGTTTTCATCAATGTATCAATGTTACTTGACGAGAACATTGAAGAGCATACAAACGATCAATGTTGCTTGAATGATGAGTCATTCAAGTAACATTGACAAGTAACATTGATCGTGTGTAGGGCCCTATTAAAAGATACCGACTCTTTGTTAAAAAATATATTGTATGTAAGTATGTATATGGATTCATAAAAGTACCAATGCATTTAGGGAATGAAGTATAAGTAGGTACATACGTTTTATTTTAAATAAAACACAAAATCATTTAAAACACTAAAAACCAATATGTAAGGGTGGGATGAATTTTAATTTACCTCAGAAAATTACTTTAGTAATCCAATTTGAAAACACCTTTTCAAAGTAGATACATTCCCAACTGGTGACTGCAAAATTCATCGATCAATCACTTTATATAGTTTTTAAAAACACTAGATTATTCGTCAAATTATTTGGTTTTACTGCACATTAATACAAAACTATCTACTTCCTGACATAAACTGACTGAAGGAAAACGTAGGTGATTGCAATATGGATTTCAATCTACGAACAGAAATACATTGTACCTAAGTATCGATTCATACGGTGAATGAATAAAATACATAGTCCGTATGAATCGGTGCATTGTTTATTACTTCATACATACATTTTAAGAATCGATACATAATGCGTATGAACTACAATGTAGCTATGTAAGTATGGATTCATAAAAGTAGTACCTATACATTTATTTTTATTTTAAATAAAACACAAATTTATTTAAAACACTAAAAACCAATATGTAAGGGTGGGATGCATTTTAATTTACCTCAGACTGTAGTAATCCTGTTTCCAAACACTTTTTAAAGTAGATCCATTCGCCACTGGTGACTGCAAAGTCCATCGATCAATCACTTTACATAGTTTTTAAAAACACTAGATTGTTCGTCAAATTATTTGGTTTTACTGCACATTAATACAAAACTATCTACTTCCTGACATAAACTGACTGAAGGAAAACGTAGGTGATTGCAATATGGATTTCAATCTACGAACAGAAATACATTGTACCTAAGTATCGATTCATACGGTGAATGAATAAAATACATAGTCCGTATGAATCGGTGCATTGTTTATTACTTCATACATACATTTTAAGAATCGATACATAATGCGTATGAACTACAATGTAGCTATGTAAGTATGGATTCATAAAAGTAGTACCTATACATTTATTTTTATTTTAAATAAAACACAAATTTATTTAAAACACTAAAAACCAATATGTAAGGGTGGGATGCATTTTAATTTACCTCAGACTGTAGTAATCCTGTTTCCAAACACTTTTTAAAGTAGATCCATTCGCCACTGGTGACTGCAAAGTCCATCGATCAATCACTTTACATAGTTTTTAAAAACACTAGATTGTTCGTCAAATTATTTGGTTTTACTGCACATTAATACAAAACTACTTCCGACAAAAACGTTTCAAAAATTACAACCGAAAAAAATACAACCGAGAACCGACACCGACCGAAGGAAAAACGTAACTGAGTCACTGAGTGCGAGCACGCAATATCCCCCCCCAACCAAAGCAGATGGAGCATGTGCGAAATGTTTGCTGATGAAGTGATGATCTCATGGAAAAAACTGTACTCGCCCGGCTTGTTTTACATTGTTTGCATTGAGTGTATGCATATTTTCATTTGAATGCTGTGAGCGGCTATGTTTATGTATACATTTAATGAATGGGAACATACTACGTATGCACATTTACGTAGATTAAATGTATTGTTGGTGGAGCGCCGTTAAACGATACCGACTGTTTGTGAGAAAATTCATTGTATGGAAGAATGGGTTCATTAAAGTATGAAGCCATACATTGCAATGCAATGTGTATAAATATCAGTGGCGTATCGTCAGGCTCTGCAAGGTGTGTATTGCACACCCTTCGTTTGAATTGAAGATTTCTTGGACGTTTTTTAATCCATTGACATCGTAGCCATCCTTTGATGGAATTTGTTACTTTATGGCTTGACAGAAAGAAGACGAACCATATTTTGGGATATACACTATATTTATTTCGAAATGTCACCAGAAAGCCCTAAAATATTAAAAATTTTAGTGATTTTTTTTTCGCTTGGAAAAATTAAGATTTTAGGGCTTTCTGGTGATATTTCGAAATAAATATAGTGTATATCCCAAAATATGGTTCGTCTTCTTTCTGTCAAGCCATAAAGTAACAAATTCCATCAAAGGATGGCTACGATGTCAATGGATTAAAAAACGTCCAAGAAATCTTCAATTGAGGCGATTTTTTGCTCTAATAGGTTTCATTGGTGTGGCATTCGCCGATTACTATACCTATACCTACCGACTTACCTTTTAAAATTTCCGGATTCAGGATTCAGGATTTGGAGTGCGTGTGACGTTGGCTATACAGGGTGTCCCAGTTAAACGGTATAATCCACCCATCAAAGTAGGTGACCTCTAGTTTGGAGGTGTTACCACTTAAAACGTTATAACTTCTAAACTATTATAGCTTCAAAAATAGTTTTGTACATTTTGAAAAGACAATTTAGTAGCGCATACGATTTTTAAGCACTTTAAGCACATCTTTGCAGTTACACAAAAGTTATGGCTTCTTAAACACAAAATTGTGAAAATTTGTTGTTTAATTTTTTTATTTGAAATGCGTTTTTCTCAAAATTTTTACTTAAAAAATTTTTATTTTTCTTATGAAATTTTTATCCTTGAGCAATTTTCTAAAAATTATGTAAAGTAACTTTTTTACATACAATCAACAAAAGTTGTAGTAAAAGCCATTTTTTGTCAGACAAAAATGGTCTAAAGACTCGATATTTCTGTAATAGTCTGACAAAAAATGGCCTTTACTACAACTTCTGTTGATTGTATGTAAAAAAGTTACTTTACATAATTTTTAGAAAATTGCTCAAGGATAAAAATTTTCACAATTTTGTGTTTAAGAAGCCATAACTTTTGTGTAACTGCAAAGATATGCTTAAAGTGCTTAAAAATCGTATGCGCTACTAATATGTCTTTTCAAAGTGTACATACAAAACAATTTTTGTGCCTATAATAGTTTAGAAGTTATAGCGTTTTAAGTAGTAACACCTCGAAATTAGAGGTCACCAACTTTGATGGGTGGATTATACCACTTAACTGGGGCACTCCTATATGCATTTTGTTTTTTATTTGGGATCGTTGGGCTTCCCTTCACTTCACTTCACTGGACTTTCCTTCATTGCGCTCGATCCGTAGAGCGTCATGAGGGGTATTGTTATATATCAGAATGAACACACGAGCGTCCAAATGGAAGCGCGTCCGCG
Source organism: Cheilosia scutellata (assembly GCA_955612985.1). Classification (NCBI taxonomy): domain Eukaryota; kingdom Metazoa; phylum Arthropoda; class Insecta; order Diptera; family Syrphidae; genus Cheilosia; species Cheilosia scutellata. The sequence goes on from OY015312.1 coordinate 92,633,419, forward strand.
TCATTTAAAATTAAATGTTTTAAAGGCAAAGTGAATCTTATGCATTTTGAAATGTTCGGGTTGTAGGTAATACATAAATTAAATGAATTATTTTAGGGAAATCATGGATGGTCAGATTGATGTTGAAAGGATAATAGTGGACTCGTTTTTTGAGACACGGTTGAAATCTTGAAAGACAATAATTCCCTTATTATTTACAACTTACTCATCGCGGAAATGAAAAACAGCAATAAAAATATCTACGCATAGTTGCAGACACTGACCGTAATGAAAGAGTCCTAAAATAATAGCATTCTCATTATCATTACTGACGGCGGTAGTCCAAATGTGGCAAAAAGGGTACCTGCGACCAACTTTCATCCATATTGATGAACGTCACCAGCAGTACCTATAAAGTACATTTGAAATTGTATTACAACATAACTCCATTCAAGTGTTTTCACTAGTTCTCTTCCCGCTTCTTTCCTCAATTTTTCTCTGAATCTGCCATCTTCGTTTCTCTTAAATTTCCTATTGTGCAAAAAATTTTCAAAAATTAGGTGCGAATTGGTTAGTGCATGTCATTTGTCAATACGAATTTCTATAAAACAATAAATACTAGCGTTCCTAATCTTTGCGCGAGAGCGTAACACTTAGCGTAGGCAAGTAAGTGTAAATATGCCAAAGATGTGGGTCTCAGTATACCTTGCCTCCGATCTGAATCATTTGCATGAAAAAAATAGGAAAAATAGGCAGTTAAAAAAATAATTTCAACAATTTCACGAGTTGCGCACCCATGTATTCCATATTCAATGCGACGCCTGTGGATACCAGTTTATGAAATACAACATACTACTTATGAATCGATGCATAATACGTATGAACATGTACATAGATTGAATGCATTGATCATTCGAGTGCCGCTGTAAAGATAACGGTTGTTTATGAAGAAATACATTATAACCAAGTATTGGTGCATTGAGTGTATGAATAAAATACATTTTAACTAAGTATGGGATTATAGAACTAATTTTAGCATCTATGAGTATGTATCCATACATACAGTGTATGAATAAAATACATACCGTATAAATCGGTACATTGCTTAACACTTCATACATTTATTTTACGAATCGATGCATAATACGTATGAACATGCACATAGATTGAATGCATTGATCATTGGAGTGCCGCTGTAAAGATGACGGTTGTTTATGAAGAAATACATTATAACTAAGTATTAGTTAGAAGTATGTATAAATACATATGGTGTATGAATAAAATACATATTCCGTATGAATCGGTACATATCATGTATCTGTTTTATGAATCGATTCATGAAATTAAAGTATCGACCATGACTTCCATGCTACAATTCATACTTTCTTAAATTTAATGATTATTTTCATATCTTAAATGTTTTGATTCTTAAATATCATAGTCGAGAGCTGTATGAATAGTTCATACGCGTATGAAAAAGTTCATTAAAATAGCAATGATCGATTAATACCCAAAAGCTGCCATACAAATGTTTTTATGAATGCAATTTCATACAAACAATGAAATTCATTATTTTTTTCATAAATTTCGTACATAATATGAATGATTTTTCATTAAAATTTAATGAATTTGGCTGTATGAATGCCGATCATTAATATTACGTACAATAATTTTTTCAGTGCAGTTGTACTGAGTGGTAGAACAACGAAAACGGACGACTTCGACTACAACAAACAAATTAACACGAATAACAATTAAAATTGCCCATACTATTTAATTGCTGTGTTTGTTTACTAATGGGGCGACACTGTGGGGCGATGTCGTTAATCCTCGGCGTATATCCCACGCAAAATCCTTTAAGCCGACTCGGGGCCGAAAGGTAATGTAATTCGGAACTAATTATTAAAAATTATAGCCATAAATGACTTCAGGATACAGGAAGGGAGGGATAAGGTTAAAACCGAAAATTGCATGCACCAGGGTATACCTACAATTTCCTTTTTTTTCACATTTCCTCGGCCGTCCTTTTGATGGCTATCAACACTGAAAAGATGGTTTATTAAGTCCTCAATCCTCCTACCGACTTATTGTGTGTGTATATAAATATGGGTTGACGTTGAGTGTCATTTAACGAGTTCAACAGGAACGCAGCACATTATTTAGTGGGCGTCTATGTATCTCGTTCTCGTGAAACGGAACGATGGGGAAATATTTTAGAATGTTATGGCTCGTTGGCATGTGGCATGCTATTGCAATTGAATTTCCGTTTTAGGATATGTTAAAGAGCCGGTTCTGCGAAGCGAAGCATTAATATGTATAAAAGGGTATAAATTGGAGTGAATTATCATGGAATTTACAAAGTAAAAAAATAAAATATAGGGCTATGGTTAGTCGAGAGAGTCGAGTGAGTGAGTACTGGTCTGTTCGGATTATTGAAAGATTTTTTTATAATGAGGTCAATATATGTATTGGGATAAGATCAAAGCAATTTTTTTCTCATTTGCAGAAATCGTTTCAGTTTAAATGTGAAGATAAGACAATAGGAGTAGCCTCTTAAAGGTAGGTATAGACATTGGCATGTATCGGCATTCGGCACAATGAGTAAAGCTATTGGGTAGCTTCGAGTCAATCGAAGTAACGTTTCTTGTTTGTTTTGCTTGTTGCTTGTTGTGCGAACAAATTTAAATATGGGAAAATAGAAAATGTTCAAAACCCACTTGATATTTCCTTTATTCACAAAATTTTTTCAAACATTCCAGATGCTAAATCTGGCATAAAAAATACCGAAATGGCATCACTGGTTGGTTGAGGTCTTTTCCCATTTGTATGCTTCACCTAAGGCGATATATATTCCAATAATGCATTATCCATCTGGGTTAGAGTCGATGCTTTTTTGTGCTCTCAACATCTTTGACTACTGAATGCCAGGTTGATGTCGCTGTACAGCTTGTAGACGCAAACAGGACCGAAAAGCAGTGGAACAATTTTAAACTCATAACGATAAAGGATATCTTCATACGCCTTTACTAAAGTATTTGCTACTTCGACATACTGAAATATGAGGGTCTTCCAGTGAATATCCTTAGTGTTTCTTAGGGGTATGCGATCGGTAAGGGTTTTGGGGGTTGGTTGTGATTGCAACAGCTTGACTTAAAGGGCAATTATCCGTTACATACGAAGTACTTCCCTTCGACCATGTTAGGTTGATTGTGATACCACTAGTACAGTCGGCTATTTCCACTAGAACCATTTTGATTTTTGTAATATCCGCAAGTTCCCCGAATAAGTATTCTCATAGAGTTTGATTTCTGATCGAGGATAGCGCTGGGCAGTTACATAGTAGGTAGAAAGGTGAAACACCTCTTCCTCCTCATCCGTGCAACTGCGACAACAATTATTCGGGGTAACTCCAAGCCTTGCAACGTGTCTTCCTTGTACACAGTGTCCTCTTTGTTAATACCCCGATAAGAGTTCAAACATGCTCTACCGACATTTAACAGTCTAGCCAAGTCTATGTTTTAATATTTGTTCGGTGTTGCCATATATACAACCCTAAAAATATTAAATTTAGCTCCAGGATTTTTAACCGTAAATATAAGTTAATCAATATTGATGTGAGAAAACCGATTGGATGAAAATGTAAAGGCTATTCCTTCCCAACATGCTCCTTGAACTTAGGAATTGTTTATCACTCGCTTATTAAATAATTAAAAAATTATATTGCTTTGAAATTCATTTTTAACATTCATAAGAACACATAAAGAAAAGGGACATCGTATTTACTTTCAACCCTGAAATATAAACTTTATCAAAAAAGAACCTCTACCTATATACCGATTCTGATCTAAGGATATATTATAATTTTTCAACCTCTCTTTGAACATCAGTGCAAAGGCAAACTAATTACTTTCGTTCACCTCTTTGTATTAATCGTAACAAAAAGCTTATTCCATTCTCAACCTCGCTAACCCTTTTAATTGTTCAGCAAATTGCTACCAAAGTGTGAAGGATTAAACTCTGTTAAACGTTTCATTTCCACCGCTGACTTTTTAATTCTCTTTTAGTGTGTTGAAAAAAAAGATATGTACCTACATAGAGTGAGTGATTCTCTCAACCTACTCGAGTTAAATGTGAATAAAATATTTCTTATATAATGGGCTGAAAATACAACTTTTAGTAGTTTTAACTTTCAAGGACAAATAGTAAAGCTAATACAAAATTTATAAATTTAAATTCAACACAACATGTATAGAGTTAAAAGTTAATGATCTCATATCCACATTATATGTATAATGCCCCAAGGACAGAGCGATGTTGATTTATGTGGTTTTATGTTTCTCAATACTTTAATTAAACTTTTCAAGGCTGGCACTTATAGAACGAGTTGCTTCCATTATCAAACTTTCATCTCGTGAATAACCCATTTCATTAGGGAAAACATGCATCGAATCTTTTTTATCCGTTTCAAGTTTATAACTTACTTAAACGATGTTAAATAACACCGCCAGAAGGGAACTATAGATACGAGATATGGTATGGATAAAAACGTATAGGAAAGTGGAAATTTAAGAAAAAAAAAAACTACTGAAAATATATTTTCAAATTGTATTATGTTACTTGTATTGGAGAAAATTAATGTACCGTAGCCAATGAAAGTCTTTGTTTCAATGCGAAAGGACCATTTCGATATCCTTGTTCATTTTGCTTCTCTGTTTATTTGATTTCATACTTCTTCCGTTTTCGAGCGATTATTTTTTTTTTTTTTTCATTGAACAACCAAGGACATGCTACTACATGAGTTTCTTTTCATTTCGGTTAACAAAAGACAATAGCTATTGAAACGGAAATTTAGTTTTTATCTTTATTTTTTTGTTTCATATCGGAAACTGAATATGGAAATATAAATCTTATGATTTCGGATGGGTACAGGGTTGAAAAGGGTTCGAAATCGAAATACCCTTTGGTATGTACGATGTACCCAATCAATACTGTACAGTAAACAGACATTTTGTCAGACTAATTGGAATGCTTCATATTGATGTTATGGTTGTAAAAATTTAATTGACATTTGTAATTTTATTGAGTCTTTATGTAACATCGACAGCATGATTGTGTGCTGTAATTTTATATTAACTTGCATGATGTGATGTGATGGATAGGATAATTCGGTAGAATACTTGTATTTATAGCGGGAGTATGTATTTAAATTAAATGGCTAATCCTTGAATTGTGGTGGTTGGGTATTGTATAAATATGATTAGACTCTGGCATCAACCTGGAGATGTTCAAAGAAAGCGTTTTTATTACTTCACATTTGGATAATTTACAACCCGTAAAGCACAAGTATTTTGAAAAAACTAAGGTTAATTCTGCTCATAATTTGAAACTTACTTCATGTAAATTTTGGCACCAATGAAAAGGTCATTTAAATTTCGTTTGAATGATACAAAACTTTCCTTAACCCATTAAGTACCCATTTAAAAATTTTAGAATTTAGAATTTTTGTGAATGTCAACTTTTTTGAATTTTTTCCTCGGTATCACAAAAAAAAAATGTTTTGATGCAAAAAGTTTATCCAAACAATTCTAATAGTGACTGCATTTTTTTCAAAAATCTCTTCGCTAATATTTTTTATGATTTTTTGAAAATTGCTAAAAATGACTATTTTAGCCACTTTTTCCTCCTTTTCATACAAAATTTTTCTGAGATCATCCCATTCAAAAAATCATAAAAAATATTAGCGAAGAGATTTTTGAAATTTTTTTTTGCAGTCACTACACTCACAGAAAAAAATTGTAATATTTACAATTTTCTGCGTAAAATTTACATATTTTAATTGCAACTACAGTCATTACAATTTAATAGTAAATTTCGTTTTTTTTTACTATTTTCAATTGAAAAATCTTAAATTTTATAGATAGGTCCCTTGGTTGTATCCATTTTGTGAAGAATTTCAATATTTTAAACTGTATCCCGAATTCTTTTGTCTGGAAAGCTTCGATTCTGATGTCACAATACAGGAAAAGTGGTTCCCCCACACACAGAAAAAAATTGAAAAGGCTTTACTATCGGAATTGTAAAACCATCTATTTACAAACCATTAATTTACTATTTTAATTGCAATTTTTTTTAGTTTTACTATTTTAGTTTTTTTTTTTAAATTTGTGTTTTTAAGTTTTTTTATCGAGGAAAACAAAAAAAAATTGCAATTGAAATAAGTAAATTTCGCATATTTTTTTCCTATTAAATTGTAATGACTATAGTTACAATTAAAAGTGGTAAATTTTACGCAGAAAATTGTAAATATTACAATTTTTTTCTGTGAGTGCCAGCACGATAAAAAAACATAAAAACACAAATTTTCAACAACAAAAAAATAGTAAAACTATAAAAATTGCAATTAAAATAGTAAATTAACCAAATTTGCTATTTAAATTGTAAATAGATGGTTTTACAATTCGGATAGTAAAGCCTTTACAATTATTTTCTGTGAGTGTATTAGAATTGTTTGAAGAAACTTTTTGCATCAAAATATTTTTTATACCCGGTACCACACTGTGGTGAGGGTATATTCACTTTGTCATTCCATTTGTAACGCCCATAAGGAGGCGTTGTAGGTATGACAAACTATATATATTATAGATCAGCATCACTTTCTTAGTCGATCTAGCGATGTCCGTCTGTCTGTCCGTCTGTCTGTCCGTCTGTCCGTCTGTCCGTCTGTCTGTCCGTCTGTCTGTCCGTCTGTCTGTCTGTGTAATTTGGTATGTAAGCTTTTATCCACCAAACTGAGGCTAAGTTCGAAGATGAGCTAGATCGGATGAAAACTACTACTACCTCCCATACAAAAATATCAGATTTATATAGCTTTTTATGTTAAAAATTAAATTTAAATAGCTACAGTAAAGATAGCAAGTTTAAACTTTGCTCATATTGTTTTAATAATATTTAAAAATTTTTGACATAAAATGAGCTTGGTCGAATAAAAAGTACCCATACCTCCCATACAAATATATAATTTTTTAATACTAAAATATTTTTTTTATTTTACAATAATATAGTACCGGGTATTTGAGCTTCGGCATAGTCGAAGATAATTGTCTTACTGGTTTTTTTTTGACCGAGGAAAAAAGTCCAAAAAGTAGACTCTACAAAAGTTCTAAATTTTCAATGGGTACTTAATGGGTTAAGGAAAGTTGTGTATCATTCCAACGGAATTTAAATTAACTTTCAATTGATGCCAAAATTTACATGAAGTAAGTTCAAATTATGAGCAGAATTAACTTTAGTTTTGTCAAAATACTTATGCCGACCACTGTACCTTCAATCGACATATCAACAAGTGCATGCCCTTGGATTCATGAAGTCAATTTACGTAGACCCAGAATTGGTTTCACGTAAACGCCATTTTGACGTTTTTAAGTTAAGTATGCAGTAATAGATATGCTCTTTCCATTTCTGAAGAGCTGTAATCGACACAATTTGGAGCCATGTAGAATTGGTTTGCCTTATAAACCAATTCCCGTCAAATTATAGGAGCAAAAGCTGTAAATTTGTCTGTAAGAATTGGTTTGCCGTATGAACATTGCAATTATGTACCTAGTTTTTTATAATTATGTACCTACTATTAGATAACATGGTACCTATGAATTAAATCGTTTTTAAAAATAAATTTGGTTTTATTAGTTTTAAAAATTTGTTTTTAAAATATTCTCTTTGATCAATGAAAAGCATCAGGTTATTCGAGATTAAATCTAAAATCTTTTTTCCTGACTTAAACTTGAATCTCAACTTAAGTCACTAAAATATTCCATTGGTGAGAATTGGTTTGACGTATAAAGCGGCCCATAGACACTACACTTGTGTCTGCACCGGTGTACTGACATCGGTGTGGCATTTCGCCATACACATCACACCGATCGAGACACACCAAAAATCAAAAACTTATGATTTTTACTCGCTCCGTGTCAGACACCAAAATCGGTGTGCGCACCAGCCCACACACAGGACACATTTCCGTACGTGTATGAAGGAGAAAAAATTGTAAGTCAGGTGGTGTTTACGTCAATTCCATTCTGAACAAATCCCTAAATAATTATAAAACTTTCTATCGGTCCAAGGCAAAACAAATATAGACGTATTTTTTTGAGAATCTTTAGCTATCTCACTTTTACTTTTACATGTTAGCTATAGATTCTCAAAAAAATACACCTTATATAAATGATTTGTCCATTTCCATCTTATCCGGCAGCATTTTAGTAAATCGCTTTCAAACTTTGCCAAAAAAGCTGTTTTACGTCAAACCAATTCTAAGGCGACGTTTAGCTGACCCGTACTTTTACAAAAGTCAAAATATCGACATCTTAATTGGAGCAGATTATTTCTTCCGAGTCTTAAAGTATGGACAAATTCAACATGCTCCTGTTTTTTTTATGTTTATCTACCTCATCGAGTTAAAAGATGAAACTGGTGTCAAATTATAGGTAACATCGTCCTCTTTAAGAATTCACTGGTCGGCCAAACCTTTACCTGCCGAAACAATGCGTCCGAACACTTTTTAGGTTATGAGCATATCATTTCACCCCCCTGCGCGTGTCTGGCAAATTCAATTATTTTCAATAAGTACCTTATAGAGTACCAAAAGAAAACTAGTGTTATATAAAAGCTTACAACGCCTTCTTTAAAAATTTAGTAGTCTGCCAGACCACATCCTACGATATCCGCTTATATCACACGTTTCTAAGGCATCAACTAGTTATTTTGGGGTAAGGACTATACTTTCTAAAATAGCTAAACAAATATAATTTCTTGTAGAACCTACAAACTTGTCTCAAATTATAGCCTAGATACTGGGCCGATTCTCAATATTCTATTTTGTTTTGTTCGTATTACTGTATTTCAGGTGTACACAGAAAGAAAATTCTAGATCGATTTATTCTCATTTTTCGAAAGAACATTATTATCTAAGATCTATAAGGAATACAATTCCTGGGCGGGTACAGCTATATTATATAAAAACGTTGGTGCGTATGTAACTCTGATAATGGCCACTGAACCACTAAAGCTGTCTGCCTTCATTCCTATTAAAACATATTATTGAACAAAAATATCAAAATAAATCTTTAAATATTTAAAATAATTATTTTAGGCAGAACAACGTTTGCCGGGTCAGCTAGTTAGTGAGGCGGCATAGTAAAAAAATTGTGCACTTTGTGATGAAAGCATGCAATTTTTACCATGGAGTATCAAATGAAAGGTAATAACGTCCTCTTTTAAAATCCATCAGTCGATCAGACCTAAACCTGCCGAAACCACACGTCCGATCACTTTTTAGGTAATGAATATGCTACTTCGCAGAACAAATCCAGCTCTGTATGCATACAATGTCGGCTCCCGTACTAAGACAAGGCTGGATTTTATTTGCTTCATGCCGTCGTTAAACCCTCAAGTACTACAACAGCTAAAGTTCGGGTAGTTTTCAACGCATAACACAAAACCGCTTCGAACTTTTCACTTAATGACATTTTGGGAGTTGGGCCTACCATACAGAGAGACCTTTTCTCCATATTGCTCCATTTTCGACAATTTCGCATACCAATCAGCGCTGATGTAGCCAAAAATGTATAGGCAGATTAATCTGGACCCAAGAGACTGGAAATTTCAATGAATTGTGTGGAGAGAAAAAAACATCAAAAAGTATTTGCGATTCCGATTACTGGAAGTGTCACCACTGTCACTTACGGCACATCCTCAGCTCCATTTTTGGCCACACGCACATTAGCTGAAATAGCAAATGATTGTGAGCACAAACATCCAACAGTTGCACACATAATTAAAAATCATTTTTATGTTGACGATTTACTCACGGGGCAAATAGTCAGGAAGAAGCTACAGCTCTTCGACGATTGTTAGAAGAAACCTTGTCAGCGAGAGGATTTGAACTTCGTAAGTGGAAAAGCAGTTCCCAGGATTTCATGGACCAAAAGAGAAACGGAATGTCTCAATTTTGATTCCGAGCCCACAACTGACAACTCGCCTGCAATTCAGCAAAGGAAGAAAAACATTCGTAAGCTCTATAAGCAAAAGACCCGAAACCCGAATGGAGATAATGTAGAGATGAGTATGGCAACCTGGTAGTAGAGTCACGGAGCATATGGGGAAAACATTTCTGTAACTATTGAACTGCGAGAATGGACGACCTAAGTCGGGCAGACCGAACCATTCAATCTGCGAGATGAATGCCATGAATTCCGTTCACCCGAAACTAAATGAGGATATCTATAAACTCAAGTCAAACAGTGCTGCTGGACTAGAGGCGGCAGTAGATGACTTGATGTAGGGCATGCACCTACTCCTCTCCAAGATTTTGTCGAAAGAGATTCAACTATGAATAGAACCTCAACATTGTTTTCCCAATCCACAAGAAAGGAGAGCTTTTAAACTGCACCAAATATATAGACTATAGAGGCATCAGACGACGCACGCCTTGACTTCGGACGGTAACGGTAAGTCTCCACAATCGACCGGCTCTGCCATAAATTCTAATACACAATAACATCTCACCAGATATTAAACAAAAAATAACTCTTGCCACTCGCAGGAAGTTGACCAAATACCGAGCTAACTGGGGAGTCAAATTGAGTAGATATAGGTCCAGCTTCAGACTATAAGCCACTCCCAATATAATCTTCTTTGATTCTGAAGCAGTCACGAATCGAGTTGAACATTGAACTTCCTTAATGGTTTTAAATCACCTGATGGCCAAACGGCCCTAAACGTGAACAGTTCAGAGTTCCAGTCGTTAGCCCAACATTAATTGAGAAGCAATGGTTGTACCTATCCTAGATATCGCACATAGACAATGCAAAATGTATTAAATAAATTATTTTCACACCAACATCTAAGCACTCTATAGTCGAGTAGTCAACAAAGACTTTCCATCAAAGTGCTACCTACATTATTTTCCTTCGTAATGTTAAAACTAGCAAATGTATGCATGTTCCCATCTCCACACACTTTATAAGTTGTAACCGTTTGGAACTAGCACTGAGCTTCAACATGAACATAATACCCCTTAGGCACGATGTGTGTATCCAACACTTTTGCTCTACTATTTAGATATTGCCTACTCAACCATTCAAATGCATACATAATATAAAATGTTCAAAACTAACTTTCTTATACCAGCTCATAAGTTGTTCAAATTCTTCAAAGTGCTGGAATTGACTGCACCTCCCACATCGTTACTTCCATCTGAACAGAACATACCCTTACAGTAATATCAACGTTAAACTATTTACGCGACAATCGGTCGGAATAAATTTCGCTGTGAATGCATCCCTTATAAAAGTACTCAGCGGAAAATTTTATTTCGTTCTTGAAAAAAATGACAGAATTCTGGCAGTATTCCATGCAGTGCTTGGTGCTTGCTCGTATTCCTGCAATTTCAGGTAACATGGCAGCATCTGCTTCAGGCATTTTCAATTTGTTAATCGAAAAGTTTGCACTTCAACTTGCTGCCCACGTCGACGGTGTCGTCGTTGTCGTCGTCATCATGTCTTGGCATTAAGAGGTACGTTGATATTTTACCCTCGAGCTTTCTGCCGCGAGACTATTCTTGGCAGTAGGTAATGCAGCTACGAATCCAGACATCGTCGACGGTCGGCAGGGGGTGGTAAAAATTCAAGGCGACGATTTTAACGTGCTTGCATAAAATGTAATGGTGCGATTAAATGTCCGATTACGATTCATTCACAAGACCGAAATCCATCCAGAAGGAGGGAAACAAATACATAAACGAAAATCTAGGCAATATAGGATTGTTGTAGGTCTAAAAAAAAAATTCTGGATGAGCCCAATTGTTGGAAAATTTGGCAGGAATTGGTTGCCGTTAAGTTTTGTGTTTCTGAATACGATTTCTTATGCTGAGCTTATATTTTCATTGCAAATCTGTCTCTGTCATTGGTGTTTTTGTGGGGGGAATAAACCGAGCCATCATGGTATATTAACGACCTTTTCATGATGTTGTCTCCTTTTGTGGCAAGGACGTTGATGATGGCAATGTAATCCTTTAAGTGTAGCATTAGTATGGCTGAAGTATGCGTGCTATGAGTACGTAGACATGCGACCAATCAAATCAATTCGGCGTCAGAGCGAAATTAAAAAATGAATGAAAATAAAGAGGCAGCATATTAATGGATTTTTTTTAAATTAACTTGTGTCAAAGAGGTTAGAACTACTTTCACATTTCACTATAGTGAGACCACAATAGTATATACCGTCCTATGGTTTTAAATGTCTGTAGATTGTGCTAGTACTGAAAAGGAAGACAGAGCTAGGCAACGCGTTCTACATCCGTATTGTACGTTATGAAAGATTCGTATGTGACCATCGTAGGTTTGCTTTATTTATGGTTTTCTAAAGAATAATTCTATGGCCAATGCCCTCGATTAATTCATTTTGTGGAAGATCTGTCGGCCATTTCGTTTCCCTGAGTATCACATTGTTCTTAATTCTTAATTTTGATCCAAGTTCAAGTAGTTCCACTGGTTTGAGTGGGTAAGGGCCTAAGGGGGAAGAACAGTGCCTCTTGGTGCCAAAACCACGATTATACTTCATATTGCATTACATTCTGATGGTCCGGAGGATCGGAGCGCAGTATTCCAACACTTCTGAAAGCATTCGTTTGTAAGGACGATGTTAGAAAATGCTTATGGTCTAAGGACCCAAGTTTGCTTTTTTGACGAACTCCAAAAATGTAGGTAAGTAAATTTAATACGTAAGCAATATCAGTTAAATTGCAATTTCCATTACGTAGGTAGGTATGTAGATATACCGTTCAATTGAGTTCTTCAATTTACCAGGACTGTTCACACACTTATAGGTATCTGCAATAATTCTATTACGGAATTTGATTGCGAAATTGAAGCAGAAGTATTAATAAAAACAGCTACGCACGCATTATCCACCCCACCTCGTGATTCCTAGGTTAGGCTGACGGGTAAAATAGAGCAGGGTAAACACTTCCGTACCACTCTTTGGTACATATGAACCCATTTCTCTTTTATGGAAGTTAACCGTTAAACCCTAGCTCTCATAATGTTAAATTTTAGCAAATCACTAAATTATAAGACAACATGTCTTAATGTGATTTTGCATTTCTTGAATAAATAAATAAATAAATAAAAATAAAATAAATAAATAAATAACCGTTGGTGTTAGAGTTGGTTTGAGTTCATGTAAGTATTTCTTGTGGTTGCCCAACGCGCGCCGCCGTCTAGCCAAGCTCAAAGCTCAAAATAGATGATCTTTGATTTACAAAAAATCTAGCTTTTTCGTTTATGTGCTAAAATGAAATCTGTTATCAGTCTGAAATAGGATAGCTTTAACATTACAATGTTGTGTCACAAGAAGTACACATAGAGGAAACTGAGAGCAACCTCCCTCGCAGCTGCGAAATAAGTGATTGTAGTAGATGATACTGGCGGTCTTGTTAACATGTAAATACATTATGTTTCATACGTTTTTTTCTCTACAAATCATTTATTATGGACTGGATTGAACGTTTTATTTTTTTTTTTATCTATTTTCGATTTTATAAGTTTAGAATCTTGAACTACATTTTGCGTCTTCAATATAAGCCAAAGGTGGTTGGGTGTGTATGAATAGGGTAGGTGCTGATTGGCATCAACTTGGCGGTGCCCAGGTGTTGAAACTTGTTATATGTTATATGGTGTTATATTAAGCGCGACTTATAAGCGCGAGTGTTGAACATAAAGAAAATAGCAACACTATAATGCTTTATCGGAATGACTGACTGAACGAGTATCAGAAGTCTTACATAGGCCTTACTAGAGCTAGAAGGAGGAGGAAACACCCTCCCACCTACTATTTAACTGCCCGGCGCTATCCTCGATCAGAAAGCAAACTCTAGGAGAGTACTTTTTCGGGGAGTTTGCTGATATTGCTGAAACGGATATCAGCAAAATACGGAAATTTCTCTAAAATTCGTAATGGTTCCACGAGTAGTGGAAATAACCGACTCTGCTTGTGGTATCACAATAAACATTATTTGGTCTACTCCGTATGTAATGGATAATTTCCACCTATCCTAACCTAACCACTTGCCTTGCTATAAATTCTGACGAGGACACTTCAGCAGAAATCAAACAAAGAGTTACACTTGCTAACCGCGGTTTCTTTGGAATAAGATGGCAACTGACTATAAAGGCCTTGTCAAAAGAAATACTTAGGAGACTCTATATATACCGCTTTACAAGGCTATTTCTATGACCCAAAGTAGAAATTTTCCCAATCATTGTTATGTGTAATTTTTTTTTATTTATTCTCCTTACTATTACTATGCTAATAACGAAACAGGTTTCTAATCATAACATAAATCTTAAAAATGTATTCAAATGTTCACCAATTTGTTTACCATCTTGTGTTAAATCTGTGATAGATTCCTTTGAATTCCTCCCTGCAGTGCTGGACACAAGTAAATTAATTGCAAAAAGATTCATTTGCATCACTCTTAGAACAAGTTTTAATCGTCGTCAGTGCAAATTTAAATTGTTTATGCACTCATTCGAAAACAACCCTTCTTCCAAAGCACACATCGCACATGGAAAAATCACGTTTCACTGTTGAAATTGAAATTGAAAGTATAACGCAAAACATCTCTATTTGCGTTCCGTCGGTTTCGGTTGCTTTACGCTCGTATAGCAGGACGGACTTTGAAAAATCTGTTTATATTCCCTTGATATACTGGAAAATTCATTTGCAGACCTCACCACATCACTCAACTATCCACTTCATTTAATTATACTTCAACACACGACTAGATGGTATTATACTCTAGAGTGCTATAAACAGAAAACGGACAAAAATACAGGGTGCTTCGGCCCAAGATATTTTAATTTTTTTTAGAAATCGAATGTAAAGTCCAAACTAAAGTTATATTAAAATATGAGATAAAATAATATCTACCTACTAATTTTTTAGATATAGAGACGCTTTGGTTGGGATTGGGATAAATATTATTTTATACCTACATATCCGCACATTTAGAATAATGAATTCCCTTGACTTAACTTGTTCGTAATTGACTCTTGGGCCCATGTAAAAGAATTCATGATTCTAGCGCAATGTTCAATTCACAATGCAGCTGCAAAAACTGAAAACAGTTTATTGGTTCAGTTGTAATAAAGGGTTCTTCAATAGGGACGCGTAGATATTTAAATAGATTAAAATATATACGGTAGCATAGTGTATTTATAGCACATAGGTATTGTCCATTCGGAATCGACTTTATTGAGCAAGTGTTGAATTTTAAATGAAAATAAAAAGAAGAAATACGGCGAAGTGGGTTTTTGAGTGATATTTTTGACAGCTTCATACGAATCTCCTTCCGAAATCCTCCGACTCAAACATTTCGCGGAATTTATTACGAATTGAAGTAAAGTGTTGAAAAATGTAAGCAATAAATAAATAATAATAAAATAAAAAAACAATTTTGCGAAGTAATTGTTTGTATATGTATATCTGCATATATCTTAAATTTGTGTTTCCAGGGCTAGAGCAAACGAAAAAACAAGCACCAAGCAGTACGAGCTTCTGGTGAACCTAATGCAGCAAAAACCCGATATAGCACGAAACTATACCAAGAGGCCACCAGAAGTTGTTGCCGGTTTTTGGGACGACGATGCTGACCAACTTAACCAACTTGGTCCACGCGGTTGGAAAAAGGTACGTACGTAGGTACATGAATTACCTATAGAATCGAAAGTAAATTATAGATATGTATCTACATTTCTTTTAAGGTTTGGAGTGATTACAAAACGTATATAAAACAAGTAAAAGTGTTATCATCGGCCTGGCCGATGCTTTGATACCCTCCACTGCATAAAAGTCATGCAAAATGTTCGCCATACCATATTGGTTTGGTATAGGAGGTACCAGAACTACTTGACCGACATAGACAATTTTCAATACCAACCTGACGACGGTAAAAAGAAGTCCTCTCACAAAATTTCATTCGCCTATATCGATTCGTTTGGACGCTATCGTGATTTCAACAGACAGAGAGACACATGGGTCTAATAGTGGTTTTGTATGGGAGGTACCAGAACTACTTGACCGACATAGCCCATTTTCAATACCAACCTGAAGACGGTAAAAATAAGTCCTCTTACAAAATTTCATTCGCCTATATCGATTCGTTTGGACGCTATCGTGATTTCAACAGACAGAGAGACACATGGATCTAATAGTGGTTTTGTATGGGAGGTACCAGAACTACTTGACCGACATAGCCCATTTTCAATACCAACCTGACAACGGTAAAAATAAGTCGTCTCACAAAATTTCATTACCCTAGGTCCATTCGTTTGGACGCTATCGTGCTTTCAACAGACGGACAGACAGATAGACAGACAGACAGACAGACGGACATGGCTAAATCGATTTAGAATGTGATCCTGATTCAGAATATATACACTTTATAGGGTCTCCGGTGAATCCTTCTTGGCGTTACAAATGTAATGACAAAGTGAATATACCGTCCTGTGGAGGGTATAAAAAAGTTAACGGCAAATAAAAACAAGTAAAAGTGTTATCATCGGCCTGGCCGATGCTTTGATACCCTCCACTGCATAAAAGTCATGCAAAATGTTCGCCATGCCATATTGGTTTGGTATAGGAGGTACCAGAACTACTTAAAGAAGTCCTCTCACAAAATTTCATTCGCCTATATCGATTCGTTTGGACGCTATCGTGATTTCAACAGACAGAGAGACACATGGGTCTAATAGTGGTTTTGTATGGGAGGTACCAGAACTACTTGACCGACATAGCCCATTTTCAAAACCAACCTGTCGACCATAAAAAGAAGTCCTCTCACAAAATTTCATTCGCTTAGATCGATTCGTTTGGACGCTATCGTGTTTTCAAGAGAGAGACACATGGGCCAAAGATTGTTTTTGTATGGGAGGTACCAGAACTACTTGACCGACATAGACCATTTTCAATACCAACCTGAGGACCGTAAAAATAAGATCTCTCACAAAATTTCAGTTGACTAAGTCGATTCGTTTGGACGCTATCGTGATTTCAACAGACGTAGATACACATGGGTCTAATAGTGGTTTTGTATGGGAGGTACCAGAACTACTTGACCGACATAGCCCATTTTCAATACCAACCTGACGACGGTAAAAATAAGTCCTCTCACAAAATTTCATTCCCCTAGGTCAATTCGTTTGGACGCTATCGTGCTTTCAACAGACGGACAGACAGACAGACGGACAGACAGACAGACGGACAGACAGACAGACGGACATGGCTAAATCGATTTAGAATGTGATCCTGATTCAGAATATATATACTTTATAGGGTCTCCGGTGAATCCTTCTTGGCGTTACAAATGTAATGACAAAGTGAATATACCTTCCTGTGGAGGGTATAATGAAGTCTCGGGCACAGGGGGTAGCCCTAATAAACTGAAATCTTTTACCCCTTTGGAAGAGGCTGTGATAGGCATAATAAACATGCTGGTAATTCCCTTCAGCGAAGAATCTTAGACACGCTGCTAGTTTGTGCTCCGGTGTGATGGCATCAGAGCGATAATCATCCTTAAATAAATCCATTATTTGCCGAAGGATGTAATCAAATGCCTCAAAATCAATTTATTGAGGCGAAAGTTCTTTTTAAATCTGTAAGGGAATTACTTAATTAGGTATTTAAAAAGTATGTAGATTTATCTTACGCTGCATCAGTCAAATTGTTGAATTTGCTTTTTTCTTTGTTTTGTGTCCTTATTTCTCTGGACTCGGCTTCCAGAAATAAGGCCACACTGTCCATATTTATGTTTTCAATTTAGAAATTCAAGTAGGTAGTAGTAAATTTAGAAAATTAATTGTTTTTACATTTTGACAACTTGGTAATAACATAAATGTTTGAATATAGAGATGGTACTTTCGAAAATATATCGATATTTACTGAATCGATATATTTTGAATAGAAATATTGGTAAATCGAATTGTTTTCTAGTTAACGCAAGCGTACAATTTATTCACAAAGTGACATCCTTTCTTGTAAAAAGCTATAAAATTAAACTGCCTATATTTTTATATGATAATTTAAAGTTCGTTTAGTCTTCATATATATATGTATCTATAAATATCGGAAGACATATCGACTTATCGATATTTCAATATACTTTGCACATCTCCTTTAGAACCTTAAATCTGTCGCATGTCAAATCAATGCGACGTGGTGCGCCGGCCGTGGTGTGCCGTCGCAAATGTTTATTATTCTTTTCCGAAGTCGGACACCTCGAATGCAATTTGGGTCTCTGACAGAGTATGCGTTGCGGAGAAATTTCAGTTCCGTCCGACGGATACCTCGCTAGGACTGTATATCATTTTTGAATGCCTGGAAGTGGCCTGGAATCTGTTCTTTCGTATTATTTTTAAATCAAGTTATTTCTGTTAATAGTTTTTGAAAAAAATACTTTCAAACTTGAAATTTAAGGACAAAAATTGGGGTGAGTACAATAATTTTGACGATGAAAACTAATGACGGATTTATGTAGAGGAGTTAGATACAAGAAGTTTTTACTATAGGAGGGGTGTCTATTTCGCTCAGGTTAGGCGGGAGGGCTGAGGCTGATTAAAAAAAATTATACATAAAATTAAAATAAAATATTAAAAATCAATGGCAACATTTAAAACAAAGAACTATAGTATTTAAAGACAAAAATCTGTTTTAAATTGTCATAAATGCAAATTAGCAACATTTTGTTTTCCAATGTAAAATTTCAGGCCAGAGACTGTAGCGCAGTAGCGCAGTGGTTAGCTGGTGGTTAGTGTGCTGGACTACTGTGCGAGGGATCCCAGGTTCGATCCCCGGAAAAACACAAATTACATCTTAAGGTTTTTTCTACTGCGCCACCTCTCGCGAACGTCTGACATCCGAGAGTATAACTGTCCTGAAAAAGCTTCTCAATTAAGCCGTTCGGACTCGGCATAAAATTTTGGTCCCTTCCATTCGTTCCAAAAATAGAAACTCACACAAAACGAATGGTTGCGAGAAGCTAAGCCTTGGGTGTCTACCGCCTGTTGCACCGCCTATTTATTAATTTTTTTTATGACTGTAGCTGAAGAATGTTGATGACATTGGGTTAACTAATATAATTTAAAGAAAGTTTGCATATAATCAGCCTTGCACCCATCCGAAAATCAAACAGTGCAGGGGGGCAACATGCTCCCCCATAGACAGTTCAAGGCGCAAGGGTTACAATTTGTACTCTAAGTGGAGCGATCAATTTTTGGCGCCGTAGCTCGTACTCGGACGAAACAATTTGTAGCTGAGGTTGTTGAGGATTTTTCAGGACTATCTAGTGGGATTACACGGTGGAAGGTGAACCTTTTATGGGCCAATCACAGTACCTTACCTACCCACATCACCTAATTGCGAAATATCTGTTCTCTTTCGCCCAAAGGGGTTAGCGAAGGGACTGATCCTCCAAGTTGGGATGTTACGAAGCAATGACAAGCCTTGGATATAGATGATGCAAATATTGATTTAATACCCCAGCAAAGTTGAGGGGATGGTATGTGGTAGGGAATCAGTCGGTAATGTTTTTTTTTACCATTCAGTAGGTAGTAATTTAGCGGTGAACCAACGATACATCGCGCGTACTCTATATGAAAGGGTTTTATGAAAGTCGTTGTTGAATATGAATATATCTTTATATTATATAATATGTGTATATACAATTGTTATGTCAGTTTGTGTAGGTATGCTTCAAGAACTCGAAAAGTTTTTCACCGGTTCAGCTAAATTTTTCAGGCAATCTTTAATATTGGCCCATACAAAAAAAAAGTGTGTTAGAAAATGTTCATTTTTCTACGCACAGTTTAGCAGGACTGTAATAATGAGAGTCTTATACAAAGTTTCCTTAGTGTTTCTTGACAAGGCTTTCTTAGGACAAAGAAACAACTATTGGCAGGTTCTTCGCTTGATTACTGATATGCCATTTCCAGAGTTTAGACATATACATACATTTATGTACTTATAACCAACGTAGACATACTTTCAAACTATCTCAAAGTAACGTCTATTTCGTTGTTCCGTCCGATTCGTCGATGTTGTGTGGTCTTTCTTGTTGATAGCATACTTGGTTTTGTCCTCATTCAAAACTAAACCCATTTTTGCGCCTCTGCTCCGATATACTATATTTGGAAACGCACTAGTCATAGCTCGCTAAGTTCGCAAATGATTTATTATCAATGTCTACGTATATGCAAGAATTTGTACAGACTTGTGGAAAATTGTGCTTCTGGTGTTTGCTTGTGAGTTTCTAACACTTCTCTCAATTTTGGTGGAAGCATAATAGGAAGTTACCTGATAAAGCATCGACTTAATTTTTTTTACATTAATCGTATCCGACCTTAATGAGTTTATAAAATCAAAAACAAAAAAAAAAAAAAAAAAATAAATAAATAAGAAAAAATTAAACAAAAACAAAATCATCAATTAAAATCAATTTAATAAATACTAAATAGTTAATAATATTTGCCAGCCCCTTTAGAATACTGAAGATAGTCACAAAATTGGACGAATTAGAGAAGAGCCAAGTTGACAGAACAGTGCAAAGTTCGAACTGTTGGTGAACGATGTAACCATTATAAAATTACAGATTCAAGAAGAGTGCATTTTTATCAAATATCTGTACGAAGCTACTGAAAAGGTAATTTAGTTAGGTATGTTTATTTTAAGTTTAAAAACTTAACCGAAAATGTGTAACATCGTCACATCGGTTCGCGAACGGCTCGGCTTCAAGAGTATTTCGCCAACACAATGGAAATCAGATCCACGACAATTGGGTTACACCTGGGTGCCACCAGGTATAATAACATCGTCAAAGGTCCAGCGTTACTTTGATAAGATCCCTCAGGAGAAAGTTCCAAAACTGAGTTCAAACGGTAATATGTAAGAACTTTGAATATTTACGTCTCTGTAATTATTCAATCAGCTTATTTACGGGTTTAGTTTGTCCATTTGTATTGGCGCTATTCTACGATACCCGGAGGCCCAGAGCTTAGCTTCAATGAGTGCCGAGGCCTGTGCTAATGTCTCTAATACATACATACATACATTAATCGTATCCGACCTTAATAGAGCAGCGGTTGCTGTCATTATTAATCCGCATAATCTAACGAGTTGGGCAGGGACGCCAAAAGTAGACACTTATAAATAACTCTTGTCTATATATGAGAACCTTAAAATTTATAAACTGATGTTGGGTATAAATGTGAATTTCTTGTGTTTTCTCCAGGATTTGCCGTAGTGTGAAAAGTTGGTCGGCCTAAAACTGCACTGGCAGGGTTCAAACAGTTCGTTGATAAATCATTTCAATCGGTCACACATTTCGCGATCTTGTATACGCAATGTTAGGAAGACCATACCTCTATAATTGGCGCAGTTTACTTCAGCGTCTACTTTGTTGTGGACTGGACAAACGATGCTAAAGTTCCAATCATCAGGCATTTTTTCTTCCAACCAATTCGGGGAGATGAGTTGGTGTATGCTCTCCATCAACACGTCTCTCGCTGGCTTATATAGTTCGGCCGGTAGGCCATCTGAGCCCATAACTTTATTAGATTTAGGCTTAGTTATTGCTATCTTCGCTTTATTTGGATCGGTTGGACGGAAATCTTGGTTTTCATTGTCCAGATTGAATGATTTGTACTCTCTAACAGCGGAATCTAGGTCGTCTTCGCCGTTTAACAGTCAGCAGAAGTGGTTTCTCCATATCCCCAACACCGACTGACTTCCTACTACAAGGTTTCGTTATGGTCATATCTAAAGACCACTGTTTGTTGCGGGTTTTGTTGCATTGACACGTTCTTTTTACATCTTGGAAAAATATACGAACATTTCTCTTGGATTAGCACCTCCTAGTACCTCGATCGCGCTCTTCTCGTGGTCTTCCTTAGAAGCCGGGGTGGTCTTCCTTCCTCTTCTTTGTCGGTAGACCTTACGACGAGCCGCTCCCGTCCTCCTCTCCAGCACTCCACTACATGACACAAACCGCCAAAACACAATACAAGACCAGTCGATAAAACCAAATGATAAAATTAATTGAAAGTTGATTATCGGTAAGTTGATATCCAGCCGTGTTTTTGCTCCAAAATGTGTCCTGCAATTTTCCTGCAATAGCTATAGGTATTTCAAGAAATATTTTCAATTGGGGTTTCGTAAATGAAATGTTACCATATAATTGCTACCGTATACCAACTAAAATACAATTGATTCACTTCATGGTAAAGGCAAACGGTATCATTCACTCTTCCGCTTGGAAATTTAATGAACATAACATGGCACATTCCAACCGCATTTCACCATAGTGACATTGAGCCAGGAAGTCGGTTCCACCCGTATATATGTGAATTCAAATTAAATTATTCCGATATTCCGCATTCATTGATGCAGAAAATTGAGTGATGTAGGTACATTATATATCTCGTAACCACTCGTATGTCATCAGGTCCAGGATCCGGCTACCCTGATACACTGATGCCAGCATGGTACTATGAGGACATGCACATTTCTGTACTTTGCTTTTCATATGAGACAAATAATGGGTTTTCGTCCTATAAAAAAAAATGTATAATACATACCTATCCACATATTTAAATTTCGAGTGAATGCACTTGAGTTTGTCAAATCAGTTTTTAATGTTGGCAATACGTGAGTGCCTTACGTGTATGTATACTTTTCAGTCATGTTACATGTCTCGCATTGAAATACAAAATGCAATCGATTTTGATTTGAATATTTCTATTTTATTTCGGAGCTGTATTGCGTAGATCTCGCCATTCACCCATACAAATTGAAATTGATGTTAAATTGTGAGATGTAATTGAAATAAATTCCGTTTTTTTTTTACTGGAATATACATTGGAGTCCACGAACTCACAGAGCTCTAATCAATGGACTGTAAATTACGTGCAAGTGCTTTGAAAAAATAAATCACACATTCAGCTGCATGTGTATGTATATTGAAGAATTCGTTCGCGATTGAAAACATTGAGTACCCTATTGAAGTTCCAAATGGATTTCCATGAATTCACATTCAAAGGCATTCATGTAGGTATGCGTATGTATTTTAGGCTAAGCACATTGCACATACGACATATGTACCTCTAGTCAATTCATATTTTATATTTCGCGCTTTCATCGAAACCGTTTTTCAATTAAGTATGATGTGATAAGCTTATTGGGGCGAAATAGAGGGAGTCAGGTGTTCAAGAAGATTCAGGGAATCAATATAAATGTGGGCGGGACGTACGTATGGGATTAGGAAAGAGCATGGATGCCCAGAACTCTCTAAGGCTATTGCCCCCATAGCCAGGGGCTTAGGAAAAGAGAAAGGAGTCAGCAAATCAAGGAAGTTACATTTATTAACTTGAGCAACTTACAAAAAAAAAAAAAATGTTAAAAAATAAGAAGTGAGTTTGGATTTTCATTAGGTACATATAGGTTTTCAAACTTGTAAATGTAGGTATACAAATACAAGTCGGCATTTTCAAAGGTTCCACCTTTCGGAGATGCCAATTTATATTTGTTTATTTGTATGTACCTTCTCCGAGTTTCAATTTTAATCGGCATCGGTGAATTTGCCGACTGAAATCCTTAAAATTTAGCGAGTTTCGATTCGATTTTTAAAAGGACGGTCGGCATCGGTGCCGACTGAAAATTTACCGAGTTTCCAGAAACTAGCGAATAAAACATTCTTTCGAACTTAACCTCAACTTAGAAATTGCTGATAGAAACTGATGGCTGAAATTCGCAAACTGTCAAAACTCGCGAATATTCGTTCGTTCGTAGATAGTTGGTCGCTCTCATGTGAATGGTACTTAAGTAAGATACACTAGTAATGGATTGGTAAAAATTGGATAAATTGAAATCCGATGACGTTATAACTCGATAACCGCTGGGCCGATCTTAATGATTTCTATATCTACAGTCGTCAAATTCCTAAAATAAGTCGGCATTTTAATGAAAGTCACCCCCACGGCTCGAACACTCGCTACGCCCCTGCCCATAGCTTTAAAGTTATGGGAGAATTTTGCGAAGTATTCTGACTCGCTTCCGATCATTAGGTATTTCCGCCATGGATTTTACGGTGACCCTGAAATATTGAGCCACCAATGCACAGATATCGTTTACTCAATGTACTCAGAACGCATGAAGAGCCTAGAACTGAATCAGTTTATTTTCGGCTAACCCTTGCCAGTGATTTCGTAGTCGCAATACTTTGTCATGTATATACTAAGAATAAGAAGTTCAGGAAGGGGCATATCGTGGAAAAAGTGAGGCTTTTTTCAAAATAGTGTGAGTTACACAAATGCATTGACACAGGGACGGCCTAAGGGGCCGGCGTAGAGTTAGGACGGCAAAATGCTGGGGCGCCCAAATTAACTTATAGCTGTTTCTTTGAAAGTGATAAAGTAGGAAAATATGTATAGTTTTTATCTTCTCAGAAGTACTTAGGAACCTTCAAAGAAACACACCTATTATTATGTCTTAATAAATGTAGTCTTTGTCCGTTAATTAGAAATAAAAAAACACGTTCAATTCGTTTAATTCAATATGTACGAACAATAATGATTTATTAAAAAAAAGTATTAAACTAGGAGGTATATAAGAAAATTGAATTGGGAAATTATTAGGGAGAAAACTTAGCGGGGTTACTTATCGTTTACTTAGCTGGTCGACTACTGACTCTTTTCTTCTTTGCTTACTACTTTTCTTTTATTTCTTCTTTACTTTTCTTCTTATTCTTAGTATTACATTTTACATATTCTAGTACTACATACAATGAATACACTTCTCGACTTTACTTTATTACAACAATGAATTCATTATTCCACACGGTCATCCTGAATATCGTCTGCCTCAGACGAATCAATCTCGCTGTCAGGTGTGCTAAGTATTCTCCAAGGCTTCATGTAGTCAACTGCTGTCGACGTCTGGTTTGGACCTTCATGTTGACCAACTTTCTTCACTTCGTATCGATCATTCCTCTTCACTCGTGTCACCTCATATGGCCCCAGGTATTTTGGATATAATTTCAATCCGGTCCCGAACTGCGTACGTAGAATTGCCACCAAGTCACCAAGCTTGTACTTCACTGGCTCCTTCCTATGTTTATCGAAGTCCTTTTTATTAGCTTTCTGTATCTTTCTAATTTCTCTTCTAGCTAGGTCACGCATTTCTTTTCTCTCGTCCTCGAACTGTCGTAATATTTCTTCCTCGAACAGATTTTTGAGTTGTAGGTCATCGGGTGTGAACATAGGAACACCGATCAGTAATTCGAAAGGCGTTTTCTTCGTGCTGCGAGAGACCGTAGAGTTTATGGTACTTTGTACTCGACTGACAAACTTAAACCACTTCATGGGGTCCTCTATAGAAAGCTTGGCGAGGATTTCGATGATGATCTTATTCATCCGCTCCACTTGGCCGTTTCCTCTAGAAACTCCAGTCGTAATCATATGATGCGATATATTCTTCTTTTCACAGTACTCCTTGAAAACAGTTGCAGAAAATGCTGTTCCCTTGTCCGTTATTATGCGACGAGGGTGACCAAAGGTTTCACTTTGCAAATCCATTTTTCGTAGAACTTCCTCCGCGGTGCATCCTTTTACTGGGTAAATCCACGTAAACTTTGAAAATGCATCCATAACGACAAGCAAGTATTTGTACGACTTCGCTGTAGACGGGAGTGGGCCCAAATGATCCATATGGTAGGTATGTAACGGCGTATCCGGTTTAATGATTGGGTTGAGCCAACCTTCCTTTTTTCCTTGCTTTCTGGATACCAAAATGCATGCAATGCAGCTCCTTATCACTGATTCTATGTGCTTTAACAGGTCTGGGATAAAATAGTCCTGGCGAATAATAGCCTCAACTTTCTGTGGACCAATATGACCTCTCTCATGAACATTTCTGATGACCTCCTTTCTCAAACATTTCGGAACAAACAATAGGTGGGATCCATTTGAAAACTTGTACAGAACTCCACAACGATTTTCAAAACCGTCATACTGCTGCGTGTCCAACAATTTAAGTATAAGTGCGCAATTTTCATCTGACGATTGCGCTTTGCGAACCATTTGAATGATACCGTCTTCAACCCTCAAGACTGCTGGGAATCTGCTTAGAGCATCTACGTGCCGCATAGAGCTTCCAGAACGGTGATGAATTTGGCATTGGAATTCTTCGATTTGCATTGCCCAATTTGCTACTTTGCTGTTAAGTGTCTTTTTAGCCATCGTAAGCTTAAATGCTTTACAGTCAGAAAAAATCTCAAATGGTAGCCCTAGAAGATATATCCTGAATCTCTTCAAAGCCTTTATTACAGCTAAAACCTCAAGATCGTAGCTCGAGTAGTTCCTTTCTGCGCTGGTGGTCTTATAGCTTAAGAAAAATACTGGATGAAACTGATCGTCGGAGTGCTTCTGCATTAGCACGGCACCGAATCCCTCTTCGCTCGCATCCGTGTGTAACTGTGTGGGTAATGTAGGATTAAACAATTTCAGGATAGGCTCCTCACACAATCTATCCTTCAAATCCTGAAAAGCGCATTCTTGACTTTCTTCCCATACAAATTGTTGACTGCGCTTAGTCAAGTCTGACAGCGGCTTTGCGAGTATTGCATAACCCTTCACGAATTTTCTGAAAAACCCCGTAAGCCCCAAGAAACTCATGACGTGTTGAATAGTTTTGGGCCTAGGGAAACTTCGTACTGCTAAAACTTTTTCCTCTGAAGGCCTTATAGTTCCATTTTCCACGATGTGACCAAGAAACTCCACAGTTCTTTGCAGAAACTTACACTTTTTCCAGTTGATCATTAATCCATTCGCTTCGCATGCAGATATAACTTTTCTGAACTTTATAATATTCTCCTCATCATTTATTGCAGGTATGATCAGGTCGTCCATATAGACTAGCACAACTCCTTCGCGAATAAGTTTCTGAAAAATTGTGTTGATGTAGCGCTGAAAAGCCGACGGTGAGTTACAAAGTCCGAAGGGTGCCTTCAGGAACTCGTATTGGCCATCTGGCGTTACGAATGAAGTAAATTTCCTAGAAGACTCATCAACATCTACATGGAAGAAACTATTTCGAAGATCAAGTGTCGTAAAAACAGTAGCATTGAATAAACTTTCCAAAATTTCCTCAATGTTTGGTAGGGGGTACCGGTCTCTTATTACCTTTGCATTTAATTTTCGGAAGTCAACACACAGTCTATAACTACCATCTTTTTTATGAGCCAAGACTATTGGACTTGCATAATTGGAGCTGCTATTTTGAACGATACCTTCATCCATCCACTCTTGAACCTGCTGCCTAACAAACTCCTTCTCCTTTGGCGCTAACCTTCTCGGCCTCTGATAGATGGGATCATCGTCCGCTAGCGCAATATGCATCCTCACGCATGATGACTCCGGCTTTATGGGGCTATAAGCCTTTACAATGTCCTCTAAAATGTGCCTTTCAGTTGTATTTACTACCTCAGACAAACTTTCAGCCACCGCATTTGGTTCGAAATAACGTACCAAGTTAACACGAGCAAGAAACAATTTTTCGTTATCTGGCTCTATCTTGTAAGTTACAATTTTCCCTCTGTCGATGAAGATAGAAGCGACATTCAAGAAGTTTTTTCCCACTAGTATATCTTCCGTCATAAAGCCATCGGGAACTGTATGGAAAGTTAGCATAAACGTTTCCGAATCTACAACCATGTCCAGATTTTTAAATCCTAATGTTCTTTTCTCATCATTGCCGAAATTTGACACCTGAATTCCTGGACCATCATAGCAATCAATACCAATTTGCTCACTAATCGATCGCTTCATCACCGTAATGTCACTTCCTGTATCCAAATGTGCTATAAACTTTTTCCCCTTCAATTCAATCGCCATTGTTAAGTCTGGTACCTTTAGCCAATTGACGTGTGCTGTATTTTCTTTAGAGCCACCTGCACCACCACCCCTGTATTTGGCATTAGATGGGCAATTAGGAGAAATATGCCCGAACTCGTTGCACTTAAAACAACGTGCGCCTTTGGCCTTGTTCGGACATTGGCCCACTAAATGCGATAGTGCTCCGCAATTGCTACACTGCTTCGAAAAATTGCCGGATTTATTGTGATCTTTATTTTTTTCAACATGACTGACATCCGAATTAAAACGTTTTTTCTCCTTAGCTTGATCTCCCTTGAGTCTCTCATAAGCCTTAAAGTTTTCCTTCAAATCCTCTATACTTTTCGATTGATACAAAACTGCTTTGTTAATCGTATCATCAGGTATTCCGGCTATAACGTAACCAATCAGATGCGGAATTTGTACTTTTCCGCGCAAAGATATTTTTTTCATTTTATACAAAAACTCTAGCAGAGATTCATTTGCTGTTTTCTTCGTATTTTCTAAAATTTTATGAACGTTTTCAACTTCTCTTGACCCGAACTCAGATTTCAAAACACCTTTTAGCTTGACCCAGCTATTTACACCTGATTCTGCTTCCACAGCCAGCTTTGCAGCACCATACAACAGCTTTCTGGCATATATAAACTTCTGAACGTCATTCCACATGCACACTCCAGAAATACCTTCAAAATCACTAAGCCATTCCTCCAATCCCTTACTCGATTCACCATTAAATTTCTCTAGCGAATCTTCAACATCTTTTAATTGAACATTATTTTGGACAGGTTTGTTTTCCGTCTCTGAATTAGCCATTGTTGTTGTTTGTCTCTCTAGACTATCTTTGCTTTCAGGAAAATCTTCGAACTCTTCACTTAAATCTTTACTTGCAGGTTGAACTTCCTTTTCCTCGCTGTGGAAAAATTCTTCCTCTTCTTCGCTGTCCGATTTCTCCTCTTCTTCTACTTCTTCCGCAGATTGTTCTTCTTCGCTATGTCTTCTACTGGTACTCGCCCCTTGCTCCAACTCCTGATTTAAAAAAATCGTTGAGCCTGTTAACCAAATCTGTTTTTAAATTGTACCTATACGACAAACCGAAGTTCTTAAGCAACTCTTGTAACTCTTTTACGGTAAGAACCGATAAATCTTTAGGCAGAGTCATGAACGCCAAATGGTAGCAATAGAAATTATCATGCCCTAAATTATGAAATATAATCGCGTTGAATGTTTTTGTTGTTTTCTTTTTATGCAAAATCAGAAGCTCTAATCAATGAAAGCTTTCTTTTCGGAGAAAGACGAGAAATATATTTGGTTGCTATCTTTGCTAATTTGTTAAGTAGGTACCGATCACAATAGCAGTTGAAATGCGAATGTGCTTAATGTAAGTGTTGGTAATATCGGCTAATGGTATAATCACTAATCACTTCACTTTTTCCATTATATTTTATTAACAATCAAATAATATAATTTTGTTTTATCTTTTTGTCACTGATGTTCACTTGTTATATTTTTTCACTTTTCAATTATCTTTACGTTTTTGTTAATACATTACCAACACTTCTATTTTTAACTAGTCAAATTAACCGAATTTTGAGTTCGCGCGAATTAGTTTAATATTAGTTTTCACTTCTGACACCATGTAGTCTTTGTCCGTTAATTAGAAATAAAAAAACACGTTCAATTCGTTTAATTCAATATGTACGAACAATAATGATTTATTAAAAAAAATATTAAACTAGGAGGTATATAAGAAAATTGAATTGGGAAATTATTAGGGAGAAAACTTAGCGGGGTTACTTATCGTTTACTTAGCTGGTCGACTACTGACTCTTTTCTTCTTTGCTTACTACTTTTCTTTTATTTCTTCTTTACTTTTCTTCTTATTCTTAGTATTACATTTTACATATTCTAGTACTACATACAATGAATACACTTCTCGACTTTACTTTATTACAACAATGAATTCATTATTCCACATAAATAAAACTTACCTTTTACAGGAACCTAAACATTTTCAGCCGTATTAATAATAGATCTCAAACCATTCTCTAACTCACTTGTTACGTAACTGGTAGTTAAAAATTTAACTCACTTACTAAATTTTCTTATTTATAAAGAAATATAACCCATACATTAACTTATTGACGTGTTTCCTATTATCGTAGGTTTGTGATGGCAACGCTTCTTCAAATTGTATTGAAAATTGACAGGAATGCGTCCTTTTTTTCTGCTGCCATCTTCTTCTTCCAATTAGAATTTTCTTACTCTTACTAATGCAATTAATTTTTTTATATTTCCTTTTGAAAATCTATATTTATTTTTGAATGTTTTATATATAAATAGGCACGAGTACGATAACTACGGCGCCAAAAATTGATAACGGTATTTTGTAGAGGGGTTAAATACAAGCATTTTTTACTAAAGGAAAGGGGGGTCAATCTGGCTTCGTTTAGGCGGGAGGGGCATTTAAAAAAAAATAATACTTAAAATGAAAAAAAAAAAAAAGTTTGAGAAACAATGGCAACACTTACAATAAAGGACTTTAGGATTTTTGGAAGCCAGGAATCTGTTCTTTGATATTATTTTTAAATCAAGTTATAGCTGTTAATAGTTTTTGAAAAAAATACTTTCAAACTTGAAATTTAAGGAAACAAATTAAAAAAAAAATGTTTAATGCTGATTTTGTTCAATATTGAGAAAATGTATACCTACTTAATTTTTTTATAGTTTTTACTGCCTAAATTAATTCTTAATCGAACACTGAAAACCAGATGGATTTATGTCCTCTAATTTTTGAGAAAATTGAAAATTACTTTTATATGTCGCTCCGCTTAGAGTACAAATTGCTACCCTTGCGCCTTGAAATGCGTATGCAACCCCCCTGCTTGGGGTCACTGTTGGATTTTGGGATGGGTGCAAGGCTGAGTATATGCTAACTTTCTTTATATTATATAAGTTTCTTTCTTTCTTTCTTTAAATTATATAAGTTTACCCAATGTCAACAACATTCTTCAGATACAGTCTCTGGCCTGAAATTTCAAAATTTCACATTGGTAGACAAAATTTTGCTGATTTGCATTTTAGACAATTTATAACGGATTTCTGCCTTTGAAAAATACTATAGTTCGTTGTTGTAAGTGTTGCCATTGATTTTTAATATTTTATTTTAATTTTAATTATAATTTTTTTTTAATTACCCCTCCCGCCTAACCGGAGCGAGATAGACCCCCTTCTCTTAGTAAAAAATTTTTGTATTTAACTCCTCTACATAAATCCGTCATTAGTTTTCATCGCCAAAATTATTTTACTCACCCCAATTTTTGTCCTTAAATTTGAAGTTTAAAATTGTTTTTTTCAAAAACTATTTAAAGGAATAACTTGATTTAAAAATAATATGAAAGAACAGATTCCGGGCTTTCTAAAATGGTATAGTTTTTTTATCATAAGTGTTGCCATTGTTTTCCAATATATTTTGTTTCCATTTAAAGTATCATTTTCTTTAAATTACCCCTCCCGCCTAAACGGAGTAAGATAGACCCCCCCCTTCCCATAGTAAAAAGTGCTTGTATTTAACCCCTCTACAAAATACCGTTATCAATTTTTGGATCAGTAGTTATCGTACTCTCCCCTATAAATATTCTCATAGGATTTTTTCGTTTTTTTTTTTCGTTTAGCATATTAAAATTATCCAAAAAGGGTGAGCCATTTTGCTGCACAATTTTTGCAAATTAATTCAATTTTTTATCACCCTTTTACCACATTCATACCAATCAAACGAAATTAAACCCGAAACACCATTTGTCATTTTGTGCGGGAAACATGTTTTCCAAAGCTAACAAATCGCTAACACACCTACCACCGTGAGTTAGTTATGTAAAAGTTACGAAAGCTTAGTTATCTTCTAAAAAAGTTTATAAATAGGAATTTGGGTTTAACCAGTGGGTTAGTCATTAGTTAGGGATAACACAAAGTTCCGCAGCTATTATTAATACGGCTGTTTAAACGTAAAAATAAAATTCAGTATTTAGTTTTAGGTTTAATTTTATTGAAAAAACACTATCACAGATATTTTCCTTCGTCAAATAAATATTAGTAACCACAATTTGTGTTGGCCTCGACTCCAGTAATGCGTTTCGCCCCGATGTGGTGGGTGGGCTCATCAGTAGACGACCACCACATCTGTTCTAGACGCACTGTTTGCTCGATTTTCACCGAGACTATACTGATTTTTCAATCAACAAGTGACTGTGAATCATACCTCAAGACGAATCTTTGGTTCAAAGACTATCGCCGAGAGGATTTGTTTTATGCCCAGGGCCTGGCTTGTCCATTTAATCAAACTACTTTCAATCATAAACATATTTATGAATTGAATAACGTTGGAGTGTACGATTGTCATCACAATTTGTGTTGGCCTCGACTCCAGTAATGCGTTTCGCCCCGATGTGGTGGGTGGGCTCATCAGTAGACGACCACCACATCTGTTCTAGACGCACTGTTTGCTCGATTTTCACCGAGACTATACTGATTTTTCAATCAACAAGTGACTGTGAATCATACCTCAAGACGAATCTTTGGTTCAAAGACTATCGCCGAGAGGATTTGTTTTATGCCCAGGGCCTGGCTTGTCCATTTAATCAAACTACTTTCAATCATAAACATATTTATGAATTGAATAACGTTGGAGTGTACGATTGTCATCACAATTTGTGTTGGCCTCGACTCCAGTAATGCGTTTCGCCCCGATGTGGTGGGTGGGCTCATCAGTAGACGACCACCACATCGGGGCGAAACGCATTACTGGAGTCGAGGCCAACACAAATTGTGATGACAATCGTACACTCCAACGTTATTCAATTCATAAATATGTTTATGATTGAAAGTAGTTTGATGAAATATTAGTAACATTTTATCTACATTCCTCTGAAATGAACTGTTTTTGTTAATTTTGTTCTAATTGATAACTTTTCGTTATTTCTTGAAGCAATATAAAAATATCTTGTCCTTAAAAATATTTCAATTATCATTCTTGAAATAATTCCGAAATGACCAGAGTTTTTAATGTGTCCTTCGAAGATGGTTTTTCCAATAAGTTCATTTTGAGAATTGATAATAATTCGGTCATACATCTTTATTTTTTAAATTGTATTTTTTTTTGTGTCCATTAGTTTTGATTGGATTCTTAGTTGCTTTTCCATTATAAGACATATGTCTTCTACATCTTTCGAAGATGTTTTTAAAAATCCCTTCGTCTTAAAAGCTTTTAAAGATTGAGGGTTTTCATCACCCTCAAGATCCTTTTTACAGCTATCACATTTTAACATTTTTTTCACCTAAATAGATTTAACCTAAATTGATGTAGACTTTTTAAACTACCAATAAACTTACGATATGATTCGGAATACTAAAATTTACTTCATCATCTTCAATGTTTTGAATGCTTGATGAACCTGAAAGCATATCATCTTCTACAACCTGTTTGTTTGATTGGGAAAGTCGGAAAACAATTTCTTCCACTGCAGATGGATTTGGTTCGGCAGCGACATATTGTATGTCAATATTTTGTGTAGTTGTCGAAGGACATATTTGCGTATCAACTTCTTCAAACTCACTACGAGAAATTTCCTGGCATACAAATTTGCTGCAAGTAGGTTGCTCATCTCTGAATTTAAAATAAATTAAGACGTTGCACACAAGCTAGTTATAGACCCAAAATGCATTTTTATCTAATCTTGTAAAATTTTAGAACTATTTATATTAACTTACTGAGATTCTCCAAAATGTTTGGATAAAAATGGCATTGCAGAAGGATAAAGCTTTTTTTTTCCTGGAGCATTATCTATAAAATCACATCCATGAAAATGACTTGAACAGACAACGAACGAAGTCTTTATTTCATCCAACTCAAGGATTTCCATCCACTTTTGTCTTTTCCATTCAGCTTTCCGAAATCTTGAAAATTAGTAGAGTATACCTAGTTATTTAAGCTCTTTTTTTTCTCACGTACACGAACTCAACGTTACACAATACTTCTGGACGAAGATACCAACCGACACGGTAACAGGACAACAGAAGAAATACCTTTAAACATATTTTCTATTTATAACAAGAAAACTGCACTAGGGCCCTCAACCGATTTAAGCGCCTTGCCCTCACCAACAAAAAAATAGTTCGTCCCTGAACGAGAGTTTCCGATTTTGACAGATGAGTTTCAGCTAAAACAAATGCTATCACAAAAATTAAGTATATTTTTCTTTTCAACCAATTTGCCTTTTTTGCAACAAAATGCTATGAAATACCAATTTAAAAGTGTTCTACGATAATAAAGGGTCCGCCATCTAACGTTTTTTTTTTTTTTTCAACTAGTGCTTATTTCGCGAATGGTAACACTTAGCTCATGTCTGATTTGACAGATAATTAGTTTTAAACTTCCGCTTAACGAATATGGTTGTGTATACGCTTGAACAACGTTGGGAAATATTGCGACATTACTTTGAAAATCATGGTAATGTTGCAGAATGTGTGCGAAAATTGCGTATGGATTTTGGAAGAAGAGAAGCACCGTCAGCGGGTATGTAAACAATCAAAATTGTCGCATTTGGGGCACAGAAAACCCGCACGCATACATTGAAAAAAATGAGCAAGGAGTGGCCGTTACAGTCAATGGCGATCGTTATCGGAGCATGTTGAACGAATTTTTGTTCACAAAAATTGAAGAGGAGGATATTGGCAACATTTGGTTTCAACAGGACGGCGCTACGTGCCACACAGCCGAAGCTGCACTCGATGTTTTGCGCCCTGTTTGTGAAGATCGCATTATCAGCCGCAGAGCTGATGTCGTTTGGCCACCGCGGAGCTGCGATTTGACACCGTTGGACTATTATTTGTGGGGTGCCGTAAAAGATAAGTGTTACGCCGACATGCCAGAGACAATTGACGCTTTAAAGGACAATATTCGTGAAGCCATTGGTGAAATACAGCTGCACACAATCGATTTTGTTAAAAAATTGGACCGATCGTGTAGGTGCATGGCCAGCCGAGGCAGCCATTTGAATGAAATTATTTTCCATTATTAACCGGAAGGATTGTACTTTCAAATAAAAAAATTAATTTGAGAAAATATTCAGTAGTTTTTTTTTATATCATTTTCAAAAAAGTTATTTGGCGGACCCTTTATATCTACCTAAAAAACACCTAACAACATTATTTTATGTGCAATATGAGATAAAACTTACCGGTGAAATGACAAATTGTTACTCTCCTTATTATAGTTGTTTTTGCAGAATTTAACACAGCACCGCATGTTGTTTTAAATTTATTTCAGTAAAGTATTGTATTTATTCACTGTATTCACTGTTGTGTCACTGTTTTATTAAGTTAAATACGTAATTTCACTATTTTATCGATTTAAAATTTCAAACACCGCAAATTTCAGCCGTTTCAGCCCAGCAAAATGACAGATGAGTTTCAATTTCTCTGTTTTTTTTTTCATATCTTGCGGCCTCACTCACGTACACTGTATATGTGATATACACTCTTTCCTGTACTTCTTATTCAAAGTGTTTATAAACGACATTTTGATATTCCTAGTCCTCTTAAACTTCGCTGTTGGAATTTGATTCTTAGATGAAGAAAGGACCAAAACTAGTCAAAGAATTTGTTTTTCAAAGGAGCTGCGCTTACTGAGCTGGCAGAATGTAGAGCGTACATTTCGTCCTTCTCCTTGGAATCAAGAGACATTAGTTTTTGCTTTCTTAGCGTTATTCATCGCCCGATCTACAATAGGCTATTATTCGTGCAGCACAATGGTTTGTGATCTGTATCTAAGTATATGTGAGAAAAAAGAAGCTTCAGGAACAGTTCGGTTTTTTTTTCGATTATGTATGGTATGGGCCTACCATATGTAAGGAGTATAAAAAGGTATTTGCAATTATTGAGAGCAATAGAAAAGGCATCGATGATCACCAATTCATCAAAAGATGTTCTGGTTCATGACGGTTAAAAGATCATATATTTTGGTGACCCCGAAGTTATTTGGTGACCCTGATCAGTGTTCGCAATTGTGTCTCTAGCTCGGCTATAGTCCTTCGAATCAAATGCTGATCGCTATAGTCTTGCAGCAGTGAATCATCGCAAACTTTAAAAATGATCCGGTGAACGATATTACGAATTCGAAGGCTAGATGCAATGAGAGTTCTTCGACGCAAAGGAAAATGACATCAGAAGTAAGTACCAATCAACTCGAACACCTCAAAATCAAATGAGGACATTAAATGAAGAAAACAAGGCCCTCTTACTTGGAAGAATGGAATCCCGTTGAATTGGAGAATCCCGCGGCTGCAATACAATTAGCAATTGTTATGGGTGAAAATTGAATAGTGACTCTAAGCCATGATTCAATTAATATAGATTACGCATTGCGTTCGCCATTTTGAACGTGACGTCATTTGAGCGTAGAATTTTTGTACTTCGTTCGATTTTGGTTGATTTTAGTAGTCGATTGCCGTAATTGCTCCAAATAATACTATTAAAAAAATAATTAAATATCAACATTTATTGAAATGGGGGTCATCGCAACTCACCCGGTCGCAATTCACCCGACCCTAGACAGAAACCTAAAAGCCACCTATGTTTCAATTCACCACATAAACGCTTACCTTCAAACCACTCACCTTTATTGTTCGAGTTGCAGTGGATCGTTGCCCCTGACAACACGGCATTTAGTGTTCGAAAGGGTGTGGCTATTTTTTTTCGGAGACGCTATTGGTAAAAATCGTTCATTTATGAACACATACACATGCATATGCAAAAGAGAATAGGTATGATACATATATGGAGATTGAAAAAATTATAATAAAGATTTTAATTAAAAGGGGAAAACCCGTGGCTGTGAAACGTCAAAAATGTAGGTAATGTCGAGAAGTTTGAAGCACAAGTGTTGCCACTTATACATAATTGCAAAAATTCGGTAGATCGAAAGGAAAAACAGAGAGAATTAAAAAAAAAATTACCTAAAACTGTTCATATCCAAATTAATTATTGTTAAATAACGTCTAAAAATAAAGACATCAAACATTTTAAATAAAGATAACCAGTTAAACTCGTGGTTAGGGTTAGATTGTTGGCGAGGGCCATTTTTGACGACATTTTCTGTTTCTTGAAGACAATTATTTTTCCATGATTAATCTTGGGTATGTTCGTTCAGGAATCATTTGGAAATTTTTGACTAGGATGTTACATAAACGACTAAAAAAGTAAACTAGATATAAGTTAGTTATAATTAACGCATTAAATTATTTTTTTTACATACATATATAGATGCATACCTAGGTATTTGTATGTATTTGAAAGTGTTAGCAACCATTTTTCTTTGTCTTGTGTAACGTGTAATCGCTATCTTAAAACTAACTTTATATATAAAAATATGTATATAAAAAATAATACCTCAGTATATTAGAGTGATATAAATAAACTTTAAACGTTTTATGTGAAAAAAGCAATATCAGTTGAAGTAATCTATTATTTCAAAAGCTATCAGTATTATGAAATTGCATATATGCACGCTCAGTATTAGTCTATGTAGCAAGACCATATTTTTGTATAAAACATTTTGTATTAATGTTTAAATGCTCCATATTATGTAGGTACAATTGGACTTCGATATTCTTCATGCAACTGAGTTCAGTCTTCAGTGTTTAAATGACACCAAGGTTGGTGATAAGCGCCACAAGTGGAATCAAATCCACTCATTAAACAAATTATACAACATAAATGTTGTTTAAAATTATCAATTTAAATAAATAGTAGGACGGTCGGAAATCTCGCACTTCAAAGGTTGTCCTCATTCCTTAATTGAGGGCCAAATGAGAGATAAACCCATAGTGGTAAACAAACGATAGTGAAGCACATAAATATTGCGTAAAACAAACCAATTGTATTGATTTGTATTGATTAAATAAATAGTAAAATTCAAATATATTCCGTTGGCACTATCTTAAGCCGTTGTTTTTATTTTGGTTGTAAACGTTCCGTTAAATTCACATTCATACATTATTTTATCGAAACTATATTTTTGTCGTTTCGATTAATCTAATGTGACACACAGCAAAAAAAAAAATAAACGTTTCGAATCGTTAAACACTATAATAAGGGTATTCACTTAAACGCGTAAAAGCCTCATAAACTGCGTAAACTGCAGAAATGTACCACCTCGTAAATAAACTGTCAAATTTTGTATGGAGAATAGTTTACGCAGACCTCATAATTTTCCGCGACGATTTAGGCTCGGAAATCAACCGCGGAAAGTTACGCAAATCACAAATGTCAAACTTTGACAGACAGTCGTATGAATTGTTTGTTTGATTCCAGATTTACAGTCGATTTACGCAATTATATTTCCGAGGGGTGTTCACTTAAGGCACCGCCAAAATTTATACATTTACGAGCTGCATAAATTTATCAGATTAAGTGAATACCCTTATTATACATATAATTGAATCTTTATAATCTGTGCAAAGTTTAAGGTGGCCTACGAACATTTCAAAAACTTATAATAAACTGTGTTCTTATTATTTTATAATCTGAAAAGGATTTTATTACAATAACTATCAATTCTCGAAATTAATAAAAAGGTATTTAAATCCCATTAAGTATTTTGTATATAGTACTGAAAATGGATTCGAGTTTTATACTATGGCCACACTGATTTTTCGAATTAATTTGACACAACAGCGACAATTTGGTGATTTTGTAAATTGTGTTTAGTTTTTTGCTTTTAATAAGCATTTAAAAGCCCTTGGGAGGAATATTACGGGCGAATCTAAATGCAATTTGGGTGTAAATTCACTTAGAATAATTTATTTGGCATACACATTATCAGTGGCCTTGTTTTCAGGGAAAACAAGCTATTGAATTCGAATTCTGCAGTGACAGAACAGTTGCGTGTGCGCTGTCATCTTCTGACATAGGACAAAGGCAGAAGCGTCATTTAGGTATTAAACACATGCAACTTTTCAAAATTTGTCCAAGATGAGGACTAGTCCCTGTACCACAACCAAATAAATTTACAAGAATTATACCATTGTTGAACGCATATTTTTTATCGTTCCACAAGAAGGAACAATACATAAAATTGCTTGATGCAACCTTATATCGTAGTACTGTTGGCAAATCAGATTGTTGGATTCCACATTAATTCTATTCACACACTAACATTAGGTCTGTTCCTTTACTTTTAAATCTTACGAATTTTTACTAATTCTTACGAATTTTTACGCATTTTTACTCAATGTCGTTCCCTAACTTGAAAAATTCGTAAAAGAGAGCGGCATCGAGAGAGCAAGATATTACCCCTCCATTGGGAATCTTACTAGTTTTACTCAACAAATTTCTTTGAGTAAGAATTGAAACAACTGTCATCGCCTGAAAATTGACAGATGATTTGAAATTTGATTTGAAATGCGTGTAACGACTATTTTTGCGTTTGTCTTTTTATTTCCTGCGATATGAGAAACAAATTGGTGTAAAAATGGTATCAGAAGGTGGGAAAATTATGTAGCTTTTATCTCTTCTCGAATGATTTTAGTTCAATCACTTCAAACTCTTCCACATACTTGGATTCATAATCACATGCAATTTATGGGAAAGCAAATGCAACTGTCATTTTTCATGATTACTAAAAAAGCGTTCCCTAACTTTGTCGTAAGTTTTTCTCTTTGAGAGAAAATTTATCCCCACCATAGCCATTTTGACAGTCTTTTCCATTTTTACTACAAAAGTAAAGGAACAGACCTATTGTGTGTCGAATGAGTTTATGGGCTTTTGCAGCGATGCCAGATGTGCTGTTTTTTCCCATTTTGAAATTATTCTTTTTTATTTATTTATTGTATATTTGAAATTGAATTCTTCCACATTAAACAAAACAAAAATAGGCATTTCAGCGACGACTCTTATTAAGAACCTGAAAAAATTAGCCTGTGGGAGAAACATTTTTTAATTATTATTATTGGTAGCGTTTGCTCCCAGCGCATGCAAATCTTAAGAGAATTAGTACATATTTACTGCGACTCACTTGGATAGTGAAAATAAATATGTATAGTACTGTATTATATCTACTTAATATCTGTTATGTTGCCTTCATATAACAAAACGCGACATCGGGTATAAAATAAGCACTTCATTGCTGACAAATTTAATTTAGTTGTATATATATTTAATAAAAACTTAAGAGCTGAGTTAATTATGTTTTCGGGAGCTTTGGGTTAGTTCACTTATCTAATATTTTTTAAATTAAAAAAAACTGATGTTAAATAGGTATAGTTATATGTATTAGTTTCGTGCGTGTACTTTCAGAATAGAAAAATGTCTAATCTCAAAAATCGAGAGAGAAATCTCTCAAACCTGACCGGTTTTCTAACGAAAAGTTTAAGAAATGTCGAATGCCGTTAACGGCGAATTTTTTATAAACTAAATACCTATTAAACTTACCATTTTGAATGCGCTGATATGTTTTAGGAGAACATTCAATTACAACTTTTTCCTCTGACATCGGTGAAGACGAAAATAAAAAGAGTTTTAATTGTCAAACTTTTCAGCTGTCACTTAGTTGTCAGTTTTAATTTTTCAGTAAGGTTTGTGTTGGAATTTGGCGAGTAGAAAATTACGAAAAAGTGAAAGGATGGGAAATGGATTTCTCTCTCATTTTTTATACCCGGTACCACACTGTGGTGAGGGTATATTCACTTTGACATTCCATTTGTAACGCACATAAGGAGGCGTTGTAGCGTAACGACTACAATTATTGGCACCCCTAAGGAAATTTTAACTTTGATCAACTATAACATTTTCGTTTATAGAGTTTTTTGAATCTGTTGTATACAGAAGTATACATTATTAAATTCCTCGTTGATTAAGTTTTATAAATAACGGTTTAGTTATTGAAAATATATTTAAAATGCCAATTTAGTAAAAGCTTACAAAAAACCATAATTATTGGCACCCTGACATAATTATTGGCGCCCCAAAAACTACAATTATTGGCACTCTTTAAAACAGAAAAACATCATGTTTTCCAAAGGCAAATAAACAAAAAATAATATTTTCTTCGTTGGAAATTTAATTAATTTAAATAAGTATTATAAAATTAATATTTTTTAAAGGAAACAAACAAAAATTTGTTTTTATTATTATTTAAATCATTGTAGAATTTAAGAAGAAAATAAAAGTAAAATAGTATGCATTTTTCAAAAAAGGCAACCTAAATTTACTGTTAAGCAATATGTAGGTACCTATGGATATCATATAAGATGTTAGATCTTTTTGCTCTGAACAAACCGGAAATTGGTGCAGAAAAACGCATTTACCACAAATATCAATGAATAACGGTTGCATGATACAACTATTGGCACTCACAAAAGTACAACTATTGGCAGTGCCAATAATTGTAGCTACATACGATGTAATTATTGGCACCCCCTGCCAATAATTGAACCCCAGTTTTTTTTTAACCCAATTATTGGCACCCCTTTTATTAATAAAACAATAACTTTTTTAACAAAATATATTTACAAACGCCTTATTAAATACATTCTTATAGTAAATAAAGAAAGTTTTCATTAAAAAATATAAAAGAAAGTAGTGAAAAAAAGCTTACAAAATTATAGGTCCTTAACCAAAACATTGAAAATTTTGAAGATTTTTTTTTGTCGCACGTGATTTTACTTTCACTTATAAAACGGAAACGGAAAGGAATTTCTCCAAACTAAAGACACGGAAATATGAGAAAAATGTGCAAATTCAAAATAAAAAATAAATTGACTTATTCGAACAAAGGGTTATTGAGAAAATCACTGTTGAATGATGGGGTGCCAATAGTTGGGTCAAAAATTGGGGGTGCCAATAATTGTAGTCGTTACGCTAGGTATGACAAACTATATATATTATTGATCTGGATCACTTTCTTAGTCGATCTAGCGATGTCCGTCTGTCCGTCCGCACGATTACGGCCGTAATTTAAGAGCTATCGACTTGAAATTTGGTACGTAAGCTTTTATTCACCAAACTGAGGCTAAGTTCGAAGATGAGCAAGATCAAGATGAAAACTACTAATACCTCCCATACAAAAATATCGGATTTATATAGCTTTATGATGTTAAAAATTAAATTTAAATAGCTACAGTAAAGAAAGCAAGTTTAAACTTTGCACATATTGTTTTAATAATATTTAAAAAATTTTGACAAAAAATGAGCTTAGTCGAATAAAAACTACCCATACCTCCCATACAAAGATATCATTTTTTAATACTAAAATATTTTTTTTATTTTACAATAATATAGTACCGGGTATTTGAGCTTCGGCATAGTCGAAGATAATTGTCTTACTGGTTTTCAATTCACTCAGTACGTGGTTTAATAATTTTACCTTTGCAAAAAAGTAATCGAACGAACCTATTATTCATTCTGTTTTAATCTTAATGAAATTGATGAAAAAATTAGAAATTAAGTTACCCATTTATTTCACAATACAAAACGTGTTTGGAAACCATTCACTGACATTTGTAGGACTCGAAGCATAAAATTTAGACAATTGATTAACCAATTTCAATTAGTAAATTCGTAAATTGTAATATATGATTCCTAATTATTTTTGCTGGGATAAAACATGCAAATTTGATAAGTACAGTTTTTGGTTCAGAAAAGTTCGCTTATGGACCTAATGCAACATAATTTGTAACATATTCGTTCGTGGCAAACAATAAAGAATTTTATGTTGCCATATTTTTTTATTTTTTATTTTTTTGCTTGTTCTTTTTGGAAATAAATAGGTATTACTGAAGAAATTTTGAGAATGCGTGTTCTCAACACATCAAGAAATATCGTGTACAAATTTCCTAGGCGAATGTTCATGGAATATTTAAATTTTGAATGTGCAGATTTCATGAGATAGATATGAGATAACATTACCGAGTTCGTTTCGATGCCTTATCTATCACTTTGTGATGAATTGATTTGGAACAACAAATTGGATAGTCATTGGAATTTAAGCAAATTTTACGTTTTAAAAAAGAAATACGTTTTGGACACACACAGAAGACCAAATTGTAAGTGTGCACTGTCATATCGGCTTATATAACGAGGAATCTGCATCACGTGTAAATAAATTTTTTTTTAACTTTTACATATTACGCTTTCGTTAGGGCAAATATGCGAATTTGAGGAAATATTTTTTAATACAATTAAAATTTTTAAAACTTCCTGTATGTTTTCGTATTAGCTAATTCGCTAATTTTCAACTATATTAATTTGTATAAAATATGACTCAAAACTCGCTAATGGAATATAACAGAATAATGGATAGTAACAGAATGTCAAACTATGTAGAATCAAAATATGTAGTAAAAATACTCGAATGTTATTTAAAGTTTGTGGATTATTAAATTATAATTTAATTTCATTGTGAAAAACAAAAGAATACCTACACAAAATGCAAAACTATGGGGCATTTAAAGAATAAAAGGTGGACAGAAGTCAAAGCAAATAAGATAAGTACGTAGAGCGCCTATACCGGTTTGAAACACGTTTTCTAGCAGGTTTTGTATAAAAATGACAAGCAGTCCATGTTTTAAGTGACAAATGTATTTAATTTTTAAATAACCAATTCTTTATAATACTTAAT
This sequence comes from Cheilosia scutellata, assembly GCA_955612985.1. Taxonomy (NCBI): domain Eukaryota; kingdom Metazoa; phylum Arthropoda; class Insecta; order Diptera; family Syrphidae; genus Cheilosia; species Cheilosia scutellata. Next base: position 92,677,066 of record OY015312.1, read on the forward strand.
TCAAAATCCATTCATCATAATTCTCCTTATAGATCAAATAAAACAATGAACATACCTAAAGATGACCAAAATAGTTTTCGTTTAATTTGTATAATTATTTATTCCAAAATATTAATTACACTTTAATAACAGACACAATCATCGAAAATAAATTAATTTTCTTTAAAATATAAGAAGAAAGAGCTCAAAATGTATATCAACAAAATTGCAAAGAATCGCGTTTAGCTGATTACATCATGCTTGCAATTTAGTTTTGCAGCTTAAAATAATATTTTTTGTAATAATGTTACATATAGGAATTTATATCATTAGATACATTTATCATCCAAATATATTATTATGCTTTTAAATGAAACATACGTTGGTAATTAACTCACCACACCATACACAACATTTGGTTAACACGTCCCAATAGCGGTTAATTATTTGAATTATTTCAAAGCTATCTCAGATTCAATTGTCTTATTTCACCTCCCGCCATTTAGAATTATTTATTTTTTTCTTGCTTATTCACACGTGTTCACGGATAGAAAAAGAGGCGGAGCTACTTATTTCAAAACTGGCTCTATGGAATTCTCTTTTTTGCTCTCAACTGGCGGTCTATTCCATGTGGTTTGTACTAAAAAAATTTACAAATTAATCAGAGTAGACTAAATTGAATTTCAAAAAATTTAAATACCTAAACCTAAAAGTTTTAGAGCAATAGTTCGAGTTAAATACATTTTTTGCTACTAAACGCAATCAAAAAAATTCGTGAAATCGATGGAGAAATCCATACAAATTAATTTGACAATGCAGAGTTCTCAATAAAACTTCGAATAATAAAGAAGTTCGAATTGTGGAAGTTATACTGTATTATTATAGGTTGTGTAACATGAAAGAGGTAATTCCAGATCAACATTTAAAAATGAGGAAATCAAGACTTTAGTCAACGACTATTTCACAGATCTCAAAAACTATGGACATTTGGAGCCACAACATTCCGGGGAAAATGACTGTTAAAAGACCTTTGTATATTATGGTTATGCGGTTAGTGAACTTATCTATGTCCATTAAAGGGATATTTTCCAAATTTATTTACAGGCCGCATGTTACCGGTAGACTGCACTTCAGCGCCCAAGAGGACCGAACTGGGGATCAAAGCAAAGCTACCAGTGGTCATCAGATTTGGATAATGACCGAAAGAATAAGATCGCGGTACCTAACCTACATGATGGCAAAATGGAAATTCAATTATAAAGTTCATATACGGATGCCCAACCTGATAAGCATTTTTGTTGTATATTAATATATTCCTAAAACAGACACATATTACTAGATGGTGCATTTCATATAAAGGAAATGGTTATTCCCAAACACCCCAATATCTAGATGGAGCCACCGTGAAAATATACCTCAAACTGGGATACATGCTGCAAAGCTCTTTATTTGCGGTGTACTGTTGAGAAACATTTCCGATCAACGTGAACCATGGACTTCGTTGGCTTCTCAGTGGAGTTCATACCTGATTCTTCTTTATTTTCCTTTTTCGCAAAACAAAACAAACAAACAAAATGTTCCTTCGTTTGTACGGCATCATGTATCCTAATGAGATTTTTGATATAGCTTTGGGCAAATGTTTATAAAGAAAACCAAAGAAAAAAAAAAAAAAAAAAACAAACTACTGGTTTGCCTCTCCTCTTTCTGCATTCATTATCACCATCCCCATCTGTCAATATAAAATTATTTCTGATGTGATGTAACAGGGTAGGGAACTGCAACTGGTTTGGTTGTTCTTGTAGAAGAGGGGAATAAAGGAAAAGAGATTCAATATTATGACAAAGAAGCACGCTGTAGGATTTGTGCGTTAGTACAGGGGGGGACGATGCAAGGGTGATCATGATCAGTTGGGATTGGGAGAGACAAATTAAATAAAATTTGACTTTGGCTTGTTTTCTGTCATTGCAGAAGATTTTTAGATTGTGCATATAGGTATATTAGAGTCTCACTATTTTGCCTATATTTTTGTCAAATATGCATCGATTTAAGTGATTTTTTTTTAATTGGTTCGCATATATTATATGTGTCTACTTTATGTATTATGTATTATAATGCAGACGCATTTTATGTCGGTAGAACGAGCTGCTAACTATTATATACACATCTTTCTGTAGGTATATAAAAATGAATTGTTGCGCCTTAGTCTCGAGAAAGTCTAGAGGCTAGACCGATTTGGATGATTATTTTTTTTGTATTGATTCAGGGTTTGGAAAAAAAGAAAATTCGGGAAAACCCAAATGAAAAGCCGAAAAATCGAAAAAAAAATCGGAATTTCTATTTTGTATGGGAATACCTATATACATAGGTACACCATCAGTGATCGTGTGATCGTTGATCAGCGGTCAGAAAATGAGGCTAAGACTATCCGTTTAGGGCTGTGCATTGATGACTGAGTCATTTAGGACAAACACCAGCACCAGCATGGGTTGGTTGATTGCTGCAATAGCTGCTCTAACTGCCTAGTTGGTCCTAAATAATTATATTTTAAAAGGTTAAAATAAAAATTAAAATAAACACTTGAATAGCACACCCCCTAAGGTCGGTTTTCTATCGCCCATTGGTCCCAAACCAAGCATGCTAGAGACTTGTTTTTTTTTTAAATCAAAGTTCATTAAATTGTTGTGAATTGACCAGAAGGAAGATTTAAAATTTAAGCTTTAAGTATTAACAAAACATTTTTAACTAAACACCGGAAAAATATGGGGTATTTATTTTGCGCCACTTGAATAGAACATGCATTTAGTTTGACCGTTATCTTTGGCACGTGGACTCATATTTTTCTTTGATTGAATTTTTTTGCTAATTTCGACAAAAAATGGGTGGAGAAAAAGCCTTAACCGAGGCGGAAAGAGGACAAATCAAAGTTTAAAGGACGCTCGCCTATTTATTGTTAAATTAGCTAAAAAAATCGGGAGGAGCTGAAACGATCCATATTTTTAAGTAATGAGTCTAACTATGAATAAAAACATGAAAGGCCGCATACACAGTGTCCTTACTAAGGCGGAAAGGCGACTTCTATTAAAAAGGCGACAAATTCTCACGATTTTTTTTCAAAAAATCTGGAAAAAATGTGGTATCAAAAGAATTCTCACAACTATTTGTCGTATTATTTCGAATGCTAAGCATATAAAAAGACTAAAAATCAAGAAGAAATCACCACTTAATCCGGTCCGACAAGCGCAAAGCCTCCGTTTTTGTCGCGCACATGTGACCTGAGGTTTCATTGTGTGGTTTTCTCAGACGAAAAAATTAATTTGGAAGGCACCGATGGCTATAGCTACTACATATTTCCATAACCAACGCAAAGAGATTAATCATTTGGACCGGCAGGATAGTAGAGTTAAAAGTGTGAAGGTTGTGGGGGCCGTTTTGTATTATGGCACCTGCAAATTACAATTTTTGTCAACCACAATGAATACGTTGTCTTAAAATGGTATACCTACTGATAAGGCTTTAACATGTTCTCATAACCTTTTCGGACATCATGCCGGAAATCTAACAACATGATAAAGCGCCATTACATATACTGCCGGGGTTGTTAAAATGTTTTTATAGAGCCAAATTGTGGAGCTATTAAGCTGACAGGCCTACTCGCACCGGATTTGAATATCATCGAAAATGTTTGGCAATGCTTGACACTTCAAATTTATGGATCGGGACCACAATATTAGACTGCATCTAAACTCGCCCAAGCCATCGCATTAGCTTAGAGCTCGATTTTGCTAAATTATTTGACCAATTTGTATATGCATCCCTTTCAAACCGGATGTGTGAATTTTAGAGCAGAAAGGTAGCTCAAAGCACAATTGAACAATTTTTTTAAAATCCAAAATACTCCAATTACCTTAAATTTAGGTAAAGTTTATGTTAAAAAGTAGCAGAATTCTCTAAAATGTTTTTTTTTTCGTTTAAGTGTTCTATTCAAGTGGCGCAAAATTAGGAACCCACATTTTCTCGGTCTTTAGTTAATAATTTTTTGTTAATATTTAGAGGTTCAGTTTTAAATCTTCCTTCCGGTCAAATTACAACAATTAAATTAACTTTAATTTAAAAAAGAAATTAAGTCTATAACATGCTTGGTTTGGGACCAGTGGGCGATAGAAAACCGACCCTCGGGGGTGTGCTTTTCAAGTGTCGCGGAGTGTATGTAGGTAGTTATACACAATTTTGACAATTTTTTGGGAATAACAACAGAAGTCAGTAGGTAGGTACTTATAGCACTTTTATTTGTGCGAATCATTTTGAAGAGGAAATGTTAGGTAAAAAAAACCAAAGAAAGGTAGGTACATACATTGCCTATTTCGAATCAAATAGGCTTACATACTTAATACTTTAAATAATTTATCATAACATCCTTCATCATTACCCATCCTAATATCGAAATATACATCCACACATACTTAGTTACCTAAACTACACTTGTTCTACCACACACACCATACAACTAGCTATATGCTATATCATGCAAAATGTACTCGATCTCGATCTCCATCATCGATTTCATTTGTTGTTTTTCTTCCTCCATTCTCTGCAACATTTTTGTGTATCTTTGGTATCTTGCAAACAGCATGGATACAAATATGGAAACATGCAAACACAAAAAAGGTTTATAAGTTGACCAACTGCATTGCGACGCCATCTATTAGGAGTAAAATTGTGAGGTATACGCTGTTTCAGGTTGGGGTATGAAATGCACCATCTAGTAATAATGTGTCTATGCTAAAACTTAAATATGAACGAAATCGCAATAGCAGTTTCCGAGTTATATATGATTATTTAAATACTGTTAGTGGACATTATTTTCAAAAACCTAGAACACCATTTTGATAAATTTATTGAACCTAAATCCGTATAAAAAATTTTATCGAAATTCTATAATCGGTTCGTTCAAAAAATTAATATAAGCAATACATGCGCCCCATATTTTAATTAATTAATTAATTTTTATAATATTTTCAGAATATTTATTTCACTTATCATTGGTCCTTGTCCTTGATTAGTTGTGTACGCTAGAAGTTAATAAATCATTTTCAGAATATTTTTCATAATATTTTCAGAATATTTATTTTACTTATTGGTCCTTGATTGGTTATAATTATAATATATTATAATGGCAACGTATGTTTTATCTCAACGAGATGCGCGTAAGCTGCATTATGAAGGCTTTATTTATTTAAAGTACAGCGAAGATGCAATGAAAATTGTATGGCGGTGTGAAAAATACCAGAAAGACAACTGTCGTGGTCGAGCAGTATCTGCTAATGGCAACATTGTGCTAACGGTACATCACAACCGCGACCCGTCACCCCAGATGTGTGAAGTGGCTACGGTGTTGGCAGATGTAAGGCACCAAGCCCTTACAACAACTAATCCCCCAAGAACCATTGTAAGCAATGCTCTTGCGGGAATATCCCAAGAAGCACTGGTTCAAGTGCCGAAACTTGTGTCAATGGAGAAGTCGGTTTCAAGGACTCGAAAACGCCAACACCAGCCACAGCGGATTCCACATAACAGACAGGATATACTATTACCTGCTGATATGCTGATGACGAAAACCGCTACGCCTGAGAACTTTTTGCTGGCCGAAACGGGTGTTGAAGACGCAGAGAGAATAATAATTCTGTCCTGTTATTCCGATTGCATTAAACTAGCGCGGTGTCAAACATGGCTTGCGGATGGGACATTCAAAATATGTCCCGAAATGTTCTACCAGGTATGGGTGATTCACGGCTTTTTCAGAAATAAAGTCTTGCCGTTAGTATATTGTTTTCTCCCTAACAAAAGAGAGGAAACTTATAAAAGGGCATTAAGACTAATTTTGGCCACTGATCCTCTCAATAACTTCAGGCCGTCAACTTTTATGATTGACTTTGAAAAAGCGAAGAAAATGCCATTAGAACTCTTTTACCTGAAAGCCACATTCATGGCTGCTTTTTCCACTTTGCGCAAGCTGTTCGCAGGAAAATACAGGAGCTTGGGATGCAAACTCGATACGGCATAGATTTATCTTATAATTCATGCTTGAAAAAGTTTGTGGCCTTATGCTTCTGTGATCCTGAAGACATTCCAGAACGCTATGAAAATCTAGCAAATAGATTTATAGCAGAATTTGGTAACTCTGAAGAGCATCAACTGTTTTTAGATTATTTTGAAAACACTTGGGTTGGTCGGTCTCGTCGTGTTCCAAGATTTCTGCTAGCAATGTGGAACTGCAAAAACACCACCTTACAAAATCTTCCGCGGACAAATAATAGCGTTGAGTCGTGGCACAAGGCGTTTCAAATGTCGCTATCTTGTCAGCATCCTAATATATTCAAAATAATCGAGGCATTACTACGCTTAGAGCAGGTGAGAGTTAATTGTATTTTCGGGAGAATCAATGCCGGAGAGATAAACTGTGCCAACATGCTTTCTTTTGGCAGGATGATTGGATGTCTACGACACTCGTTAATTTTTGCGTTGTCAAGTCGACCAGATGCGCGCAAAATATTTTTCATCTCAACGTCAAGGTATGGCGCTAAACTGATTAGTTTGTTGGTTAGAGCCACGTTGTTGGTCCTGTATAGTTGGACGATCTCAGGCTCAAAATATCAATGTTGTTCCGCAAGGATGTCCCAATGTAGTGATTCCTCCATCTCCTCTACGTTGACAATGGATTGTTATCTGTATTTGTGATGCAATTTTTTCCAACGTAAGATATAAGCAGTTGTGCGAAGCTATTTTGAGATGTTAGCGATTCGTTCCAGCAAAGGAATAGTGACAAATTCTGTTCCGAGCCTAAATTGCGTTTCAATAAGAAGCCTTTCTGTAGTGCGCGGCGCTCGCCTTAAAATAAATAAATAGGCGGCGCAACAGGCGGTAGACACCCAAGGCCTAGCTTCTCGCAACTATTCGTTTTGTGTGAGTTTCTATTTTTGGAACGAATGGAAGGACCTACAATTTTATGCCGAGTCCGAACGGCTGAATTGAGAAGCTTTTTCAGGACATTCATACTCTCGGATGTTTGTCAGACGTTCGCGAGAGGTGGCGCAGTAGAAAAAAACCTTAAGATGTAATTTGTGTTTTTCCGGGGATCGAACCTTGGATCCCTCGCACAGTAGTCCAGCAGTGTGTTGTGCCATGTAGACTAAAAATGTAGACTACACGATTGTCTACGTGTAGACAACTCAACGTAAACAATTCTCAATTGTCGACAAGTCCATGTTAACAACGTAGACAATGTAGGTAATTATTAGAACAAGTTTTTTATTAATTTTTCCTGTAAAGTTTTCTAATAAATCATTAAAACAGAAGCAAGTTTTGTATTAAACTTTTAATTCAATTTATTTAAAAACAAAACAAAGTATAAGTTTATGATGTTTAACAAAAAAAATTGTTCAGCTCTATATTATGATTTAAAAAAAACAAAACAGAACAACTTTATATTAATTTTTAATAAGCTTAATATCAAACTTCATTATTTTAGAAGAATTGCCAATAAGATATAAGAACCCAACCAAAAGCGTTCTTGGAGCTGTTGATAATGCTTGAATTGAATTACTTCTCAATAGGTCTTCTTCCTTTAGGTACAAATTTAGAATTAATTCAAACTAAAATGTATTATACCAGAAAATACTCACAAGAGTATTGATAACCATTGCGTTCTGATTGTCACCTTTACCAATATTTGTAACAGAAACAGCCATCTAAAAGAATAGTTTGTGTTAGTCATTAATTTTTTGGTAAATCAATGCAAATTAAAATACACTTATTTACTTGTGTCTGCGAAGACGGTTTTCAGCAGTATTTTGAAGATTTGTCCTGCAAACTGTGCAATGTGCTGAGTATTTGTTGTTTGTTTTCACCAAAACAAAATGTAGCTCCTCAAAAGCCTTGTTTTTTGGTCGACGAGACATATTTAAAGTTTTATATTTATGATACACAGGATTTTAATTTTTAAGAAAAGAAATTCTTTATTAATTCTTAAAAGTGTACAAACCAAACCAACGCATTTACGAATGTCGATTCCAAATTTGCTGACTCCTCCTCAAAAATTCACTGAGCAAATGGAAAAGCCAAAAAGCAGCAAAATTCGGTAACAAGAAAATGCGAAATATGCCAAGAAATCGATGATGTATTTTATATAATAATTACATATTTCCACGACCGACGCGCAATATGCTTGTGGAAATATCAAAGTCCATGCGCACGAATAACCCAGAAGTTGATTAAAAATGCGCGGAAGGAATATTCTTGAATATTCACAGGAGGCACCAAAAAATATAAAAGAAAGCGGAGTTTACAAATCGAAAGGATTTAACTTGATACCAAAAGTTCTGTACATACAAGTTGAAATAAAAAAATAAAAAAATTAAACTGCAACTGCCTTTTATGCTGGGTAATAAAGCAGAAAAAGAATAATGTTTGATAAAGAATTCTTATAAAAAAAAAAAAACAACAATGGTTTGGCTCACAAGTGTGAGTGAAACCGTGAAGCAGTTGAATTTAAGATAGCAACTAAGTCACTCAAACTCAAACAGTGTGGTCGATTAAATCGCGAACAACGAGGATAACTACCACTATACATCAGATGCTGCGAGACAGGTACAACAATTTAAGTTTGTCGAGAACTGTATTTTTCAATCATTTGTTTACAAGCACAATAGAGTCGGCAGGATTAAGGGACTAAAAAGTAGTACGTGAAAGGTCTGAATAAGCTTTGATTGGACACCGTGACTGTGATCCGCTCATCATTCAGCTATTGATGAAGGAATTATAGCGATTAACTCATACGGGCGTTGTACCAATGCGAAAAGGCTTTGCGGCTAACGCCACGAGATGGCCTGACAATGGTCAAGGGATTGAATTTGTGCATAAATCCATCACAAGAGTTGTTTAAAATAAATAAATAAAATACTTGTAAGCACATTAATGCATAAGGGTTTTTGAATAACGTTAACGCACATTGGGTTCCTGACCACCCCAGTACTTTGGGTTGAAAATACCAGCAACTTATAATACAATATTATAAAATTTATTTATTTTATTTCAAAATAATGTATTTATTAACTAAATTAACAAAAAAATACATTATTTCATTCACAGTCTTAGTAATTAAAAAAAATAAACACTGAGGTTATTAAGTGGACCATATAGTGTCCAAGAAAATGTAGCTTTTTAAGCTTCCAAATTTTTTATTGTTTCTGAAAGGAGACACATATACCTATGGCAACATAAGTATATGTAAAAAGTTTTGTTTATGCCAGTCTTACCTGCATATTTGTAATCCTTTTTTTTTTTCAACATATAAAGACATCTATGGTCTGGGCAAATAGTACTTTGGAATCTTCTTTTAAGGTTCTAAAATATCCTCGCAATGCTGTGGATCGCCTTCCATTGATTCTCGAAGCATTTTTCGATGGACCAATTGTGGACCATTAACTTACCTTGCACGATATCTACAGTCGGGAGAGAATAAATGCACTAAACATCTTTCAGGTATAAAGTAATACCGAAATAAATAAAAGTCAAGGCGCTCTTTAAAAATAACTACTCTTATTTTAAAAAATATAAACGTTTTAATTTTGAAATGGAGTGCGAAACTGCGAACGCACTCAAAATGCATTCTAGGGCCAGCTTTTCACAACCACTCGTTTGTGTGGGTTTTTACATTTTTTGGGACGAATAGAAGGCACCTACAATTTTATTGCGATTCTAAACGACTGAATTGAGACGCTTTTGGGATGTTTGTCAGACGTTCGCAAGAGGTAGCTCATGGAAAAAACCAAATTGAAATTTGTGTTTTTCCGTGGAGCGAACCTGGCATGTGGGACCCCTTGCACAGTAGTCCAGCACACTAACCACTCAGCCACTGCGTGCCTGGTAGTTCCAATATAGCAGAGGTCGGACGTTAAGCCCTCACTATACAGACAAAAAGAATAGAATAGACCACTATGTCCTCTTTAATTTGTTGAGTTTCGATTTAAAATGGGAAAGTATAGTGATGCTCTACAATTTTATTATTAGTACATTATGTATATTTTATATACATAAGATAAGGCGACACATTTTACGTTATATATACTTATTTTGATCAATAGGTATAATGTACCATCCAAAGAATGTTAAATTACATACCGCTTTAACATTAACCTTAATGTAAATTGTGTGTATAAGGATAGATTTTAATATCGCCTGTTCAAATGCGAATTCTTCTTACTTATCCGTCCAATCTCATTGGGTTGCTTCCTTTAATCATAAAAGTATCAGCACCCACAGCAAAAAGCATATATTTTACATGGCATTCATTTTCACAAGCTTTGAAAATTGTAAACAAAATATTATAACGACCAGCGCTGGGCGATACATTGTTAAATTAATTTACATTAATGCTTTGGTGGTAGAAACAACTCTGCGGGAGTTGTATTACCATGAAGCGAAGGATACTATGCCATAACTCAGTAGGAATCTAGAATCTACTATAGCTCTGCCCGCATATTTTGATATTTTTAGTCCTTTATGCTACTGCGAAAGTACCTCAGAGTTACTTAGATAAGGTTCATTTGAGAAGTAGCATTATCCTGGAAAAAAATGAGAAAGTACTATATCTACTATGCAAGGATACTAATTAGCGTTCCTTACAAATTATTGCCTGCGGCCATTATAACCACCACCTATTATATTATCGCGATGTTTTGCATCCAATTAATCTGAATCCAGAATGTTTTCAAACGGTGAAGGGAAAGAATGTTCTTGGACATAATATTATTAAATAAAGGTGTGGAATTCAGTGAATCGAGGGATCATGTTTTGAATCGGATCTAAATTTAAGAACTACCCAATTTTGCCGCAAATACTAACTTACAGTTTAGTGAGTTAAAGGTAGGTTCCCTATGTAATAAAAGGTGATGCATTAAAGGCGATACATTTCTGAATTTACTTAAACAGTTTGTATTTAAGATGTATACTGTATATTGTATAATTGTATAATGTAATATTGTATAATATTTATAAATAAATAAAAAATAAATAAATAGGCGGCGCAACAGGCGGTAGACACCCAAGGCCTAGATTCTCGCAACCATTCGTTTTGTGTGAGTTTCTATTTTAGGGACGAATGGAAGGGACCTACAATTTTATGCCGAGTCCGAACGGCTGAATTGAGAAGCTTTTTCAGGACAGTCATACTCTCGGATGCTTGTCAGACATTGTATAATGTATTTATATTGCATTTTTTTTTATTTCAGCGACATTAGGCCATATTCAAACATGTTGCAAAAAAAAATATGACATTATGTCACTAGGCACACCCCAAGGTGGTGTTATTTCACCACTGCTATGGCTCCAAAATATTCAAAAGTTACGATAGAGACAGAATTAAGGTGGTCGGACGACATATGGTAATACTGACGTCAGGAAAGTTTCCCTCTGTAATTAGTTAAATTATGGAAAAGGCTCTGATAAAGGTTAGCAACTGGGCTAGAATATTTGGTCTTGGTGTCCTCAACCCGAGCAAAACCGAACTGATGCTTTGTACCGCCAAGACCAAAATGCAGGACTTTACTTACACTTCGCCGCCTAAACGGCCAACAGCTCTCCTTATCGTCCAGTATGGTAGGTATCTGGGAGTGATCTTGGATCCTAAGCTCAACTGCAAACACAACCTCGAACGACAAGTAAAGAATGCATGCTTTTTACAAAACATTTTGAAGGAGAATTCCCTTCAAAATGGAATGTTAAGTAGGTGTCGGAGTCAATGATCAAAACCAAAATCTTGTCTTCCGGATACTGCTGGTGTGTTTCAGGTGGAAATACTTGACATCCGCGAGGCCTACCACTAAATGAAACTACACGCAAAGTTTACAGGCAAAAGGTAGACATTTTCATTGACAGTCAAGGTGCCATTAAGCCTACCGCCTCAGTCCATATAACCACTACATTATAGTATTAGAAAGTCGAGATGAGCTGACTTTGCCTGATCGATTCAAGGTTACCCTGATTTTGACGAACTATCCGACGGGCTGGCCAGTCAAGGTTAAGCTCTCCACCGTTCACTTGCGGAATCAATTCACATTTCGCTCGAAGCAGTAAAAGAAAAAATTTCATCAGAATTCTCATCGAAGGCCAACCATAGATGGAGAGACTACCGAACTGTAACGTATCCAGAAGGATGTAGCCAACCTATAGTTCGGAAAAAAGCAAACTAAACCATGCAGTCAGATTAGGTATACCAAACGCTCGTATCTATCCTCTTTTTTAGGGGATTATCCCTTTTTTCGAAGTCAAAGAAACTATCCCCTGAAAATTTCCAAAATCCCTTTTTTATCCTATAAACTCCTCTTTTCACCATAGCAGATTTCTAGTGGAAATATTCAAACATCTGCAAGACGAAAATAGTGAGCACAACGAAATTGCTATGTTGGTGGAATGAATACATTTTGTGCTTGCCGGGAACAACAGTATTGGTGGAATGAGTCTTTTCTGCGATGACCAAGTCTTGGACCAATGAAAAACTCGATTGCAAATCAAAACGTTAAAAGCAATTCTCACAGTAAAATGTAATATTCAGTACTCAACTCATGCATTGAATTCTACAAATTTCTGAAAACGAAGCCTGAATTGCTTCGTTCAATCGCTGCAGAAGACAAATATAAGGAAACCAAAAGTGGAGAAATTATTGCTATCGAAAACGATTCAGATGCGAATAAAGACGCGACGGCGAGGGATCATGACGTAATCTCGAATGACAAAAATCTCGAAGGCTAAAAATCTCGAAAAGTTTTTTTTTAATCTAGAATGCCTTAAATTTCGAATGTACAAAAATCTCGAAAGACTAGGTATATCTCGAAAATACGCCAGCAGGGGGACACCCCAAGGAGGTGTCATCTCACCACTGCTATGGCTCATAGTCATAGTGGTGAACAAAATACTCAACAGTTTAGATAGAGAAAGAATCAAGGTAGTCGGATATGCGGACGATTTGGTGATACTGGTGTCAGGAAAGTTTCTCTCCATAATTAGCGAAATTATGGAGAATGCTCTGTCGAAGGTTAGCACCTGGGCCAAGGTGCGCGGTCTCGGTGTAAACCCGAGCAAAACTGAAATGATGCTTTTCACCACTAAGACCAAAATACCCAGCTTTACACTTCCTCGCCTAGACGGCCAACCGCTCTCATTATCCTCCAGTGCTAGGTATCTGGGAGTGATCCTGGATCCCAAGCTAAACTGGAAACTGAACATTGAACAGCGGGGCGGGTACAAAAAGCGTGCATTGCTTTCTATGCCTGCAGCAGAATGTATGGCAAAAGATGGGGCCTGCAACCAAAACTGACCCTTTGGATGTACACAGCCGTAGTACGACCAATCCTCACTTACGGGTCAGTAGTCTGGTGGCCGGTTCTTAGAAAAGTCTACAACATAACCAAGCTCAGCAGGGTCCAAAGAACGGCATGCATAGGCACCACAGGCGCTCTCCGGTCGACGCCGTCAGACGCCCTCACAGTCCTTCTGCACCTATTACCCTTAGACCTTCATATCACAAACATCACAATACATAGCGCGATCAGACTCAGAGAGTCGGGGTGCTGGTATGCGAGACCCTACGGACATAGTAATATTCTGCTCTCCTTATCAAGAGAGCTAGTACCACCCTCAACGGATTATATAACCTCCAGATTACTATTCAAAAAACACTTTGAAGTAGAATTCCCTTCAAGATCAGACTGGCAGGACTGACGGGTGAACAGGGACCCGAACTTAACAATCTACACGGACGGTTCAAAAATGGACTGTGGAGTAGGTGCGGGTGTATTTTCGGAGTCTCTGAGCATCTCAAAATCCTTCAGGCTCCCGGACACAGCCAGTGTATTTCTGGCGGAAATACTTGCTATCCGTGAAGCCTGTCGCCTAATCAAAATACACACGGACATAGTTCCGAGGTAAAAGATAGACATATTCATTGACAGTCAGGCTGCGATCAAGGCTATCGCCTCAGTCAACATAAACTCAAAATTAGTACTAGAATGCCGAGAGGAATTTGCCTCGCTTGATGAGTTCTGGATTACCCTGATCTGGGTTCCAGGCCACAGCAACGTTTATGGAAACGAACAGGCTGACGAGCTGGCCAGGCGAGGTTCAAGCCTCCACTGTTCACTTGCGGAATCGGTCCACATCCCAATAGAAGCAGTCAAAGCAAAAATTTCCGAAGAATACCTATCGAAAGCCAATCTCAGATGGAATAGGCTAACAAATTGCATCAAGTTTTACGCTTATCGCGTCATTTCTACATTCTACCACAAACCAGAGAGAATAGACCACCAGCTTCGGCCAAAAATGAGAGATCCATAGAGCCAGTTTCAAAAAGTTATTAAGTGGTTAAGTATGTGTGCCATGTTAAAGTAAATGGTGGGCAGATTTGGTCACGCATATACTGTGACTTAATAACATTTACCGTTATTCGGTGGTAACTTTGAAATAATTCAAATAATTGTCCGTTATGAGGACGTGTTAAGCAAATTGTGTGTTCGGTGTGGTGAATTCATTGCCAACTTATATTACATAAAAAAGCATAATAAATATTATAAATGGGTAGTTAAGTACTGTAACAATGTGAATTCCTTTGACATTTTTACGAAATAATATTAGTTTAAGCTCCAAAACTAAAATGCATGACACGCATCAGGAAAAAATCATCAAACATGATTTTTCTTAGTGTTGCTGAAATGCTGATACAAATTTAGACCTTTTTCCATATATTTTAACTAAAATTTTTTTATTTTCTTTGATTGTTTATTTTATTAAAGTGTACTGAGTTTTGGAATAAATAATTTAAAACAAAGGAGAGAGAAAATTCGTTTTGTCAGGCTTAATATGTTTATTGTTTTATTTCAACTAGCTAGGTACAAGGAAAATGTGATGAATTGATTTTGAACAACAAATTAGTTGGTCATCGGAATTTAAGCAAAATTTACGTTCTAAAAAAGAAATACGTTTTGTACACACAGAAGACCAAATCGTTAGTGCGCATTGTCATATCGGTTTATATCACAAGGAATCTGCATCAGGTGTAAATAAGATTTTATTAACTTACACAGATTTATTACTAAATATTGTACAGGTGTGTTTTTTGGCTATTCTATACCTATAGACTTACAAAAATAATTTCATACAAATTCAATTCTATATAGATTTCGTTAGCCCGGATAATTATCAGGCCTTATTCCTTAGCCCCGATAAAAACTGTGCAACAAAACTATCATTGCTTTAAATGTTATCGAAAAATGATATCGATTCTGTCATAAATGACATCTGATATCACAAAATTCATTTACAAAAAATTAATTAAAGCATTTTGTCAAAAAATTGCCTATAAATTAAAATTACCGAATTTTTATTTTTTCCCTGCATTTTCCATGTTTATAAATTATTTTGATTCGCGTATATTTATAGTGTTTGTGAATTTGTTTTACTCTGTGATTTTTCAGAATTTTTTCTTTCGATTCTGTTTTTTTTTTTAGTGACATTTTACGAATTTCTGTGATATGAGCTTTTATAAAGAAAGAGCTAAGCCCCGATAATAGTTTTTTTGTAAAGCTATAAGGACAGCAACGCCCTGTTATTAAATATTTTTGAATACAATTAAAATTTGAATAGGTCCTGTATGTTTTCCTATTCGCTAATTTTCGATCATATTAATGTGCTCCAAATATGATTTGAAGAACAACTTTGAAAAGTCCGGAGTAAAGGTGCATAGAAAGTGAAAACGAGAGGATTAAAATGGTTTCATTGTGAAAAAGATAAGAATTTTTATATATTTTTTCAACTTCTTAATAACTATTGTACCACGAAATATATAGATACACATATCTAAATAATACGCAAAAAAAACATTTGATCTAAAATTTCAGATATCGGTTTGATAAAAACCGAATTTAACATACTTTGGTTTGTATTGACCGACAAACTAAAGAATGTTAAATTTATGTCATACACATTGGTATTAGTGAAAGTCCGTGTAAATCTTAAAAAACATCACGATTTTTAAAAATTCACAAGGAACAGAAAAAAATTGATTTTGATGCAATAAAAAAAACCTTAAACTGAAACTCCAATCAGCTGACCAAAACTCACCATAAACACTTTCAGCTGTCATTAAAAAAAATTATAATTTCTGTTTTTTTAATATTTTGCGCGGGTTTTTAAAATTTTTGGAAATTGTGAAAATATAATAGTGAAAAGGTAAAAGCTTGGACATATTTTATAGTCATTTGTTCAATAGTTAAAATAACATGTGTACAGATGGATATGGACGAAGAAATTCCGTTAGGAACCTCAATAAAACTGACATCGTGGGACCCGAAGTGTGTGCTTGGCTGCACGAATTTTAATCGAACCTTCCAGGTTCCCAAGGATTTTATAAGGTACATGTTAAATAAAAAACTTAACTTAAATAAAACTTAACTTATTCTAAATCTATAAATAAGTCTATATAGCTATACATTTTTCGGTTTTTTATTTCTACTGGTTTCTCTGGTTTCTGATTTCTACATTGGCATTTAGCGGAGAAACATCAAATCGGCAGCAATGGAAATTAACGTAATAAAATCACAGAAGGGCAAAGAAAAATCGTTTATTGATGGGTATGAGATGAGTGTATGACTACCATTTACATTCAAGAACAAAAAAATCGAATTTAGGTCTTTAGGTCTTGTGCGAAACGGAAAGAATATTTTTGCAAAAGTGTTGTGGTCACAAAAAAAAAATGAAAAGCACCAACTTCAGATATCTCCATCGACATACAATCATGACCCTGTAGTACATAAATTGAATATTGTATTGCTGATAACAACTTAAAGCACATGGCAAGTTCAACATCTTTGCAACCGTCGCAAATAGCTCGGGAAAGTATTGTCGGATGCGAACCAGAATGTCGTGTATACTTACCAAGTAAAGGCGCTCAAGAAAGGAAGGTAGTTTGAATTCGTCACATAAATAAAACTCTTGCTGAACCGGCCGATTTAACATCAATTAATATTAACTTTTATTATAATTAAAGAGCTATTAACTATAGAACTCTTTGTTTTAAGCGAGAAATTATTTAATGGCGAAAAAACAATAATACTGGGAACTACAACCTCACTAAAAGCTTTTGGCGAAAGTCAGTGTTGGCTAATGGATGGAACATTTTATGTCGTTACATCTATTATACGTCAATTATTTAGTATACATGGACTTATAGATGGACAGGTTGTGCCTCTGGTTTTTTGCCTTATGAGCAAAAAAACTTCGCAGGCTTATAATGAGTTCTTTTATGAATTATTTCGCTTGGAGCTTGAAAGAAATATAAACGTAAATCCGTTAAGAATCATTTCTGATTTTGAAGGTACAATCTATTTGACAGCAAAACCTTATTTCCCTTCTGCCCATTTCCAAGGATGTTTGTTTCATTTCGGGCAAATAATTTGGAGGAGGGTTCAAAAAGAAAGGCTTTAAAGGATGTATGCTGTATGGCAATAATGAGACATTCAGTTTATACGTCAGGATGCTGAAAAGCTTGCCATTTGTACCGCCAAAAGAAATACGAAGTTACATTTTTGAGCTAAGCAGAAGTTTTGATGATAATAATTTGAGAAAATGTTGATCTTGGTTTAAAAAGAACTATGTCGTCGGTAATAAAAAATATGAACCTGAGTTTTGGTCAGTTGCCGATTGTGTTAAGACAAATTTTCCTCGAACATAGAACTGTATGGAAGCCTGGCACCGCCGGCCGCCTCAAAGGCATAGTTGGCAAAAAAAGATCTGGCCTGTGCGATTTAATTGAAGATCTTTCGAAGGATATGATTGTCGTGAAAATAACATTACAACAATTAAATAGTGGCGAAGTACCAGTGCTAAAAAAATCTAGCATTAAACGTTACAAAAAATTTAAGAAATAATTTCAAAAACTATTTAAAAAATAATTTCAAAAAACAATATTGGCAAATTGGAATATTTACAATTTATATCACATAACATTTATCATTATGTTAAGAAGTTCTTGTTTTTGGATATTTTTTCTTTCTTGAAGTCATATTTTTTGAATTTAAGTTGTATATTATATTAGTTATTATCTTGAAAATTGAGTTACAATTTTAATTTATAAAATCCTTCAACATAGATTCCCAATATTTCGAGTGTATCTAAGAATTGATGTTTCTGATTGGGGATTTTGGATTTGGGGATTTTGGGTTTGGGGATATTGACTTGGGGATTTCAGTTTGGGGGTTTTACTTCTGGAGTTTTCGTACCCAACCTCTCCATGTATTATGGCTTTGTTAGTAAGAGCAAACATTACCATTAATTATGGAACACAACGTCGTTCAAGTGACTGACTCGGGTGGTTTCGCAGTAGCGCATTTTGTTTCTGTCACTCCAATTTTCCAAGACCTTGTAGAGGGTTTCGGGCTGTAGCTCACGGATTGCTTAGATGATATTCTTCTTATGTGCTTTAATCGTTTCCGGATTGTTGGCATAACATCGGTCCTTCACGGTTCCCCACAATTAAAAGTCCAAAGGGCTCAAATCGCAGCTCCGAGGCGGCCAATTGACATCGGCAAGACGGCCGGTAACACGATTTGGGAATTTGGTGCGCAAAAGATCGATTGTGACATGGGCTGTATGGCATAGTGCTCCATCCTGCATATGAACCAGAGGTCGTCCAAAAATGGTCCACTGTTGCCACTACTCCACAATCCGCACCAAACTGCCGCATTTTCGCCTGTGCGCACGGTTGCCCATGTCGGTGCAGGGAAATAAGTCCCCGGGAACTAAGTCCACTGAGGGACTTCGTTCCCACCTAGTGGGAAATAAAACCACTTTCGTGAAGTGGGCTTAGTTCCCATGTAAGGCTAATTGCACACACACCGATTTTGGACGGCCGATTTTATACCGGTCGTCCAAATTCCAATAGTGAGCCACATGTGGGAACGGGACATGGCACACACGCCGACCGCTGATCGGTGCCGGCAAAATGCCGGTGAGCAGCCGTCCACTGCCACTGATAGATAGATAGATAGATAGATAATTGATTTATTATTTCTTTTCTTGTTTATGTTACAAAGTTAATTTCACAAAAAATCGATAAGCATGGCATTGCCGTCTGCCTGATTGACATTTTTAAACGTTTAATAACAAATGTGCTTTCTACAATTCAAAGTTGAATGTAAAAATTATATAAAATTAAAAACAAAATAAAAAAAAAATCTAAAGTAATATTTGCTTGGTTTATGATCTTGTCAACTTAAAAGTTTTCATTCATGATTCTATCTCGGTAGATTATTGCTGATCTATAATAATAAAAAAGTTGTTCAATATCACTTTCGCAGTTAAGGAGCGCTAGAACTTCTTCTTTGGATTTAGTATTGCTACCTAAAAAGTGTTTTCGTGTTTCTTTAAAAATCGGACATCTCCCAATGAAATGGATAACATCTTCCCTCTCTGATAGGTTACAAAGGCTGCAGTAGATTGGTAGGTCAGGGCGATGCGGGATGTAGTTTAGCCGTATAAGTTCTCCTCTCATTTTAAATAAAGCCGATATTATTTCTTTACTGTTGCTGTTCTTGAAGTAATTCTTATCACACTTATGATTTAAAATGCTGTATGTAGATCTGTGTACTGACGATGTAGCCATATTTAGACAATCTTTTCTGTACTGTTCATCCACTTTCGCAATGATGTTATAGAGTACATCCTTGGAGTATCTTCCTGTTCCATCTATAAAGTTGAATTCTATTCCGCCATACGTTGCAAGCTCCTCTAATTTCCTATACCACAGTGTTTTCCTTTCAATTGTCCTCATTGCAATGATTTTCGGAAGTCTGGTATCAGGCATATCTAGAACTCTAATGAGGTAATCAGTATGCAGTTTTAATGTTTTTATGAATAGTGGCGTTGTACCTGGTAAACTGAAATTTCTTTTGATGAAATACCTTAGCAGTTTCTCCACTGTTTCGTACTGGTTGTATCCCCAAGATTGTGCTGCATACATCATTATTGATTCAGCTACGACTTGAAAGATTTTGTATTTCACGTAATGGTCGATGAGATTATTCGAAAAACATCTCTTCCAGGTTGCACCTATGGCACTTTTTGCTTTTATTAGTCTGTCTGTTAGGTGAGGTTCCATATTGAGATTACAAGTTATAATCACTCCCAGATACTTGTATTGTTTCACAGTTTCGATGGGCTGTCCATTGAAATGCCATCTCTCGTTTCTACATAATCTGCCACCAGATCTCTTTTTAAAAACCATTATTTTTGATTTTTCGAGGTTTACCGTAAGGTTCCACAATTGGCAATACGAATAAAGACGGTTAATCATACGTTGTAAGGATTCTGGTGAATATGCAAGGATTACCACATCATCTGCAAACAACAGGGCCTTTATCAAGACTCCAGCAATTTCTATTCCGCCCGGGAGAAAGTCTACAAGGTCGTCTATGTAAATGGCAAAGAGATTCGGGCTAAGTGCACATCCTTGCCTTACTCCTGATGTTGATTCGAACCACTCCGAAGTCTCGATTCCACTTCATACTGCTGATTGGTTTTTGTCATAGATGTTTTCGATAATCTTTCCAAACCTGTGACTCATTCCGGCGTTGTATAGCTTACAAATTAGAGATCTTGGATCGATGTTGTCGAAGGCTGCCTTGAAATCAACAAAAAAAGCGAATAATTTCTTATCTTGCTCTATGAAAGACCCAGCAATGTTTTGCAGTACGAAGATATTATCTATGGTTGAATATCCCTTCCGAAATCCTGCTTGGTACTCTTTGATCAGTTTGTTGTTATCAATCCAATCTGACATACGATTATTTAAAAGTTTTGTAAATAATTTGTAGGATGAGTTCAGAAAGGATATTCCTCTGTAATTTTTTGGATCTGTTCTATCGCCTTTTTTATGGATAGGGAATATAATCGCTTCCTTAAACTGTTGCGGTACATGGCCCGTTTCTAGTATTTGGTTAAATATCATGGTTATTTTGTCGACGAAGTTGTTAGTCGCATATTTAAGGAATTCCATGGGAATCCCATCAGCCCCTGGTGCCTTTCCATCCTTGAGTGTTGTTAACACCTTGTAAACTTCGTCCTGAGTTATAGGCTCATCTAATATTTCATTGGTAATGAAAGGTTTTGCGTATTGCAGCGGAGGAGTATTTGTTGCTGGGTTCAAAAGGTTTCGGAAATGGTTCATGAGCCTATTTGCATTTAATTGTACTCCAATTTGGGGAATTTTGCCGTTGAGCTTCTTTACCGCACACCAGAATTCTTTCACATCTTTACATCTAGTTAACTTGAGAGCTTCGATTTCGAAATATCGTTTCTTTTTTTCCTGGCAGATTTTTTTAAAGGTTGTGTTTGCTTGTTTATATAGTCTTTTAAAGCACTGGTCTCCAAGCTTTCGGAAAACCTTGAGCCAACCGAACGATTTTTGCCTTGCTGTTTTGCACTCATTGTCAAACCATTTTTCCTTCGGAGTCGATGTTTTTCCTTTAATATGGGCACAGGTTGGGTACGATTTTTTTATCGAATCCTCAATTCCTTTAATGCCGCATTGAGTATCGGTGTGCAAGTGAAAGTCAAGATTGTGTCTGTACTCGGGTCCATTTGACTCTTTCCATAGCAGTTTTGGCGGTAGATGTATAACTCGCGTGTCTTCTCTTTCTACTGGGGCTGTACAAAACTCCGCGACTATGGGCAAATGGTCTGAATACGGCTCACACAATACTTCAAAGTCATTTATTAACGATATCCACTCCCCTCTTATCAAACAGTAGTCAACGACCGAGCAACCTTGTTGTCCTACAAAAGTGTATTCCCCATTTAAGTCTGACCTACTCACTCCATTCATAACACGGAATCCCAGTGAATTACAGAACTCTAACAATTTCATCCCCCTTGCATTTTTAGTTCCATCTTTTGTTTTTCTCACTCTTCCTGCGAAGCTATTTTCTCTTCCCTCCTCTTCTCCTATTCTGGCATTCAGATCACCAAGAATCATTATATTGTGATAATTGCTGATTTCAAGTAGCTCACAATTCACATAGTGCACCAAAATCCCTTTCCCAGTGATTGCAATTAATATAAATGTCGGCAGTATTATCAGCTCTGTTGCACCCTGGGTAATTTTTAAAAGTTTGATCCCATTAAAAGTTTCAAAAAGACAGGAACTGATGCTAATATTTTTATTATATCCGAAGATATAACATCCACCACTTGCTCTTCCTTTCGTATTTTCAAGTATAATTTACAATCTTCTAAAAAAGTTTCATACAGAAACACAATATCATAATTGTTTATAAATTCATAAAAAAGTTGTGTATATTGACTTATTACTGAGACCAGATATATTATAGCTTAATATTTTAATTCTTTTTAATTCTACATAGTTTATATTATTTTGGTAGACGGCAACTCTATACTATGTTCGTGTATTAATTTTGGTTGTTTTCCTTGCTTCAATGTTTCTTGGTTGAGACGAAGATGTCGCTGTTGCATCCGCACTGTTGTTGACATCTGTCAACTGCCCATCCACGTTGACCCACAGCTGCTTGGTTAAATCGGTTTGGTAGATGTCATTAAGCAGATAAATTCGGTGCAGGGAAATAACTTCACGGGCAATAACTTCACATGGGAAATAACTTCACCTCGAGTGGGAAATAATTTCACATTTTTTATGTGAACTTATTTCCCACTGAAGATGGGCAATAACTTCACCACAAATTTTGTGAACTTAT
This sequence comes from Cheilosia scutellata, assembly GCA_955612985.1. Classification (NCBI taxonomy): domain Eukaryota; kingdom Metazoa; phylum Arthropoda; class Insecta; order Diptera; family Syrphidae; genus Cheilosia; species Cheilosia scutellata. The sequence goes on from OY015312.1 coordinate 92,699,856, forward strand.
TTCCCACCTATAATTTGAGAATTTTTCGATTCTAACTAGAAAACAAAAACGAAATGAAATTATTTATAATAATCTCAGTATAATTTTATTTACATAAATAATAACAAAAAAGTGTATAATTTCATGTACATATTATATATTACAGTGGAACTTCCATAAGTCGAACTCTCAAAATGAAAGAAAATAAATTCGAGTTATGAAAGCCAAAAGTTGAAAACGCAGAGTTCTCAATAAAACTTCGAGCAATAGAGAAATTCGACTTAAAGAAGTTCGAGTTATGGAAGTTTGACCTATATAACAAATAAAAAAAATAGTTGCAGCAACATGCCCGTATAGGCGCGAATTTATAACTATGTAAGTATTACGTTATCGAATGGTCAAAATCCAATTTTTTTAAATTAATGCTCAACAAAGACCTTTAGTTTTTGAGCATTAGATAAAGTAATAGATAGTTATGTCCCACTTCAGTTTCAAATATATACATAGATATCTGAAATCAAGCAGACTATTGTAGGTGGTAAGTCCTGCTATACGCAACGCCATAGGAAGGATAAACTTTTGCGTGTGAAGAATCAGGTTCTTTAAAAATCGATCCTGATTTTCGCAATCGTTTCTTTGCTATGCCAATAGATTTATTGCATGCCCAAGTTTATTTCTCCTATTATGTAGTGTGCCAGGACTTCCCATTTAAAATAGTCTACTTACCGTGCAGATATTTGAAATCGGAAATGAAGTTGAAAGTGACATAAAGTGGCTTGACCAAAGCGTCATAATGCGAATTGAAAGGATTTGGCTTTATGTCACTTTCAGACTTTCTGTCAAGATTTTGAGCGGGAAACAGCTGTCAGTGACAAAATAACCTAATTTAAAAAGAAACCACTAGATGGCCCACCCTGTATATTTTTACCGACTAAGTTATTAATTTGTTTACAATTACCTCTATTGACCCTACCTACATCGTGATTCCGAACCACTAGTAACGTCCAGTATCTGTACAAATAGCTAGCAAAGCTGTGCCTTAATAAATTTAATTTGTACATAGGTTCCTACCTATCAACACCACCCCTTAAGCGAAATGCAACATCGTCCTTTTCGGAAAGGTAATACGCTTCCCATTTTCTTCTTTTAACCAGTGCCCTTTAAAGCTATACTTCAGGCTACAATCTACAAATCTTACTCTGCTTACAAGGATAGTAATTCGTACCAAGGCCATAAAATCGCATATCTCCGTTGCTGCTATACTTCCTCTATATGTGCCCGATGCAATCAAATCAGATATCCACTCTGAGTGGAATATAAACCAGACTACGTTGGAAGATATGTGTCATGTGAGTACTGAGTATCATGACTTTTTCGAAGACTCATTCTCGATGATTATGCTTCTGATGACTTCGTCAGCTTTTATTTGATATAATATACATATACCTACAGTAGGTATGCTTTTTATTTATTTGTTTTGTGACTCTTGGTAAATAACATGTAACATTTAACTATGTTTACGTAGTTGTTTTTGAGTACACCAAGGTACACAAAACGTATACATTCGTAGGTTCAGTATAAGATCGCATTACCATGTCCTTGAATGTGGAGAAAAAAAAACGTTTCATGGGATGGTTAAGTAAAGTGCGAGGCGAACTGGAATCGAGCGAACTCTTTCAACTTATAATACAAAATGGAGTCTTCGCCAACGATGTCAACTATGTATTTCAACTCTGTTATGTGGAGTGACACTTCCGACGCGTTAGAAAATACATTCAATATCGGTGTTTTTCAATATTGTATGCAAATATTGAAATACTATCTCCAATATAAAGAGCTTATCTCCGACCCCAAGGAGAAGCTCGTGCGGAATGAAAGTACCATGTACTGACGTACCTATATGTATGCTACATTACAAGCATATTGCGACTGTGAAAATAGACAATAAAAACACTTCAATGACCTTTAACAATAACATCAGGTGTGGCAGTAAAGTGCATACGTGACTTGCGGCACTTCTATATTGTACTTTCATAAAGAGCACTCTTAAAACCGAGGGCGTTGCAGATTTTCTGTCGCAAACATTTACTGTCGGTTCACATTCACATCAGTGAACAATTAATGTCGCCGTGCGGTAATCTCTTCGCTTAATTTTTCGCAGTTTCCCCGCAGTAATTGATTTTATAAAAAAGTGTTCTCCAGGACAATATTCACTCTCGAATTGTCATTTATTCATCATTCATTCATTTTCAATGGTCTGCATGTCCATTATTACGTTTGTAGATACTATTTATGTGGGCGCAGTAGCGCAGTGGTTAGTGTGCTGGACTACTGTGCGAGGGATCCCAGGTTCGATCCCCGGAAAAACACAAATTGCAGCTTAAGGTTTTTTTCTACAGCGCCACCTCTCGCGAAAGTCTGACAAACATCCCAGAGTATGACTGTCCTGAAAAAGCCTCTCAATTCAGCCGTTCGGACTCGGCATAAAATTGTAGGTCCCTTCCATTCGTTCCAATAATAGAAACTCACACAAAACGAATGGTTGCGAGAAGCTAGGCCTTGACTACCGCCTATTGCGCCGCCTATTTATTTATTTATTTGTTTAGATACTATTTATACCGAATGCACTTCGGCTAGACAATTCAGCTAAACTATTCCTTGGGATTGGGATATCTCAATGACCTGGAATCCAGCAAAGTTTGGCAATCTCGTTAAGAGACGTGCTGCAATCTTTTACTGACACTATCCTTGCTACGTTTGCCGATGACACCGCTATTCTAGCAGTAGGTAAAACAGTCGAAGAAACAACTGCAAAACTGCAAACCGCATTAAATAAAGTAAATGAATGGACGAGGGAATGGCGAATCGTCCTCAATGAAACTAAATCTGTTCACGTGAACTTCACATATAAAAAAACTAATGACTTGCCAATTTTTCTAAACTTGGCCAGAATACCTTTTGCGAACGAAGCCAAATACCTGGGAATGACACTCGACGCAAAGCTGAAATGGAATTCGCACGTGAAAATGAAACGCAAAGAGCTCGAACTAAAATATAGAGAAATGTAGTGGTTACTTGGAAAACATTCCCAGCTCAGTACCGAGAACAAACTGCTTTTATACAAGCAAGTGCTAAAGCTGGTGTGGACCTACGGTATACAACTTTGGGGTTGCACCAAGAAAACAAATGCCTATATTATACAATCTTTTCAAAATAAAGTGCTTCGAGAAATTGTAAAAGCACCGTGGTATATTAGAAACGACGATATCAACAGGGATCTCGGAATACCTACAATCGAAGTTGAAACTAGAAGCTTTGCGCGTAAGCATAGAAACCGACTAATCGGACACACCAACAATACAGTCCTACAAATTGTTGATGAGAGCAATTTATTGCGCCGACTACAAAGAACAAAACCTTTCGACTTGGCGATATAGGGATTAACCGCGTCAAAATTGCGGAACGTGCAGGATCTTTCATTGGAAAGTAACCTGTCAAAAGTTTTCATTTCGTGATAGAAAAATTGCTTGATAAGTTATATCTTAGTTGCAGTATCTACAATTTATATCGAAGGGTGGTGTTTTTAGTCAGTAAGAATCTGACACTACTATGAGCACTCGTTGTTCTCATAGTGTCTATGCAAGATTTTCATCCACCCTCGGAAAAAAAAAAAAAAAAATCTTTTACTGCCTTCAATTTTATTGTGCTGAATATAAGGAACCTGCCTGACTGTCGATATAAAGTAGATATAATGTTATCTTTTTTGAATGCTGTACCTACTTACCTGCAACCAGTCAGCGGCTTTTCGAAGGGCATTGACTTCGGGCTGAAAAACGCTGCAAAAATGCACGAGGTCGAAGTAATGTTGGATTATAATCGGTCTAATAAGGCGAGGCTTACCGCCTTCTTGCAGGTTTCCAGGCCATCTTGTCAGCATGTTTTCCTGACACGTTTGTTAATGTTTGTTTTTTCTAGTGCAACTTTCGATCTTTTGGTGGGTGCCTACTTAGCTCCTAACAGAAATTTGAAATTTCGAAGGTTGTAGGGTGGACATGATTGAAAATTAGGTATTTTCAACATGTAGTGCAAAGGCATTTGATTTTTTTTAATCAGATAGAACCAATGAGCCCTTAGATGTATGAGATTGAAATATTTGGTATTTTCTTCCAACAATTTGGTTAATCTTCCTGGGCCTGGTTTGATGAGATTCAAGGTCAGTTTCAAGACTAGCTGATAAAGTCTCGGATAGACTATCCGGACCTTATCTGTCAGTTAACTTCAACTTTCGGTTTCATAGGTTTCGGATAATAATATCTGACAGGATATAGCCTCGGATAGAGTAGCATAGCCGATTTAAGTTAAATATTTTATCCGGAAGATAAACAACATATTTATTTGAAGTGACTTGAAAAAATATAGTTTCAGAGCATTCTTTCGTTTACGAGTGTATACAGCAGTCACAGGTGTCCTGTAATGGATTTGTTTGAATTTTTAGAAGACGAATTTGAAGAATATTACGATCTTAGTCTAATGCCAAATTATTTTGAAACACTTGACGATGAAGATTTCAGAATTCGAGTTTGACTTACCAATATGGCTGAAAACGGGACTGTGAAAGGAAAATTTTATTCACTTTTCTCCTAAACCTTCCTACCGCACGTCCTTTTCTGAACGTTGGTGTGGAAGCTTAAGTTGTAATGATTCAACAGGCTATACTAGGTAGGGTCACCCATGGCCATGACAGACAGGCTGTTTTCATGAACAACGAACTAAGAACTGCCCAAAAACTCCTAATTAGAGTGCTCGATAAGCCTGGAGAGCTTTTATAGGCTCCTTGAAATTACGCCAAAAAGTGTTTTGGAAAAAAGACAAAAATAATTGCGGCGTAATATTTTTGGCAAAAACGCCAAAAAATAAAAAAGAAAATTCACCAGAATGCCAGGAAATTACGCCATATTTTTGGAAAAAAAGCCAAAAAGTTAAATGGAAATTACACCAAAAAAAAAAATGAAAAAAGGCCCGAAATCTGACAGTAAACCCAAGCAGGGGAGCAGCAGACCTCGTTTGAGGTCTTATTTCACGTTTTTTGTGTTTTTTCCAAAACATTTTTTTGGGCGCATTCTCAGTTTTCTTATGGCAAAAATGCCCGAAAGAGTTTTGGAAAAAATGACAAAATTAGCGGCATTTGTGTCAAAATATTTGGGCGATTGTTCCTAGGAAAAAATGACACAAATTTGTATGGAGGTTTTTGGGTTCTTTTTCCACTTTAATTTTTTGGCGTAAATTTCAAAGAGCCCTTTACTTACCTCCTCTTCTCCTACTCCTATCCACAAATCACCCTTCTCTCTATTTCTTATCCTACATTATACCCCTTTGTCCTGGGCTGGACGAATTGGTGTCATACGAACCTTGCCGTTAGCCAGCGTGGTTGGGGTCGAGTTAAAAAAAAATAGCTCAGCCACAAACGAAGTATCCGGATACCTACCTGCCCAAGGTCCTCTGTTAGATTTTTTTTTGTTTTTTGCTGCTTTAATTTTTTCTTCTGTTAATTTATCAAATGCCTTTTTTCATTTGGCTTACCTAAAACAACAAAAAAATATTATAAAACAAAGAAAGTCAAAACAAATGACATGTGTATCGAAACAAACGGCATCTTTTATCTGGTGGATAGAGTTATGTGTTGGCTAACTATCCGAAACTTTATCCGGAACAATTGAAGCTGGCCCTGAGTATCTTTTAACAATTTAGGTTAGGTTAGGTTGAATAGGGTGTGAGTTCATCACATTGGACTAGGCACCATAGTGGGCCCATCGCCATCCCTGGGGAACCTTAACGGTCAAATAACCTAAACCACTTCGCCCAGACATTTAATTTCCCTACAGAACCTGAAAATTGCTTCAATTTTGTTTGCGAGGCCAACCCCCTCTAAATTGTCGAAGAAGTACCTACCAAGGTATATCCTCCTGTACCGAGCGATAGCTTGACATTCACAGAGGAGATGAGTTATATCCTCTGTGGCCTGTAAGTCTTCGCAATACCTGCATACGTCTGTGTCTGTTAGACCTAATCTCATGGCGTGCTTCCTTAGAAGACAGTGCCCAGAGAGTATCCCTATTGCCATTCGTAGCCTTGATCTGCTGAGCTTTAGTAATTCTACAGATTTTTTCCGATCTAGCTTAGGCCACAGAGCCTTTGAGACCCTGTGTCCTACTATATTCAACCATCTCTGATCTGCCCTATTTTTAATATTCTCAAGAATAATTCTCTTTGCCACGACCATTGGTGGTCTTATGCCCTCAATTGTTTCATTAGGTGGAAGCTCTGCTCCGGTTTTGGCCCGTTCGTTTCCCTCAATATCGCAGTGTCCGGGTACCCAACATAATCTGACATGGTTCTGCGCGCATAGTGCTCTGAGCATTGTGCGGCAGCTCCTGACTAGTTCAGATTTGATGATGAAGGACTCTAGCGCCTTTAGCGTAGCCTGACTATCAATGTAGATAGCGATATTCTTGTTGGATATTGATCCCATATCAAGTAGATCCGCAGCTTTTAGCACGGCCAGAACCTCTGCCTGGAACACACTGCATGTATCCGGAAGTCTTAAGGACACGTGTAGGACAGGTCTATATCCCTAGAGTATAAACCTGACCCTGTACCCTCCTTAGTTTTGGAGCCATCCGTATAGATCGAAATTTCATTATCATTCGAAACCTTATTCTTTTGCCAGTCCTCCCTATCTGGGTATTGTACTTCGTACGGTGTGTCGAAGTCAATTTCCCCCAAACTATCATCCGTTTTATCGGGGATGTTGGAGAAGGATTCCATTAGTATGGAACTATGTCCTACCTGTCTGGTTTTGAAGAACCCTGCGTTAGTTAGCCGAAGCGCACTGTTACCTGCTTGCATTTTTATTTGTAGGTCCAGGGGTAAAAGATACATAAACGCCTCTAGTGCAGCTGTGGGTGTGGTGCGTAAAGCGCCCAGTGATGGCAGTGCAGGCTGTTCTTTGTACCCTGGTCAGCATATCCCGTATATATAGCTTATTTGTGGCTTTCCACCAAACAAGAGCCCCATAGGTAAGGATGGGTCTAACCACCATGATGTATAACCAATGCATCATTGTTGGACTCAATCCCCACTTTTTTCCTGCTGTTCTCTTACAGACGAAGAGAGCATTATGAGCCTTTCGGACTCTTTCCTGGACGTTAAGTTTCCAATTCAATTTTTTATCTAGGACCGTACCAAGATATCTTGCGCTATCCGAGAGGGAAAGCTCCACTCCACCAATCCTGGGTAGTTTGAAGGGTGGTATCTTGTATTTTGTACTAAAAAGTACTAGTTCTGTCTTATCCGGGTTGACACGAAGTCCACACCCTTCCGCCCACTTTCTGAGCTTGTTGAGGGCTGATTCCATGGTTTCACTCAGAGTGTTCAAGAATTTGTACTAGCTTTTGCCCGCGGTTTCGTTCGCACAGCCAGCGATGGATTCCATCATAATCAGATAGTTTCCTCTTTTATAGTTAGGTATATAGCTGTACCCGCCCGACTTGGGCCGTGCTCAGGAATTGCACATCAATGCTCCAAGTTTTACAACTTTAGCTCCAATAAGGGTTTGAAAATAGCGTTTGCAAATTTTGTTTTTGTCCAATTATGACCAATTTTCACAAAAACCCTCTCGGGACAATAAACAAAGACTGCATTGATTTTTTAAAACGTACCTACACAAACCAATTTAACATTTTCATACGTAGAGCTTAACGATATTCGATTTTCTTAGCAATTCCTTTTGACAACACTTCATCTTCTTGCTCAATTTCACTCATGTACGGGGACTTATTATACAATTGCTTTGGAATTCACTTAAAATCGCCAAGCAGTAAATTGCATAATATCAAGCAGCAGAACGAGAAATCCAATATCGGGAAAAAATGTTAAGGTGGTAAAATTCCATTTACTATCTATCTACATAACATCTGGCTTCAGAAACCACACATCGACTTGAGGTTGATCCTCCACCTGCATAACTAAATACGAATCCCAGTCGATTAGATTGAATTCCAATCGTACTTGAATTCGCATAAGTGGGCAATGAGAATTTACATTCTGATAGAAAATGAAATGCTGTGGTATTATAGTGCAAGTAGTGTGCGACGAATTCTATTTGCCATTGCCACAACTACTGCCCTCAAGTTTAATATAGATATTCTCAGATTAAACAGAAGGTACATTGTTTGGTTTAAATGTGATGGTTAAAGCAGCCATATGAGTACAGCACTCAATTCCTAATCGTATTTATTCTCCCCCATTTACATTGTAGATACATAGGTACTCACTTTATCTATACACATACCATCGAGCATTGTCGACTGATGGAGAATGCTAATTCTCAGTATGATAATTCTTTCAAGGATTTCAATATCACTCAACTCATGTGAAATGCACTTTAATTGGGTCGATGCGCATTGAGCGCTGAATTGTCTATGGAATGAATCCAACTATTCTAAGACTAGATACTAATACCCGAGTATTTCAAAGCCAGTCATTACTTGTACCTATTTGCAAAAAGAAGCTTTGGGAAGTGTACGATACTAACGGAGTTACTGCCAGGATATCAGGTACCGATAAGTCGCAGTCAATTGACTAAAACCTTTGAATAAAAGTTAAGATTTTAACTTATACTTTAACTTCATAATTGTATTGTGTCCATTGTGATACCACAAGAGTGGGGGGGGAAGTGGCCAGAAAGATTCTATGTGCCGGGCATTACATTAGGAATTCTATTGTTATTTGCGGCTACATGAAATTTGGCCCCAATGAAAATCCCCAAATCTGACAGTAAACCCATGCAGGGGTAAGCATACGCATACGTTTTCGTTTTTCGTTTGGGGCTTATTTCATAATGAAATTTTACCCCTAACTGAAAAATGAAAAAAGGCCCCAAAATATGAATTGTCATCCCAATTCGCAGAAATGTTGCTGTTGCTTTCATGTACATTTGGGGTGATTTTTCATTTTCAGTTTGGGGCCTTTTTTCTTTTGGTGCAAAATTTCATGTAGCCGCTATTTGCGAATTTGGGTGTCCTATACCTCGTTGATAGGTTTTGGTGGTGACTGAGGCAGTCAAATCTTATATAAGTTCGCATCTTCTGGTTGCGGTTTAGTCTTCGGGTCAAGGTGGAGGGCGACCGTAACAGTCTGCCCCCTGCCTATTGCCTCTGACACGGCCATTACTAAGGAGGGAAACTGGTATGCGTGGCAGAAGTGGGTGATTGAACCAGTCTGCTTTGCTGCATGACCAAAAGTCGCTGGATGGATTGTCTGTTGAAAAAGGATGGGGGTAATCGTAGCTGTCTGCCTCCCGTTTATTTTCTTTTGACGATCAGTCCACATGACGGAGACTGGTTCTGAACAGAAAAGCTTGATTGAAGCACTCCGGCGTCCGGCCTACTGCTTGGTACCGAAAAGGAGTGGTCGTGATTTGTCTTCGGTGAAAAGGCGAGGGGTGACCGAAACAGTCTAACAACCCACCTATCCCTTCTGACGGAGTCTGAAAGTTCAACGTGTGAAGGTGAAATTGACTGACGTAGTCAGCTCTTCCCGTTGGCGTTTAGTCCTCAGAAACAGACAAAGGGTGACCGAAACAGTCTAACACCACACCTGTAGCTTCTGACCGTTCGCTTTCAAGAAGCGTGGCTGGTACGTTACGGAGACTGTTTGACGTCGGTAAGAGTGTCAATTTGACTTCGGGAAGAAGACGGAGGGTAACCGAAACAGTCTACCCCCGCCTATTGCCTTTGACAGTTAGTATGCTATGAGAGGGCGACTGGTGTCGAGCAGAAGCGGGTACGTTACGGAGACTGTTTGACGTCGGTAAGAGTGTCAATTTGACTTCGGGAAGAAGACGGAGGGTAACCGAAACAGTCTACCCCCGCCTATTGCCTTTGACAGTTAGTATGCTATGAGAGGGCGACTGGTGTCGAGTAGAAGCGGGTACGTTACGGAGACTGTTTGACGTCGGTAAGAGTGTCTAAAACAGTCTACCCCCGCTCAGGACCTCAAAGTAATAAGCCCCTAAGGTAGCCATGCGCAGGGTAATAATTGTAAGTCTTCTATAATTCTTAATCATTTTTCGCTGTATGTAAGACTTTTGACTGCAGTTATTTAACTATATACTATAAGTCAATTGGCTGCTTTTTTAGTCAATTGACTAGTTTTAAGTCAATTGATTGCGTTTTAGTCTATTCACTGATTTTACGTATTTTAACTGATATATTTAATTTTCCTACAGCACTGGATTATTTTAAAATTAAGTGAAAATGAATATCAGCTAGCAATAGAGCAGTATGGATTCTACGTCAGCTGGTCCGTAGAAAGTACAGCCCCATACTCACAAACTACATAATTATAATCGACCGCCAGCTACGAGCAAAAAATATTGTAATAAAAATTCCCTCTTCTTCTCCTATCTGTGAATACGAATATCTGTGAATAACTTTGAAATATGTAATTCAAATAATTGGCCGTTATTGGGACGAGTTAAGCAAATGGTGTGTATGGTGTGGTGAATTAATTACCAACTTATATTTCATAATAATAATAAACATATGTACATAATAAAATAAAAAATAAATATTTTATCAAAAGTAAAATGCATGACACACATCAGGAAGAAATCAGCAAACATGATACTTTTTAATTTTGCTGATATACATTTTGATTTTGACCTTTTTCTACGGGTAGGTAGTATATTTTAACGAGAATGTATTTATTATCTTTCATTGTGTCTGTTATTAATGTATACCTACTGATTGTTTTGGAATAAATACCTAGCTATTCGTGAAATAAGACCGAAACTATAGAAAATTATTGAAAAATTGTTTGGGATGGGCTACGGCCCAGTCAACCGCCGAAGAAGTCACTTGAATGAAAAATAATCCATAATTATTCGAAAGGCTTACTCTTTCCAAAAAATTTACCTACAATCGTTTAAAAAATATTGATCGATGCTTTTCGTATCCGCTTTTTAATAAGCCAACCCACCCTATATATAAATCGAAATCAATATTCGGGCACCGACACCGACCCCCGGTTTATTTTCTTTTATATAAAACTAAAATTTACTTTATTTCTTATATACATACATCATATTGTTAACTTTCTCGTTACGTAGTAAGAGAAAGATATTGTTTTCGTACAAAATTTCGAACTCGAGATTTTGATCAATTCTGATATTACGATGAATTCTCTCCGTCCGTATGTCTGTCTGTCCCACAGCTGGGAAATCTAAACGCCTGGACGGATTTGTTTCAAACTTCGTATTTAGATTTTGTGGGCTTCCCGCTAGGAGGCGTTTTTTTATGCTAGCCGTAATATTAACGGTACTTCTAATTTTTCTAAAACGGCTCTAACGATTTGAACCAAAATTGATAGTTGAGCATGACTGCATACCCAATTTTTCGCTAAAAAGTCCAGCAACGACACTTTTGAAAATTGGATTTTTATCGAAAACGGAACAAACGATTTTAACAAAAACTTATTTTTAAGATACTATCATTCTTATACTGTCATTCTTAATTTGATAGCAAATTCAGTTGTTCTCTAAAAAAGCTGCGTCCTTTGATATCCACCCAAATCGCTAATAGTAGCACTTTAAAAACTGCTCATATCTCAAAAACGACATTTTCGATTATGACAAAAGTGTAACTGGCAGGTAATGCTTAAATCCATAGTAATACCATTTGCTCAGTTTTGAGCTAAACAATTGCAAAACAGTGTTTTTGAACAATAAATGCGTCCTTCGATTTCCATCCCAATCGCTAAAAGTGGTACTTTAAAAACTGTTCATATCTCGAAAACGCCTTTTCGATTTGGATGAAAATGTAACTGCTAGGTAATGTTTATATTCTGAAGAATACGTCGTACTCAGTTTTCAGCTAAACAGTTTAGTAACAGTGCTTTTGGAATCCAAAGTTGTAACATTTGTCAGCATAATTTTACAAAAAATCCAACGATTTTGATCAAAATACATAATTTAAAATAAGTTTTTCTCAGAAAACTCGAATATAGCCGTTTTATGAATATTTCTCAAAAATTACTACCCAAATCCCGACCATTGGGACTACTTTTTTTAAATAATCAAAAATGGGAATTCAAAATTCATGGCCTACTTCTCTACTTTAAGTGTCAGCTGTTCGGGGTGAAATTTGAAAGTAAGTAATAAAGTTTTGTAGTTAATACGTAGGTGGTATGTATTAATTTTTATTTAATTAACAAGGCTTCAGTTACTAAACCTGAGTACATCTTAAGTGGGTATGATTTTAAACGTAAAATTTGCTGAAATGACTCAGAGATTCTGCGAGATTCGCATTAAACGAGAAAGTTTCGTGCGACCAAAATTTTCAAAATTTGCGATTTTTCATTATTCAAATACCCACCGCCTACTTTTAATTTTCGGCAAGTGTTTTCAAAAGGAAATTGGCAAATAAGCCCTAACCTTTTGCCCTATAAAACTGAACTTTTGCACAGAGGTTCCCTTTAAAATGTATACAAGCAATAAGGATGGGGTAAAATAGAGAGTCAAAATTTGTATGTGAACATTTTTGATTTTTGATCTTTGACAAAGTCTTTGACTTAAATATAAACATACAAAGTTTCAAGTTTATACGGCTAATGGTTCGTGAGATCCCATTTCCCACCCAACCTACCAATTGGACATTGGACCACAAATCGATAAATTAGGAAAAAAAATCATGAAAATCGAACGAATGGTTCTCGAGTTATGAATGGACTAACAGACGGACTTTGCATTTTTTATAGAAGTATGAATAGGTGCCTAACTGACTAATCACGGCACACTGCACAGGCTAAGCCGCTGAACATTTGACATTTTGACAGTGCATGTCCTGAGTGACATGAAGACCCGCTAAGAGTTTGAGGAAATATCTTCTTCTCCTGCTAGGACAAAACAACTTGAAGGGTACAACCATGAACCATCTTCAAAATAGCCGCCCAGAGAACAAGAAATGCTCAAGAGATTCGTTCCCCGAAGTTCAATCACAAAGCTCAAGGACAACTACTTGTGGACGACGAAATAAAGTGGTGACAGTATTTTTTTTTTAATACTTCTCTCGGGAAAGGCGAACCTATAACGCTTCAACAGCGCCCCGAGATGCTTGTAGATGCATGTTAGTTCTGCACTTAAATTGCTGCAAATTGTAATCTTCAGGAAATATATCCCCAGGAAGCGTGTTCCAGAGTTTGCTTGTCCTGTAACAGAAGGAGTTTTGGAAAATAGATGTACTCGCGGTTGTCAGGTGTACTGTATGGTCATGAGCATTAGTTGCCTGTCTTGAGGGGCGCCCAAAAGTTGCATTTCGAGGGATAATGTCTTTGAGTTGCTCAGAACATCTACTATGGACGTACCTGTAGAACAAGCATAGGTCGGCGACTTGTCTGTGCACTAACGGTTGTAGATTTGATGTGAGTGTAGAGTCTCCAATAAGTCGAACTGCTCGTCTCTGTATGCTGTCAAGTAGATTAAGTGAATGTTTTGGGGCCGAGCTCCATATATGGGAACAATATTCCAGGCCTGGTCTAACCTGTGCTTTGGTGATATGGGTGGATGTTTTTGGAGGGAAATGGGTATCGAATTAGTTCAAGAGAGAGAGTGTCCATTCTCTGATCCATTCCTACCTAGAATCTTGGATCTATAAATAATTGTGAAGCAAATATTGATGTCGACATCAGTCATCAAGTTAGTAAGCATAGGGTGAATGAAGTGACTCTGCTATCTTCTGTGTCCGAAAAATGTCTTCTTAGCTAAAAGGACGGCACTACACCGCAGTTGCTCGTCCGGCGCTCACATACGGCTCGCAATGCTGGGGAATAACCAAAAAGTATGAGAGAAAATTAACAGCAGATGGGATGAAGATGATTCGCTTTACAGCAGGAGTAACAAAGCGATGGAATTAGAAGGTCGAAGATCCGACTACGCCTTCACGTCGAAGAACCCATGTCGAAAAAATTGGAGCACGACCGGATCAGTTTGTATTGCCATGTTCAAAGGAGGGATCCTATGAACCCTATCAAAAAAGCAGTGTCAATCAATGTTTTTATGCAAATGCTGAAGAGAGGCAGGCCTAAAAAGCAGCATTTGAGACCGGAAGGATTACTTGCTAGAAAAAATGATTGAAGTCTCTACAGAAATTCACCCTTCCATTCCATAAACAATTCACATCTCTATAATAAATTAAACCTCATAACACAAAAACTGAACTCCCCATTCGAAAGGTAAAAATAGTATGCGAGTCTTTTAAATGGACTATTTATTGATAATACCTACGAACTTTAAGAACTTATTGTTATTCAATCGGGCGACAAGGGAAATGACATATTAACTCAATTGAATTCGGTTGAGTTATACAATTTTCCGATTGACACGCACGATTTCAGATAATATTTGGACAGTCAAAAACATGTTATTGGTATCTGTATTTTTGTCCTGGTATTGTGCGATATACCCCCGAGCCTATTTTTAACATGTTTTTGTCTCTGGAGTTTAGCGTCAGCCTCAGTTTCAGGTTCGGTAAATAATTGATTGGTTAGAAAAACCAAACTTTCAGTATTCCTCGTTACTGTTTTCATGTAAATATGTCAAATTGAACAATTCCAATCAATTTTATGTGGAAACGTGCGTACTCTTCGTGGTCGTTGTCAAAGGGAAAATAAAAAAGGGGGGGAAACGATTTAGATACCAAAACTACCTGTTCTTAGATAACCATGCAAGGCATGTAACCCCAAAAAAAGAATATGATATTTGACATAGATGTAGGTTGTGCCGCTCTAATAGATATTCTAGTCACAGACCAAATAATTTTCCATAATCGAAAAATTAGAGATTCCATGTTGGAGGCCATTATTACCCTATTTTTCCAATAGGCGATTGGTTTTTAGTTTTCTGTTTTTTTTTTTCTGTCTATATAGTAGGTATCCTTAGCTGTGTTATATTTCGACTTCTGGTAAGTGAATGTGAAAGGGGAGTTTAATATAGAGATGACATTTCTTGTCTGTTCATTATGTCCTACATCCTTTCTGATTGTGTGGTTATAAACACACCATGGACTTATATTCATGGATATACTTGTATACAACGCTATTTGATGCGAGTCGTATGCGAATGGGAATTGTTTTATTTTCTTTTCCATGTTAGAACTATTGTTGCCCATTAAAAAAAAAGTTTCAATAATAAATACTTAATCACTGTTCCTAGTGGATTTGACAAAAGAAAATCGACATACTTTTGACACGAGAACTAATAACCAAGAACCCTTTTTTGCCCCAAAAAAGAACATTAATTAAATTATTATATACTAGCGAAGGCACTGCACACTGTTCGTAGTGCAAAATAAAAAGATAAAAAATTCAATTTCAAATCCATTTAAATCAGTGATAAACAGTTTTTATTGTAATGCTCTGTGGTACACAACATTTTTTGTTGTAGAAATTGTTGCAGAAATCGTATTGCCTCGGAGTTCCTCAAGGATCCATTTTAGGACCTCTTCTCTTTTCCCTATATGTTAATGAGTTGCCTTCCATCGTCACTGGCTCCCATATTGAAATTTATGCTGACAATACGCAGCTACATATGAGTATTGATCACTGCGTCAGTTGCATAAATTCTGACTTGAACAAAATCTATACTTGATCACATCATTCTTTCCACATATCGTTCCCTTTCTGCGTTAAGCACGTATCTACAAAACATCCATTCTCCAGGAATTAAAAAAAAGAATAGCTTGCCTTAATCGAACACAATACACATGTCAAAAATCATGTCAATTTTTGACAGGCTGTCATCATATTGACCTCCAGGTTAGTCAAACTGTCAAATTATAAATAATAGAAAGATTTTACTGATACATGCGTTTAATTATTCCTGAAGAATATATGTTTTGTAGATACGTGCTTAACGCAGAAAGGGGACGATATACAGTACGGTTCACTTGTTTAGACGCACATGAGTTACGTTTTATTTCTTGTTTTTTTTTTTCGTATTACCTGGAACAAAGAGAAAAAAAAACTTATTTGGCAAAAAGGCAAAGATAATTTCAAAGTTGATGATGGACCCATAACGGTAGTTTTATAGTGTATGAATGTACCTTTCTGTCAAATAAGTTTTTTTTCTCTATGTTCGACGGAGCTAATACGAAAAAAAAAAACAAGAAATAAAACGTAACTCTTGTGCGTCTAAACAAGTGAACCGCACTGTATACCTTAATGATGGTAGATATGCAGTGCGATCTAATATGTTAACACCGTAAAAAATCTGGGTATGTTACTTAACAAAACGTTAACTTGGAGTGATCACATTAATCTTATAGTTGGGAAAGTTTGTTCTCTTTGGGCGACCCAATACTATACTCCTATAAAAACGAGAGTTCCTTTAATTAAAACCTTAATTACACCAATTTTAACTTATAGTTGCGAAGTTCTTGGAAAGTGCGACTCAAATAGTAATCGGAAACTTATAGTTGCTTATAACAATACAGCTCGATATATCTTCGGTCTTCGAAGATACGACCACATTTCACACTTCTTTTACAGGATCTGTAACATCACGTTTGACAGACTTTTACAGTACCGTACCATATTAATGCTGGATCACATAACCCTGAAACCTTTTTAACAGACTAACGTTTTGTACATCTATCAGGACTAGACAAATTTTATCCCCGCGCTATTCTTGTTTAACGTCCGAACGTCAATTTCTTGTTAATTCTACTAGACTCTGGAACTCCCTCCCTCGCTACATTAGAGAAATGAGACAGAAAAATAGATTTTCAACCAAATTAAAATCTTACTTGTCGGCCAATTAAGTATGTATCTAATTTTTTCCTTGTAATTGTTTTTATTATTTTATATTTTTATGTACCAACTTCTTATTGTATTTGTAAATTTTAATTTTAATTTTAATTTTTTTTTCGTAATGTACTATGTAAACTATGTAAAAAAAATGGCTTTAATAAGCTAAATAAACCACAAACTAACTATGAGAAGAAATACACTGGTGGATTTCAGAATAAAGAATCTGGTCGAAACACTTTTCTCCGGCAGCTGAAGTGTTACTAGTCGCTTGGGTCCAAAGACATGGAATATGCAAATAACACTCAATCAAGGTATAATTACTAGAAACAAACTGCTTTGGGCAATACCTATAGGTTGGTTCATACTGTACAAATTAGCATTACCAACGGGTAAAATACCAGTTGAACGGAAAATGTCTTCGGAGTCTGAACTGAAGAAGAGGAGCTGTCTGTGTCTCGTTCACATTGGATCATTATATGTAGTGTGTGAGAAATTTTAAACCAAGGATAGATAGGCACATCGCGGACAGGTCCAACAATAACAGAGAGTCCTCCTGCAGTGAAACTCTAAAGTCCCCAGCAGAATGAGAAACAATAATAATATTATATTTATTTTATCATTTTATATAAATTTTGTTTAAATAATTAATGCCAACTATATAATTATATTTTATGCATTGAACAAAAGAAAGTTTTCTCGGTTGAACAAAATACTACTCATACGCCTCAGTATACCATCTACCATCATAGGTTAGGTTAGGTTAGGTTGAATAGGGTGTGAGTTCATCACATTGGACTAGGCACCATAGTGGGCCCATCGCCATCCCTGGGGAACCTTAACGGTCAAATAACCTAAACCATTTCGCCCAGACATTTAATTTCCCTACAGAACTTGAAAATTGCTTCAATTTTGTTTGCGAGGCCAACCTCCTCCAAATTGTCGAAGAAGTACCTACCCAGGGATTTCCTCCTGTACCGAGCGATAGCTTGACATTCACAGAGGAGATGAGTTATATCCTCTGTGGCCTGTATGTCTTCGCAATACCTGCATACGTCTGTGTCTGTTAGACCTAATCTCATGGCGTGCTTCCTTAGAAGACAGTGCCCAGAGAGTATCCCTATTGCCATTCGTAGCCTTGATCTGCTGAGCTTTAGTAATTCTACAGATTTTTTCCGATCTAGCTTAGGCCACAGAGCCTTTGAGACCCTGTGCCCTACTATATTCAACCATCTCTGATCTGCCCTATTTTTAATATTCTCAAGAATAATTCTCTTGGCCACGGCCATTGGTGGTCTTATGCCCTCAATTGTTTCATTAGGTGGAAGCTCTGCTCCGGTTTTGGCCAGAACATCAGCCCGTTCGTTTCCCTCAATATCGCAGTGTCCGGGTACCCAACATAATCTGACATGGTTCTGCGCGCATAGTGCTCTGAGCATTGTGCGGCAGCTCCTGACTAGTTCAGATTTGATGATGAAGGACTCTAGCGCCTTTAGCGCAGCCTGACTATCAATGTAGATAGCGATATTCTTGTTGGATATTGATCCCATATCAAGTAGATCCGCAGCTTTTAGCACGGCCAGAACCTCTGCCTGGAACACACTGCATGTATCCGGAAGTCTTAAGGACACGTGTAGGTCTATATCCCTAGAGTATAAACCTGACCCTGTACCCTCCTTAGTTTTGGAGCCATCCGTATAGATCGAAATTTCATTATCATTCGAAACCTTATTCTTTTGCCAGTCCTCCCTATCTGGGTATTGTACTTCGTACGGTGTGTCGAAGTCAATTTCCCCCAAACTATCATCCGTTTTATCGGGGATGTTGGAGAAGGATTCCATTAGTATGGAACTATGTCCTACCTGTCTGGTTTTGAAGAACCCTGCGTTAGTTAGCCGAAGCGCACTGTTACCTGCTTGCATTTTTATTTGTAGGTCCAGGGGTAAAAGATACATAAACGCCTCTAGTGCAGCTGTGGGTGTGGTGCGTAAAGCGCCCAGTGATGGCAGTGCAGGCTGTTCTTTGTACCCTGGTCAGCATATCCCGTATATATAGCTTATTTGTGGCTTTCCACCAAACAAGAGCCCCATAGGTAAGGATGGGTCTAACCACCATGATGTATAACCAATGCATCATTGTTGGACTCAATCCCCACTTTTTTCCTGCTGTTCTCTTACAGACGAAGAGAGCATTATGAGCCTTTCGGCTTTCTTTTCTTTCCTGAACGTTAAGTTTCCAATCTACCATCATTGTGGCAACTAAGAAAGATGTGCAAAAGTGTAACAACTTTAGACTGAACATTTTGACTGAATAAATCAAATAGGTATCTAAAAAATAAAAAAAAGGAAAAGTGTTATCATCGGCCTGGCCGATCTTTTTTAGGCTCCACTTCACTGCATACAATACATGCAAAATGTTAGGCATGTACACAACACATGGGTTTAACATTGGTTTTGTATGGGAGGTACCAGAACTACTCAACCGACTTAGCCTATTGTCAATACCAACCTGACGATGATAAAAAGAAATCCTCTCACAAAATTTCATTCGCCAAGGTCGATTCGCTTGGACTCTATCGTAAATAGCGCCAATGCAAATGGACAAACTAAACTCGTAAATAAGCTGATTGAATAATTATAAAGACGTAAATATCCAAAGTTCTTACATACACCCGTATTTATCAGGAACATAGGATGTGGAGGTGCCATTTATTGTAAATCTTGAAATTACTTGGAGTTCTAAATCTCTTCCATATAGCTTTGATTTTTGATGTTGTTGTTGATTTCCCAATTCCCCAATGTCTGAAAATATAAAAAATCTTTTAAAATCGTTAATTCTTAAAGAGAAGTTGATTCCTCCAAGTGCTTCTTCGGGTGTATAGTTCACCATAATGGGAATATTGACCCGTTAGATCCACAGTTTGATTTAATGGTCAGCCAGCCTCGCTATGAGAGCTTTGCACTTTTGGAAAGTGCTCTGCGAGGCACTTTTAAAGCGTCTGTTTGCGAAACCGCTGAGCTTAACATATCCACCTTGCTGAATCTGTAGTCCAGCCAAACTCTTGCCAATTGCAGAGCATCCCGATTTCTCGGACACCACACTACAGGTGTCAACTACGGTGGATGTGTCGGAGTCGGGCAAATCCTCATCTCCTTTTCTGGCACGGTCTTGAAGTTTGGATGGGGTCCACTTGACACCGAGAAGTTGTGGTCGTATGCTCTATAGCACAAGAGTTGTTGAGGCATCAGTCTGTAAGTTTTTATTTATTTTGTTCGAAATATTGATCCCACTAGTATTCGGGAAAGAAACATCACCCATGCCGGAGCCCGGTACGGTACAGGAAGGCTTGTTTAAAACCGAAGGTCACCTGGTATTCGGAGTCCGCATGTTGGCGACTAAGCACTCTCTTAGCCACGCATCCCTCAGTAGCATATATGCTGTTCCACCTTGGATTCGAGATTTGATAGTGCGTTTTACTCCCCATAAGCAGGTCTTAGTTAGTTGCTCCTCAACAGCCTTCACACGACTACCGCCTCCGACAGCATAGCCCATTGAGTCATTGCAACATTAAGCCTTCGCACCGGCGGCGCTTATACGATTGCGCACACGTCAAGGTCCCTGCCCCTATCGAAGGAGTTAATATAATTTCGTTAGTGTGAGTTTTTATTTTAGGGACGAATGGAACTACAATTTGATGCCAAGTCCGAATGACTCAATTGAGAAGCTTTTTCATGACAGTTTTACTATCGGATGTTTGTCAGACATTCGCGAGACGTGACGCAGTCGAAAAAAATTGAAGATATACATAATTTGTGTTTTATGGGGATTGAACCTGGGACCTCTCGCATAGTGTTGCGCGATAATCCAAAACCGCATCGATATATCGATGTTTTATTATCAAGATGAAAATATCGATGCAAAAAAAAAATCGACCCAAAAAAATCGATAGTATCGATAATATCGGTTTATATGCAAACTTAAAATTTTCCTGAGTTTTCTATTCATTTTTTATTGAAAAATTATTTTTATTATTTAGAGGACTCAATCAATTTCTATTTGAAAAAGGAAATAATTCAAGACAAGAATTTAACTTTTTTTTTTAATGATTTTTGAAAAAAAAAAAAAAAAAAAAAAAAAATTACAGCTGAGACAGTGGAAATTGAGTGCGCAAAAAAATCGGGATGAATACATCGATGCATCGATAATATCAAAAATAAATTATCGAGTGAAATAATCGATATTTTTTTACGAAAATATCGATGAATCGAGTGATTCGATATATATCGCGCATCACTACTCTCGCACAGTAGTACAGCACACACTTACCAATAGCTACATATCTATGTCTTTTATTACGGTTGTGATAATCAAATCGTACGTTTTTCTCCGTACAAGTACAAAACGGATCTGTATAGCTATTCAAATACAATTACAATACCTACACATCAACTGCGCATTATCAGGTTAGCACACTTCCTCGCGCAAGCGATTCCAACCAAACTAAAAGAGCTAACATTTTTAAATTATTGTTTCTTATGGCCGATACAATTCTATTTAAATAAAACTACTGTTTTTGTATATTTTTCTTATTTCAGATTTTTTTATTTCTTAGAAAAATTGGTTTTGGCGATGAATACTCGAAAGTCAGAAACCCAGAGAAGTGTGGGACTCTAACCGCACTAAAAACACCTCCTTAATAATGATCAATCAAAGAACGATCGACAAAATGAGTTGCGTTTAAGAATGTATTATACCTAATTTAAATACGGGTTCTCAAATTTTTTAACTTTTTTTTATATTTATTATAAGTTCGTGAGGTTTGTTTCTTCTTAATCTACGAATATGTATTATATCGAACATTTAAAACGCCTTCTATCTCGGGAATAAAATGCATCTACAGATACAGACGGGTATAGTGAAACACTAATTGACAAACTTATAAAAAAACACATGCTAAAAATTAAAAAATCAAACCTCACAACTTTATTCTCACAAAACAAAAAACTTAACAACCAAAACAATAAACGCGCTTCGATGACGTATGCCCCCTCAATCACCAATAAACTAATACCAAAACTAAAAGGCTGTGATATAGTCTTAGTTGTGACTAATAATTACAAATTGAAGAATTTACTCGGTTCGACAAAAGACAAATCAACTTCGCAGGAGATGTCTGGTATTTACCAGTTTAATTGCTGCGAATGCGAGGATAAATACATTCGACAAACCAGGCGAAACATCTTAGCCACATAAAATACAACAGACCGGAGAAATCTTCCATTGCTTCACATATTTTATCACACAGAAACCCTAATATTTCTTTTGACAATGTAAAAATATTGAAACAAATATCTAACTCTAATCAATTAGATGCATATGAAAGTATTTTCATACATAAAAGCAATAATTTAATGAACGCTGGTGCAGGAAACATTATTTCACCTTTGTTTACCTTATTGTAATTTTCTTTCCTTTTTATGCTACTTATTCGTAACTTTTCTAATATCAGTTTGTTTCTCATCTGTTAATTTTCTCTCTCTCTTAATCTGAACTGTTTAACTCTCAGTAAGCTACACTGTAAATCAATTTTGTTTTTGTTATTTAAGTCAGTTTTTGCCCTTTGTTTTTTGTACACTATTAGAGTATTGATGATGATGAGTCGAATAAAAAATATAAAAAAACGTGAAAATACACTTGTTTTAATGTTTTTTATTTGTTTTCTTTAATGGTCATTAAGGTGCTCGTCTTCGTATTTTAAACTATTGTAGATACAGACGCTCATTGTTTTGGCCCGGGAGCGTTCCCGTGAAGATTGGTCAAAATTGGACAAAGGGGCGTGGCACCGCCCATACAAAAAAAAAAAACATTCAAAATCGTATATATGTCGAAAACCGCCGAACCGATTGAGCTTAAATTTACAGACAATCTTACGAAAGAACATTATTATCTAAGATCTAAGCAATACAATTTCTGTGCACGGGCCAAGCCGGACGGGTACAGCTAGTTTCTAATACTTATACTATTTAGACTTTTTATTTAGACTTAGATTAAATTTTACTTGTGCACTTTAAAATTCGTTACAAAATACATTTTAGAAAATAAATTAGTTTACATGGCATTGCCGTCTGCCTGATTGGCAATATAATTCATATAATGTACATGTAAATGAAAAGTATATAATATTTATCAAAAGTTGTCTGATATTGTAAGCAATTTTACAAAGTTTGAATAAACTAGGAACATTTACATCGTTGAGGAGTGTTATGACTTGATTCTCTGATAGGATATCGCTTGCCCAGATATTCCTTCTCGTTTCTATCAATATTGGACACCTCTATCAATAAAATTATGTGTATCCTCCCTTTCTGCAAAGTTACACAAGCTGGGTAGTTGTCGTAGATCTTCTCTGTGTGGTATCTAATTAAGTTGTAGAAGTTCGCCCCACAGCCTTAAGATCATCGCTATTTAATCAATACTGCATTCATCTCTAAAATAATTATTCTTCAACAAATTTTGGTTCAAGTGGCTGTAGATAGTTCTGTGTAACGATTCCTCAGCTATCTCTAAGTACCGTTACCCAACTTGTTCATCGGTATATTCAATGATTTTGTAAATCTGGTTCTTCAAACACCTTACGTCATCGTGATTAATATCTATATTACAATTTCGATCTAATGCCAACCACTCTTTGTTGCATCCAGACCTACTTTGTAGATATAGCTTGTAAGGCTGATATTTTTGGGAGTCGATAATCCGCCATGCTAAGCACCTTTACTATATAATCCGCTTGGAGTTTCAGATTATAATCCCATTTCTCATTTGCACGGGTTCTACCTCAACCTTTTTTGAATACCAAATTGACGATCAAATTCCATAACCTACAGTAACTACAAATGCGGGTGATCATAAGCTGTAAAGCTTCTGGAGAGTATACCAAAAGCACTATGTCATCTGCGAATAAGAGTGCCTTGATCAGCACGCCTGCTTACATTATTCCTCCTGGCAAGAAGTCAATTATGTCTTCTATGAAAATTGTGAAAAGGCTTGGACTTAAGGAGCAGCCCTGTCTTACCCCAGAGCACGATTCAAACCAGACTGATAATACGTCCCCGTTCCAAACAGCTGCTTTAGTATCACTTTAGAAGATTGATGTGAAGATTTCATATGCTGCATTTAGAAAAGAAATACCCCTAACCCTATAGTGGGTTTAATAGAAGAGAATATTAGGTTCTAGATCGTTGCACATAACATACTTCCCACCGTTGAGTTTTCTTGCACGCTTCCAAAAGTCCACTGAATTATTACAACGCGCCAGTCGTCGAGCCTCTGCTTCATAGTGATGCTTTATTTTACATAACGCCTTAAATTCACTATTTGCTTTAATATAAGAGTCCTTTTATTTCTTTGTTTGTTACTTGGGTATGAGCCCTTAATTTGTTCAATTTGGCTGAAATCGTCCTCGGAATGTACCTGTAGTCGTTCAATGAGTTGCCTTTCATATACGTAGATGCCTTGCCATTCCATATCAGCTTAGGGAGGAGATTCATACCCCTCACTCCCACATCATCTGCTGTCTTAAGAACGTGATTACAATCGGAAGATGATCCGAGTATGGTACATGCTTTACCTCGAGGTCTCCATTAACCCCTTACTATAGTCTATAGTCAATAACCAATGTGCACTGATTTTCCTCTCTTTATAAAACTAGAATTTTAATAAAATGTGCGCTCTCTTCTAAAATCTTAAAATTAAATTATCCGTTATATTCGTCCTCAGGACTCATTCACAAATATTTGGACAAAATGTTCATGACTCGTGGAAGTACCAAATATCCACCAACATTTTATTTTTAACGAGTGCTTTCCACACGCTCTTTTATTTTCACGTCAACGACCTTATTTATTATACATATCTTGGGATAGTTAAGTTGTTTCCATTCGCTATTTGAAGCAACTTAAAGTTCGTTGTTCATACGAACCCTTGAATATAATACCATAAACTTGTGTTAATATTTTTATCCCTGGGCTATTAATATTCCTATAATGTAAAGAGACGGAGAATAAATTTAATGGCGTCATAAAGCTTACTGGATTTAATGTTTTCAGATTTCATCTGTCCCACACTCAAGTTTGAATTTGTATCTGTATAACGTAGTACAAATTATTTAGTTATAATTGGATTGTTGTCGCCGTTTAACTTTTCCGAGTACAAGAGTCATACCGACTCTGTTGACAACAATATACATTATGTAGATTTATCTATATGGTTCTAGTGTTTTATGACCAACAATTTGCTATTAAATTTAGCTGTCATCAATAATTAATAGATATGATGGCAAGGAAAATCGTGGACATTTGAATCATTGCCATAAAAGAAAACAAGAAGGTATTTAACGAATTGAGATACTTGATTCACTTGGCTTCTCGAAAACTGTTCAAGGTGACGCGAAACACTTGACAATTGGTTTCAAAGATAAGCAGGAAAGCTTTCTATCTGCAGTCTTAGGACGGAAGTGAAATATCATTCAAATATGCAATTCTAAAGATAATTTTTCTTCTTTTGCATGAAATGGACGGACCCATTGGCATTGAGCAATGCGGAATATATGTGGCATATTTTAGTCCCATGTATAGATGAAATCCTTTTTGCTAGAAGTTTGCAGGTCTGAATGAATAGAATCCGGACATAAGTCCTTAAGGCACTAGAGAAGAGGGTACTCTTCAGTCATTAAAGTAACCTGGAATGTTTGGAAACAAGAAAGGGGATTGCTCAAATTAATCTTGTATACCACTTTTGTAAGTCTCCCGAAAAACTTTTCGTCAAAATTGTTGGAGACGCGTTTCATAGTTGTGTTTATAGTAAAGATTGGGGTGTGAGCATTACACTATTCCAGGCAAACCAGTTATTTGCTCTCAGAGAACTATGTATTACCGGTATTGGGAGTTTTTCCAAGTCTTAGCCATATGATCATGAGATTTGGTCATCGATCAAAGCAAAAAGATTATGGGTTCAAGGTCTCAAAATGAGATTTCTTCGCTGTACTGCTGGAGTGAATTGTAGAGATAAGGTCGATAAGCTACTTATCCGAACGGGTTGGTCCAGTTACCAAGATAAACAGAAACACATGTCCCCAACAAGTATTTCAAGACATGCTATGCAATCCGTGACATCAGGCAGGTGTCAAGCTAGATTGGCTCAGGATCTCCCACAAAATATATAAACTTAATATAATATAAACTTAACATGAAAAATGTGACAGGAGACCTCGTCATATTAGAAGGACTACTAAACTCTGGACAAAGTGAGTACTACCTTCCTAATGAGTCGTATAAATAGCGCACTGCATGCTAATGTAGCGTTTCCTCAAACAAAATTTGGTGATTATCGTTATCTTCCCCATTGCAGGAAAACTGTTGAAAAATGTCGTGTAATCCACCCACAACTGCTGAATAATGTTGCTCGTAAAGTATTTAGAGCATAAAAACTTATAGGTGGAGGAGGGAAAACCAAGACACAGTTTTCACAATACACATGCATAAGGGGGTAGAAGCCATTATATTTCGTATCCTAACCACAATGTCGATGATCGCTATTTTATTAACCCTGTCAAAAGGATTATTTATGCCTTGCATTTTCTGCTACTCCTCACTATATACTACTCTTATATACTACTATGCCGGGGGTGAATAATATCTGACGCTTGCTCATAAACCGCCAACGAAAAATCGTAAATATTATCAAACTTAAACTCCCCCACCGACGACGATGAGCAAAAAGGAAGAATTGGGAAATGTATCGGTTTAGTAGATTTTATGTTGATGTTTCTTTAAAAAGTGCCAAAACCATTGCCATCTTATTTTATCGCTACGACGCTACCCCAATAACTCTGAGACACAAGAAATGTTTTGTTTTATATCACTTCTGAGACGATGAGCGTTTTATGGTTATTCCCTGTTTCAATAATTCGTAGCCTACGCTTGATATTTCCCCGAAGCGGTTTTTATAATAATTTTCCGATAGAACCACTTTCCTCTTAGGAATAGAATGGAGGGAGTGTTGGTACTTGGTAGACCAAAAAATATGCTTCAACGTTTTCTCCTAGTTTATTAATAATATTATATGGATGAATTTCTGACAGACACTTTAATTCCTTTCATTTATTATTTTTGTTTTTAGCCTTAGGGATAAAAATACAAAACAAAAAAGAGAACAATATTAAATGGAACTTCCTTTGTATACTGTTTCTGACGAGACGTTTTTATGAATGGCATTAAAATATGATGCTCAATCACGATTTATTCAGCTTTAATGAAAAAAAAATATAATAAAATCTAATGAATTGAATTGAAAAATTTAAAGAGTCAAGCTTAAAGGCTGAAAGGCAAATACGAGTTTGCACAGGATTTACGAATTCATTGACAAAATTGCTAGGAAATCGCTGGATGTTTAAAGTATGTACAAGGATATTTATACGAAAATAATTTTCAAGTCAATTATAAATTAAAGAAATAAATACAGTTTGTAGAGTGTAATCATTCATTACTATTATTAAACATTAAGTGGCCTGTACACCTGTACTCCTATACGATCATATTGGTTTTGTATGAGTGGCACCTCAACATACAGACAGACAGACGGACATGGCTCAATCGATGAAGAAGTTTATCTGATTCAGAATATACATACCTATACACTCCATGGGGTCTCCGGTGACTCCTTCTTGACGTTACAAATGTAATGGCAAATTGCATATTATACCTTCCTGTTGAGGGTATAAAAATCCGTAGCCCTAATTGTTGAGCGTGAATCTAAAGCAGATAAGAAGAATTAGGAAAATCCTCATAATAATAGTATAGATGAATATGATATTTTTTTTTTAGGTATTGTGCAGCTAAAGTGGATGTGGGGAAGGGAAACACGCCTCGGTGCACACTTGCGTTTTTTTAACGAACGGTGCAGCGTAGACACGAGAAATGCGGTGCGTGCGTTGTGGTGCGGGTAATCCGGGCAGATTACAAAATCAAACCTATGTTGTGTACCTAATGTAGATGTCCAACGTGGGCACGATTTTGCGGTAAATGCGAGCGTTGCGATGTCCCCGCATCTCACTCATTGTTTGAAAATCAAACTGGTTTGATTTAGTCGAATGTTTTTATCTATTTCTATACATATTTATACATATTGCAATAGTTGTATCGCGTTGCTTTTTTCGATTTTTTAATATTCTTACCGAAGCCAATTTACACAGAATAACAGAAGGTTTTTGAAGCCATCCGAATGAACGCATTATTGTGTCCTAATTGGACACTTTCCGCATTCTCCGCAAATAAATACGATGCAAAATCACGTTATAGTAGGTAGTAGGTACTCACAAATACCTACTGGTGGTTTCCACGAAAACTGCTGCGTCACCGCAGAGCAGATGCGGTTGTACATTTCAGTACATTGCTTATTATTGAGTAGTGCACACCATGCGTCATTTTGCCGCTAATTTAAATTCAAAAGAGAGATAATCAAGCATGGAAGAATTTGATTTGTAATTATTTATCAGTGAAATAAAAAAGTTTCCAGAAATATGTAGTGTTGCTTGTGAGGCATACCAATACCATGACCGGCAAAAGAAAAGAGCGGCTCGGATCAGTCATCAGTGTTTGTCGAGTATTTTGTGACTAACTTACCCTTACTGACTCCGTAACGCTCCTTACTTTTCATACATTGTTTTTATTTTTTTATATTAAATAAAAGTATCTATGCGGTGGGTATTTGAATAAGTTTTAAAATTATCAAAATTTGAATTTTCCCACTAATATTTTTTTTTATATTTAACTTTATGTCCATTTTTCAAAATGTTGGGAAATCGATTTTTAAAGTTCAGATTGAAAATTTTTGTTTATATCAGAACATTTTTGGTTGGTATTGATTTTTTCTGAAAGCCTTGACAATTTTGTTTATAAAACAAGACAGAGAAATTGATTTTCTTTTATTTTGAATTAGTTATAAATTAAAATCAACGAGGAAGTCATTTTGGATATTGAACAAAGTTATATGGAGTGACAACAAGTTGGTAAAATTTTTGGACATTGAACAAAAAAACACAATATTGAACAACATAGAAAAAAACACAAGAACAGAGGAAACATAAAGTTGATTATGGCATATAGAACAGAAAATAGTTTTATTGTTTAAAGCTGATTTAATAAAGAATTTTGAAAGAAACAAGAAAAACTTATAATATTGTAATGTTTTCTTTTGGAGCCAATCAAAATCATGTGGGTTTAAGTTTGTTTCTCAATTCCAATCTTTATACATATCAAAAACTTAAAAAAAAAAATAGCTACATTCTTCTTTTAGGAACGAAATACAAAACAGAAATTCTTTTTCTTTAGCCAAAGTGCTTATTTTATATACTTTCTAACTATCTGAACTAAAGTTAATACATTTAACTTAAAAAAAAAAAATAATAAAAATACATAACAGTCTTTATTAATTCACTTTTGTCACAGGACTAGAATAACAGCATTTTGTTAGGTACATTTTATAATAATAAAAATATAAATTTGCTTCAAGTAAGAACTTAAAAAAAAATAATAGTTATTACATTGTAGGTATTTAATGATTTCTCATAATATTTTCATAAAAATGTCGGTCTTGTAAGTTTGGGATGTATGGTAACATGGCTTGAATATCTTTTTTCTTTTCCTTTGTTAGTTTTATGTTGAAATTGCTTTGTTTGACTTCTGGAAGTTTGTCACCTCTTCCAGATCTTGTAATTTTTGAAATCCTCAGTGTGTTGTTTTTTACAATTCATACAAAGAAGGTCACTGTTTTGGTATTCAATTTGTTTACACTCTTTAAAAGGAATGTTAAGGTCCAAACTAGCCTTATTGAAAATTTGGAAATCTTCTTTTTTAGTTGTGATATTTTAAGCTTAATTTTGCTATAGTTCTTTCCGTTTAGAATTCTTATCAAGGAAACGGGGCTATAAACGTCTAAGTCCTCTATTCCACTGTGAACAGCATCAACTCCTTGCACTTGAGAATGCCCAGGTTCAGAGTATTTGTGTGTTAATTTTTCAATGTTTTTATTAGCTTCCATGAATTTAAGAATTGCTAACGACACCATTCTATTCTTATTTTGGGGGATGCAAGCATTGGACCACAAAATTATCTTTTTGGTTTTTGGAAGATCTTTTAAAACGTTTTTTAAAATAACGGTGAGGCAAGATGCTATGTCATTTCCTGAACCCCCACTTAGCGTTTCATGTCAAATTCCACAATAAGTTATTTCGTTATTTTGACAAAATCCTGTCAAGTTATAGACAGCATACTTACGCCTATAATAGTAACTTGAGACGTTTGCCTTAGGGAGAGAAAAAATGTTTTGAAGGTCATAAACCATAATTGCCGTATCTTCACGATTATTTGTTCGATCGATATCGCACTTAGCACTTAGAAAAGAAAAAAAATTGGTTCCTTTATTAGATTGAAACCTCATCCGGCAATTTAGGTTCGGGTGAAGATAAATCAGTGTTGCCACTAAAAAAAAGCGAATCCGGTCAAATCTGACCGAATGTCCGGATTTTTATTTTCTAAATTCAGTCAAAAATTCCGGTCAAAAGTTAAAATGAGAATTTTTGACCTGAAACCCGGTCAAAAAGAGAAAATACCTATACCTACCTATACAATTTACCAATTTTTATGTTCACCTGCATTATCGATGTTTAGAAAACGTTTTTATAATATGTGAATCTTGAGTTTGTGAACTTGTTTTTTATTTCGTTTGTTTAAAATTTACTGAAACTAATTTTTCATTTTATAGGACATGTTTTAAGTTCTGAAATACACTTTTAGTACATGGCCATACATGTACCTGTGTCCAGCGACACAGGTAGATTTTGAGTGATTAAAGGAGAAATGTAGATAGCATAGAAAATCTACTTTCAGAAATAATTCTGGTACGTTCTGTTTCGCACCATTTTGCTTTCGATACAAATCTTCATTTGATTTTTGTGTTGATAGAGTGAGGACGTCAAAAACGGGCGTCCGCTTCGGCTTAACCATAGAATTTGTTTGTGCTTTCAAGTTCACTGTTCTTTTACCTGCCAAATTTAATTTCATTGCAATGACGCCTGGTTTTTGTGTGTAGCCAAATCGTTAATGGAAATGGAAGTCATGGGAGGACGTGTATGGCCAGGCCATGTACTAAGGCCGTGTGTCAATTGGGCTAAATAATTATTCTCGGATAATTTTCTGACACTTGAAAAGAGTAGTTCACCTAACTCCAATCTGAGATTTATCGAATTTCACACTTTAATTAATTGAAATTCATTGTTTAATATCCTCTCAAAATTCTAGCAAAAGAAAACGTCAAAAAATTAGCCTATAAGATAATTTATTATCCTGCTCCCGGAGCAGAATTCCATGCGTGATGTTGTAGTCGCATTATTCGCATTAAATTTGTTTATGATTGAACTTGGGAGCATGTTCGTAATGTATCTATGGCAAAGTTTTATTGAAATCATAGAAATCTATCTCCATTTATTAGTCAGTAGGGCAACTTTATTTTTCCAGTCAAAAAAGGGTTTTCCGGTTAGAAACAATTTTCGTTCAGGTCAAAAAACGGTTAGGCCGGATTTCAAAATTTTCTCCGGTCAGAGTAAACAGATTCCGGTAAGATATGACCGGAATCCGGTCAGAATGGCATCACTGAGATAAATATTCGATTCGCTAGATTACACACTGCAAAATAATAATTAAAAACATTAAATCACTGTAACTGTAGTTAAAACTTACATGTCTTTGGAGTCACAATGCACAGCAGGTACTGACGTGCTTATCCACCGAAGGATCAGGACTGAATAAGAATATACGGAAATCAAATGCCACAATGGTGATCTCGTTTGATATTGAATAAAAGAGAATGAAGGTATACGGTTGGATATTGAACAGAAACTAAAATTAATTGGATATTGAACAAAATAGAAATGAACAAAGTACATTCACATATTGAACAAAACATCCAAAATTGTGGATATTGGACAAGATAGAAATTATGAAATAAGTTTTTTTTAATATTCTAAGAATTGTTCAATATAATACAAAAAAGATGAAAAGCAGTTTATTGAACAAAAATGAGATGACAAATCGTGAAAAAAGTGGCCTATTGAACAAAACTCTGTAACTTGTAAAACTTGAAAACTAAAAGATATAAAGGGTCCGCCAAATAACTTTTTTTTTTGAAAATGCTATAAAAAAAAACTACGGAATATTTTCTCAAATTTATTTTTTTATTTGAAAGTACAATCCTTCCGGTTAATAATGGAAAATAATTTTATTCAAATGGCTGCCTCGGCTGGCCATGCAGTAGCCTACACGATCGGTCCAATTTTTAAGCACATTATCGATTGTGTGCAGCTGTATTTCACCAATGGTTTCACGAATATTGTCCTTTAAAGCGTCAATTGTCTCTGGCATGTCGGCGTAACACTTATCTTTTACGGCACCCCACAAATAATAGTCCAACGGTGTCAAATCGCAGCTCCGCGGTGGCCAAACGACATCAGCTCTGCGGTTGATAATGCGATCTTCAAAAACAGGGCGCAAAACATCGAGTGTAGCTTCGGCTGTGTGGCACATAGCGCCGTCCTGTTGAAACCAAATGTTGCCAATATCCTCCTCTTCAATTTTTGTGAACAAAAATGCGTTCAACATGGCCCGATAACGATCGCCATTGACTGTACGGCCACTCCTTGCTCATTTTCGAAGAAAAATGGCCAATTATGCCTCTGGACCAAAATCCGCACCAAACAGTGACTCGTCTTGAGTATATCGGCTTTTCAATGTATGCGTGCGGGTTTTCTGTGCCCCAAATGCGACAATTTTGCTTGTTTACATACCCGCCAAGATCAAAATGAGCTTCTTCCTTCTTCTTCCAAAATCCGTACGCAATTTTCGCACACATTCTGCAACATTACCATGATTTTCAAAGTAATGTCGCAATATTTCCCAGCTTTGTTCAAGCGTATACACAACCATATTCCTTCAGCGGAAGGATAAAACTAATTATCTGTCAAATCAGACATGAGGTGTTACCATTCGCGAAATAAGCACAGTTGAAAAAAAAAAAATGTTAGATGGCGGACCCTTTAAAACAAAATGGTTTGCGCCAAACGAAAGAGCGTCTCAAAATTATGAAGACTGCATACATCACTCAATTTCGTAAAAAATGGCCTTTAGAACAAGATAGCTAACTACTAACTACTACTTTTCATTTATTTAAATTTTCTTCATGGTTCAAACTTACAAACTCAATGAAACTGATGCTCGGCAGGTGCTTTCAAAAGAAAATTGACAAATAAACTCCCCTTTACCTTAGAAAGCTGAAATTTGCACAGAGGTTCCCTCTAAAATGTATAGAAGCAAAAAAGAAGGGGTAAAATAGACGGTCAAAGTTTGTATTGGAAGATTTGTTTTTCTGATTCGATCGACTTCAAACACGGTTTGTGTACTCCATATAAGAAATAAAGAAAATACATTTTCATAACTCACGAACCGTTCGTCGTATCAATTTGAAATGTTGTACATTGATAAAGAAGTAAAAAACATGTATCTAGTCATAAATCTAAATCAACACATAAAAAAAAACTTCAACCCATTTTAGGCAATAGGTACTTCGCTACGTATTTATAGATAACAGATCCACTAAATGCTCCTCATGTACTTTCATAGGTTTCCTTCGTGAAATGTATTTAAATATAAAAGACCACCATCAGGTATAAAATAATCTGCCAACTGATTGCTTCAATCGATTGATTAGGTGCTCCATAAATCGTCAAATCGTCGTCCTATCGTCAATACATTTTCGACATTAAACCCACCCCTGGCTCTTACACAATTATGGACAGCATGTCTTAACCAAAAGTATTGATAAGTTCAAATTTGCGTTGATAGGTTTATGAAAGATTTTCCACTTATTGGAAAGTATTCAAAATGCGCACTCTACATACCTTCTGGGGCCTGGCACGAGGCAACCTGTAGTTGAATATCCGTTTTTAGTCCGACAAAACTTTACCCCGCTAAAAGGTCTCATTATGTTTTTTGAAAGTGCAAATGCATGTTACATTTTTAGAGATGGAATTTAAAAATCTAATCTCATTTTCTTCATCTAATCTCATTTTCTTCATCTAATCTGATTTATGTATGTAAATATGTAGATATGTAAAAACCAAATCAATTAAATCACATAATCAATTATTAAAATTGCATAATTATAATCTAAAGTGCACTATTGTACATTACTTAAAAATCACTTACCTTAGAGTTACAGCAAGCATTTCAATAGGAGGTATGGACAATCTCATATGTGTATCCTGAGATTTGATTGTTGGTGAAACTTTAACTGCCAACTCATCAAAAGATTTTACACTTACCTATTCGAAAATAGTTAAAAAAAAACTTTTCAGAATTTTCCCTTATATTTGTAAATGATGTATAAAATATTCCTTTTGTTAGCCGATGATCAACAAAAAGATGTAGGTACCCAATAACCCAATTTAAAAAATCAAAATAAAATTTATTTAAGTAGGTGGTTACCATTCCAACCATTCATTTGTGTGCGTTTCTATGTTTGGGACAAATGGAAGGGACCTACAATTTTATGCCGAGTCCGAACGGCTGAATTGAGAACCTTTTCTAGAACAGTTATACTCTCGGATGTTTGTCAGACGTTTGCGAGAGGTGGCGCAGTAGAAAAAAACATTAAGATGTAATTTGTGTTTTTGCGGGGATCGAACCTGGGGTCCGTCGCACAGTAGTCCAGCATACTAACCACTAACCAGTATATACTACTGCGCCCAGTTGTACGTAGATTCTGATAATTTTTGACAATATTTCAATCGCTGATAGCTTAAATAGAAATGGCCTCTTTTGACTATGTCAAAGGTAGCTCTGAGGTCCACGAAAAATACATTACAGTAAAATACGTAAAGCTCTGATCCACTATCGTCAAATTGGCTCAAAAACCAGCCTGAAAAATGCTAAGGACGCTATTGCACAGAGCTCAATTACCTATGGTATAGATCTTGAGTGAACAGCAGTTTTTAGATTCCTCCATAACTTTTCGGTAGAGAATGACCAATTTTTTAAAAATTACACATTTATGTTGGAGGTTTTACAATATTCCGTGAATGCTGTAGATAGATATTGCTCTATAATGTATGGATCAGCTTGAATGCCGTGTGGCCCAGAGGCTTTATTATTTATAATCTTTTGTATAGCTACCAATATTTTTGACACCACTTGTGGAAGGGCAAGAGAAACCAATTTTTGTTTTCCGACTGGAAGTAGGGGACCTCGAAAACAAAAGTGGTTAGTTAGCAAGCACATTTACATTGAATGCAGTCGTAACCTTTTTTCAGACTCTAACAGTCGAAACCTACGGAAATTGCGCCAACAATTTTGAGCCTCCACAGCTTTTCTGGCCTCTAGATACAAGAATTAAAAATAAACTTTGTTGGTTTTTTTAAAAAGTTTTAGAAATATATCTTACCACTTCGTACCACTTCGATGAAGAAGGGATTGTCTCAGAGTCTTCTCCCTAATCGCCCAGATAACTAGGGTCAGATCAAGTCAAATAAAAACGATTGAACGATATCGTTTTAACGCATGCTGTCTCTATCATATCTCTGTGTCAATAAATAGAGACTGCTATTGTCGATCGTTTTCATCTTACGTGATCTGGCCCTTGAATTCGCTTTTGACGTGGAGAATGTTCGAAAGGTGGACAATCAGACCGTTCTTTTCTTTTAACCGACCTCAAGTTGGAAACACTATTGGTTGACATGCAGTGGTTATAAGTAAATACATAATCTGACAACAATAATTGGCAAGTGACTAGACAAATTAACAGGATTCACCTAAAAGTCCTTGATAACGTCAAACCATTAATGATCATCATTGATCAGAGATAAATGTGGTATCAACTGTCAACCATTCCATCGTTCTTTTGATACACCGCTCAAAATAAAAACAAAGTATAAGAGTTATCATTGGGCTGGCCGATGCTTTGATACCCTTCCCTGCATTACAAGTTATTCAAAATGTTAAGCATTTGAGTTAGTACATATACAGATCTAGTATTGGTTTTGGATGGTAGGTACAAGGAAAATTTAGCCGCTATAGCATATTTTGAATACCAATCTGAAGACGGTAAAAAGAAGTCCTCTCATAAAATTTCATTGGCCTAGGTCGTGATCGATTGGTGTTTTCGATAATCTGAAAGACGGACATGACAAAATCGATTCAGAATTTGATCCTGATTCAGCTTTATACATATATGTATGCATACATACTTAATAGGGTTAACGGTGACTCCTTCTTGGCGTTATAATTGTTATGACAAAGTTAATCTTCTTGTGGAGGATACGAAAACAGACGTTGTCTCTGACAAAAGCCGAAAGACAATGTTTCAGCATCTTAGAATAGTAGCTCTGCAGATGCAAAAATTGTTCTATTTTCCGTATCACTTAACACAAACTTGTACGATTTCAATGTAATCATCGAAATAGCGCTTTGATTGACGACCTTGTGAAAGACACTCCCTTTGTAGTCTATGTTGAAGTGGACCATCTCTCAAAAAGCTCTTTGATGTAAGATAATTGCTTTCGAGTGCAAAGTAATAAGTATCCTTGCAAGCAACGTTCAAGATACACAATAGTTTTGAATTTCTTCAAAAGACCAATATATTTTCCAAAAACCATAATAAAAGTAAGTAGCTAACAAACCCAACTACAACACAGGAGATAATAAAATTTGCTACAGCCTTAAGGTTAATTTTGCTACCGTTTGATTTTCTCTAGAGATAACGCACTTCTCGTTCTCATAATCGAGTAGGTAACGAAAATGTGAATCCAATTCAAAGCGAATAACTAGTTAATTCGGATACCTACAGTTAGCATTAAACGAAACAATTTTCCCGTAGGAATATTTGAAAGTCCATAGCTGCTCGTCTATACAATACACGCTAGTTAAGGATTGGAATCCCAAGTAGAAACCACAACAGTGTAATTGGTTAAATTAGCAGTGGAAATGAATTTACATGAAATTATGTGCACAGGTAGATACAACAACTAGATACCAAAAGAAACCGTTTGGTTCGAATCCAATTAAAATTCCCAGCTTCCATTATTATAACTTAAAAGGAAGAAAACTGCCAGATAATTGGAATGAAACAAAATTAAATAACAAGGTTCCTTGCGCATCAAATCAATCAACAACAGCTTATCCTAAGGAATAATACACAATTAATTAAGATGGATTGGAAAAAAGACAAAAACACTTTTATTCAATTTATCCCACTTTAAACTCCAGGGGATACCTTCTTCTTGGAGAATTATGTGGTCTAGGCGGCTTCGCCAACAGCCACAGGCAGTCGTGGTTCAAACTGAGTTCAATGACAGGGGGTGAAAAATGAGTAAAAAATGGAAGACAAATTTGTTCACCCGGAGGCTGCTACAAAAATATAATAACGATGAAGGGCTGGTGTAATACAAAGCGGTGTAGTCCTCGGTACCCCTAATACGAGCAAGCCTTGTTGGATACTTAAAAAAAAAATGTATTGAAACAGTATTTTCTTATAAGGTGATTTTTGTAATAAATTTCTTTGCTTAGGTTTTTCTTTTTTTTTTTTGGACCGAATGATTTTGTATTGAATAAAAAAATGATAGCATCGTACGATTTATGATTTTGAGAATTGATCTTTTGGGGATCGAACCGTACTAACACCACCAACTTGAACATTTAAAAGAACATTTTGCAATTGTAATTGTTCAATATACAGCGGGTCTCACGTCTCACTATAAATGTAATTTCCAGCCTCCGCATATGTGTATAAAAACGAAGTTCTACTGCCAGTTATGGATGATTCACAATGCAAATGCAGACGAGAGCGAGTTGTCAAATAATTTCCATTTTCCAATCAAGAAATAGTATTAATAAAGCGCCTCTCATTAATGGAAGAGAAAATTGACAAAGAAAGCGCGATTGAATTCTCTACAACTACAATAGGAAAACTGACTGACATACAACAAAAATTCAATTTACTGGAAGCGCGAGTCGATTCTCTTGAAGGAATGCAAATTGCTAATGATGCTGTGTTGGTGGACATACGAGCTTCACAAGATGAAAACCTCAATGCTGTTTTCGATAAATTATGTAAGGCAGTAAACGTTTAGAGAGGTATAAGGAAACCAAATCTGCGTTGTCTCTTAGAGACATTGATATACCGTCTCCGTCTGACGTCTGAGTCTGATATGAGAATTTATCTAAATGAGAGCTTAACAAAATCCAACTATCTCTTGCAACGGAATGCGCTGGAAATGAAGCGAACTAAATTGATCCCATCAGTTCATATTAAAAATGGTCAAGTCTCAAGTGTATAAATATGTGCGGACTCTGAGAGTGGAATCCATTTTAATAACCTGCAATGAAGAGGAAGACCTGGAATAATTTAACTCGAGACAAAATGGAAAAGTATCATCGAGAGCAGAGAATCAACAAAATTATATTATTAGAATAGCTGTACCCGCCCGGCTTTGCCGGTGCACAAATAATAATATTCTTTCGTAAAATAATGCGAAAAATGAGAATAAATCTATTTTCTGAAATTTTCTTTCTGCCTAAACCTGAAAAACAGCAATATGAAAAAGAACAAAAAAAAAAAAAAAGAATCATGAAAATCGGCCCACCGGTTATCGAGTTATAACGTCATCAAGTTTCACCTCATAGAAGATGGTTTTTCTATGGGAGGCGTCACCCCCTGTAGCATCTTGTCCTATGCCGCCTGCTCTCTGCCGTCTCTGCCGATCAAGTCACAATTACTATTTTATTTTTATTATTTATTTGACTGACATTTTAGACCAGGATACTACACACCCGTTTGTCCAATTTTCGCTTAACTATCCCGGGCCAATAGGTTTATGCCTTATCCATACCGAATCATAGCAACTAAACTGAGAAATAAATGACAACAGCTTTAAGTCTTCTATTAAACAATTGTACACATTTTATTCTTTTTTACAAAGCTTCTTTGTAAACTATATTTGAGGTTGCGTTGCCTGGAGCATTTACAAATATGTACATTTTTTTTCGCTGACACGGGAAAGAGCTACAATTGTACAATTGACCGTGTGAGAAGCACCCGGTGGTGAGGTCCACGCCTGCGGTAGACAGCGTTTGTATAACAGGAGCCCGTTAACACTTCCGCTTCTACCAGATTTCGTTGTAATTATTTAGTTGATTATGAGGAACAGATTCTAGTTCAGCCTTGAAGCTATTGACATACGGATTAATTTCATGAAGCATGTTTTGCAGCTCGGCTAGAACACCACCGATCCATTTGATGTCGAAAAAGGTTTGAGACAAGGCCACGCGCTATCATGTACTTTCTTTAACATCATTCTTGAAGCAATTGTACGAAATTCCCAAGCCAACATCAGAGGTAACATTTTTCAAAAGTCCGTTCAACTACTTGCCTATGCTGATGATATTGACATTATTGGGAGAACGCGGCGAGCTGTCAGTGGTGCATTTGCAAGCATCGAAACGGAGGCGGCGAAGATGGGTCTGGCTGTTAATGAGGACAAAACGAAGTATATGCTGTCAACGAGAAAGGACTCTCAACATCGGCGACTCGGACAAAACGTCACGATGGACAGATACAACTTCGAAGTAGTTAGATAAAGACTTTGTCTACCTGGGCTCCACTATCACTTCGCAAAATGACATCGGAGCAGAGATCAGGCGAAGAATTACTCTTGCTAATCGCTGTTTCTTCGGGCTAAGAATGCATCTAAGAAGTAAAGCCCTCTCTCATAGAACCAAGGAGATATTATATAAGACCTTAATCATCCCGGTCCTGCTATATGGTGCAGAAGCATGGACCCTGTCAAAAGCAGATGAAAACCTTCTAGGATGATTTGAGAGAAAGATTCTTCGAGTGGTATTCGGTCCAGTTTGTGACGATGGAGTGTGGAGAAGAAGATTCAACGACGAACTATACGGGCTATACAGCGACGCTGACCTGGTCAAAAAGCTAAAATTACAACGGCTGAGATGGCTGGGACGCGTGGAGCGCATGGACAACAAGGCACCAGCCCGACGAGTCTTCGAATCCACCCCTGAAGGACAACGCAGCAGAGGAAGACCCCACCTTAGGTGGCGCGAGTTACGAGCGGCCGCGACCGATCGAACAAAAAAATTAAAACAAACAAAAGGTACGCACGATGCGCTGTATTGTAAAGCCAAATTCAGACTGACTAATTTTCTAGGTAGGAATACTTAAATGCTAATCGTATGCTGATACTGTTGTTGGACTGCTATATTGCCGCTAATGCCATAAGATGTTGTATGTTGATCATCGATTTAGTTGTTGTTGTGCTGGATAGCATAAATGTACATAGCTCCACCGGCTTATGTTATATGGCATATAACTCGCGCACAATTGGAGAACGACCTCAACCAACTTGGTGTGCGTAACTGGAGGCAGCTAGCTGGAGGGGCTTGTTGGTTGAGGCCGTGGTCCACCCCGGACTGTAAGCACCACCAAAAGTAAATAAAGTAATGTTTTGCAGCTCGGAAATCAAGCTGGAGTTAAGATTATGGAAATGCTGATTTCTGATTTGAGCTTGTTCATTATAGTCCGATACAAAGTATATTTGTAGGAAGTTTGGTTCACCTGCAGGCAATAGAGATCCTATCAAATGATAAGCTTTACCCCGAATTTTGAAAGTGGGCATAAATGTCCCTTCTCTTATTTGCCTTGCCCCAAACGAAGTCATCTGGAATGCACTGGAACGAATGCATTCCAAAAAATGTCTGGATTGTGGGTGTTCCCCGGTCAATAGTAACTTTAAGGGTTCCGGTGGTTCTTGAAAAATGACTAAACTTCCATTTCCGCCTGAGCAGCAGAGTCCGTTCGACTCCTTTGTCCATTTTAGACCTTGGCAATAAGCACAGGTTTGAGTCATTCCTCCAATATAAGCGAAATCGGAATAATTAATTTGTATATTATAATAAATTCCAATTCCATTTTTATTTATCTACGGAATATGCATGTTTCTTTGTGACGCGCTAGTCGTGGGTTCTTCACCTGTTTCCTACCGCCGAAATTCCCTCTTCCTCCTACCATTTTTTGACCTTCGATAAAGATTTAAAAGTTTCCTAGACATATGAGTTCAAAATTAAAAGCTTTATCTAAAACAAAATGATAAGCCTTCAGTGTCAAACAGTGAAAAAAGTATCAATAATAATAATTCAACTGTAGAACAGAAATCGTATTCTTTTCATATGGAAAACAACCAAAATAAATATAAAGTAATGTATATTTGAATAGTACCTACTGTTGCGGATTTTATAAAACACTGGTCACTATTTGCGCGGAACGCTACTTGGCATGCTTGCAAATTGCACAGCTAGGAACGTCGGATATGCGGGGAACTTGATCCACAAATAGCCATCAACAAAAAAATATCTTCATGCCAAGATTCAAAAATTCCAAATACGGACGGACACTATTTCACCTTCATATACTCCTTCGCGGGCAACAGATGAAGCGTTGCCTTAAGTACCTATGTTTCCCTCCCACTAGCTTTAGACTGCTCCATGACAGTTGCTGTACTCTGATAATGAAAAAACAACTGTCCCTTCTTTGAATTCTTATAACCACTTACAATTTACATTGTCCTACTTCCCGAAAGCTCCGGAACCGAACCACAACTAACCCCATTAAAACTTTAACACATCATTATTATGGTTATCATGTTCACTTTATTTGTTTAAACAAAAATCTCTACCCATTTCAACAAATATTGCTTCAGGCTAACATTCGAATTTAAACGTATCTAGATATGTAATTAGGATCTAACCCGACAAATGAAAAAAAAATATAATAAAATCGAGAACCAATTAGGATAATAGATTTAACACTATTAAGCACATTAATTCAAATTCAATTAATCAAAATTCAAACAAAAAAAAAATAGTTTAGTTTGGGCATTTGTTTGCAAATTATTAAGAAGAAAAATGAAAAAAAAAAAAAACTTACCAACTGTCCGTACGGATATTGTGCACAATTTCCCACGATGACACGAATTAATCCCTTTCGGATTCACCTGCTATTAATATTATTCGCTAAATATGTCCAATGTCCAAACTGTCACTAGCACACTTTTTAATTTTAAATTAGATATCTAAATATTTCACTTATTTGACGTTAAAGAAATTTCCTTGTTAAATTTTACGTAGGGTTAGATAGCAAACAAAAAATTATTTTTTTCTTTTACGTTAAGGGCAGATTTTAAATTTTTTGGGGGTTTTTTTTTTTTCTTAAACGGGTTGTATCAGCAATTATTTTATTTCCTGAAAGGACTAATTTCCGTCACTGGGCTTGATTATCCTGGATCTCCCTTTGTCGGTAAATCCAAAACTCCCACCAAACACCTTGCCGATAACACACGGCAACCAAGAAAAAAAAAAAACACTTGTCGTCGAAAACCACACACATTTGACACACCGCGCGCCGCGCCAGCCGCACGAAGATTTAAAAAAAAAAAAACACCCGAACCACCCACAAGCACAACGAAACGAAGATCGGTTTTGGCTCTGATCAGCGATTGATGAAGATGCTACTACTAAGCCACCGTGGCTGCAATGCAACGACTACGACTACTACGACTGAAAACGCTCGTCGTAGGCGAAGCAAGCTGAGATGGTCTTTTCGTTGATGCCGGAAAAGTCTCCAAAGGGTGTTCGGGATGTCTTGTACTTGTTGATGATGATGTTTTCACTGGAGTTCTCTCGCAGGTTAGCAGACTTTTACGTGTGGTGTTTTAGACGTAGTTTTTTTCCTGTGCGTTTGTTTCACTAGCGGTATTATCCGACAAGCAGAGTGCTCCAATGACTTAATTTTTTTTTTGTGTTTCAAGGTCTTTTTTTTCGGTGTGGTGAAGAGTTTAGATTTAAAATCTGAGCTCGCTCTCTTCGCCGACAAGGTTTAGGATCTAGGGGATAATTGCTCTATCCCTTAATTACTAATTACCTGCGTAATTAATCACTTTGAACAAAATGTTTTAAATAATTTAAAGGGCAATTACCTGGAGAGTCTTAAACAATTTCCTCCTTTTTAATTTTAATAATCCTGGGTTTTGGGTTTTCACAGCAATCAGATATCTACCACTAAAATAAGAAATTTGGAACTATTTTCGAATGGTTTTGGATTTTAATTAATTGCGGACTTACGCTTACGCAATGGGGCCTAGGATTTTGAGAACACGATGGCTGGGCAAAAAAAGAATGCTGGCTGCTTAGGACTGTTTCGCAGGGCGGTCACAGGAAGAAAAGACCGACGAATTATGGCTTGGTTGGCAAATAGGCCGAGAGAGAGCAAAAGGAGAACAAATACTGGTTCCGCTCACAAAATGCCTGGACGTTTCGAAAATAAAAATTTCGAATTCCGGACGCAGTACAGGGTGACAACAAAATATTTTATTCTAATTTTTTTTTCTTTGGGTTTTTTTTTTTTGCATCCGTAACACTACATTTATGTGTCTCACTTGTTTTGTGTTTTGTGAGATTACAAACAATATAATCAAAATCAGTCAGTCCAGACGTTTAGATGAAAAAAAAATTAATAAACTTCCTTGAACCCGATTGCAGCGCCACCTATCGGGTCAATTGTGAATCTAAACCATCTACCCACCCAAATACAACAAAATTTCAGCAAATCGGTTTTTTTATCTCGCGAAGGAATAGTCTGAGCTATTCTTTTTTTTTAATCGGAGCTAAATTTTTTCGGACCTAAACCCTTGCTAATGAAGTTTCAATTCAGAAATCAATATCTATGTATTCAATTTCACTTCAAAAATCAATATCAATTCAAGTAGGTTCCTAACAATTGGCTTTCGTCTTCACTATGTTAATATGTATATTTTTATATTTTTAACTGCACAAACTGGCTGGACAGAAGCACTCATTACCACAACCTTCGAATAAAAACAATGACATGCCGATAAGTCATAACGTTGCCTTAATATTGTACACGTATTGTATGTTCTATGTGTTGCATTGCGTTGCATTGCTTTATGATGCTAACTACCCGAACCCTACCCTGTTATGTCATATCAGAATGAAATTCCTACTGCGTTGCGTGGCGATATCGATAATTGATTTAATGTATTGGATATATAATGTGCAACCTCTGCATGGCCCTCCCTCTCCATGATCTTGCTACTTGTTTCTAATATGTACTACATTTCCTTAACTTTGTTTCCCTCTTCCTATAGAATCCCAACAACTACTTACCCCAACCCTATACTGTTTCCATACCACAATCGAATGAAATTCTGAAATGAAACCTGTTTTGTATTATACGTCTCTTCTCTTATGAAGATTATATTCCCCATGCCATACTGCAGCACGCACCCCATCCCCATCCGTATGCCCGATGGCATACGATCATAATAACTGACCATAGCACTCACTGCGAAAACAAATCAACCCTTTTCGAATGTATAGTATACGTATGCTAGTGTTGTTTTGTTTTTGTTTGTCCTGTCGCACGATCGCAAAAGTATAAACATTTGACTTAGGGCAGCCGCACATTGGATACGAATTTGTATCGTATGTAAACGTGTGAATCGGGTCGTACGAATTAAGTGCGCACACTGAATACGATTTTCTCAGTTAAATAGACAGTTCCCCGTGTCCCATACCCCCTTTTGTGTCCATAAACATCCACTTTTAATGTCAACGCACGAACGTGTTTAAAAATCCCAACAAGTTGGGATTGTATTCGGACGTCGGAACTATACGTACG
This sequence comes from Cheilosia scutellata, assembly GCA_955612985.1. Taxonomy (NCBI): domain Eukaryota; kingdom Metazoa; phylum Arthropoda; class Insecta; order Diptera; family Syrphidae; genus Cheilosia; species Cheilosia scutellata. The sequence continues at coordinate 92,744,562 of OY015312.1, forward strand.
TATATGTACGACGAACTCGCATCCAGTACTGCCAGTGTTTTGTCATAAGAATTCCCACGCAAGTTACAAAAAAATCCCTTTTTTCCCTTGCCTGGCTCGAAAAAGTACCTTACATTTTCCCACACATATTTTACGAAAGGAAAACAAAAAAAAACAGTCTCAATAACTATGGGGAAAACCTTAGTTTATTACAGGCAAAGCTCCACCCTATACTAAATAATGAGCTAACCACATCAAAAAAATTAACATCAAAGCCGTTCACATCTATAGGTCTGTTTTTTTCCACACCTATCTCAGTGAAGTAAAGTAAAGTAAGCTTTTTAACACGCAATTGCAACAACTACGAACTGTTTGACACTTTCGAGACTCTATATAGTTGTTGTAATTGCGTGTTAAAAATCCTACTTTACTTTACTTCACTGAGATAGATGTGGAAAAAAACAGACCTTATTATATTCCCGGACAGTCAAGCAGCAACAAAGCCCCTTAACAAAGCTCTCCTATCATGGGATCCAAATCAGTTATACTTAATACACTATGACTATTTCAACACCTTTCAAAGGCTTAAGGCCAGCTTCAAAGGTTTCGGAAAAAGTTTCGGATAATATTTATTATCCAATAAAATCCCTGTGATACTAGTTTCTAAGATTCTTGTCTGTCAATTATTTATGTATAAACTTGTTTGTTATAGTGTTAATTATTATGAATATTGATTAGTGTTCATGATAAAATTTTTCCAACTAATTTTACATAGAGACTGATGTAGAAATTTGTTTTCTAAAAATTCAAATAAATCTATGTTGTGGCTGCAATCTACGCTCGTCAACGAAAAAATCATCTGAAACTATATTTTTTTTAGCCACTTCAAATAAATATTTGCTTAAGGACTTTAACAGACACTTGAACCGCCTGATAGACTATACTATAGACTTTATCTGTTAGATATCACAACCTGGCCATGAAGGCTTCGAAGGAAACGAAAAGCAGACGAATTGGCCAAAATAGGCTCCGAAACCCCTTTCACGTCACTGGAACCTTCTGATATACCATATACCCCCAAATTGGCTCAAAACTTAGCCATAAAAAGCTGGGAACATACAAAATGTATCTCATATTGGGAGAATAATAAGAATAACAAGAGTTAACAAGGCCCATAGCAGATATCAAATATCAATTAGTTGATACTTGATAAGATCTATCAATTCATTGATAGTTTGGTATTATGAGTATCAATTGATACATTTTACCTCATTGTGAATACTTATCGAAATTTCATTGAGAATGGGTTCTGTTTTGACGTTTGACGTTTCTGATTTGTAGTTGGTTTTTGTTGTATGGCTGACTACTAGTGTTGGTTAAATAATATTGTTGTTTTTTATAAACAAAAGTTGTTTTTTTTTCGCAAATCAAAAGAACGAACAACACTGTTGATTGTGCAATCCAAATGTTAAAGTTATTCCCAACGCTCAGTTGATAGTTTCCTTATTGAGTAAATAATTTTAAAATCGCTGCTACTCGTGGTTTGAGTACATTTGGGATGTCTACCGAAGACATTTCGCTCTAAAGTCGTTATTTAACAATAACAACGAGGATATACATTTTTTAATTTGATGCACCGAATATTTGATACGTATCAACGAGAAATTTGTGATTGATAGAAAATTTGATGAATATCAAATTTTTTGATAACCGTAATACCAAGTTTATCGATAAAACTATTCACAATAGATCTTAAATCTAATACAATTCACAATTCATCAAAAATGTTGATAGGTTGATAACCATAATACCGATTCATTCATTTTGTTGATACGTATCAATTATGTACAGTGGGTTGCCAAATTAATAGGGACATTGTTTCAGTGTTCTTTTGAGCTTTTGTTTTGGTTCTAAGCGTACCTCGTGATTTTTATTTCTCAGTCTATGTGTTTAACGGTTATTTTTCACTGTCGGCGGATATTCAAAATGGTTTTATTCGGGGGAAAAACCGGTTTTATTCTTGAAGTGCAATCAAAGGCAGAACAAAAATAAAAAAGTTTTTTTTTTTGAAAATTTATTGGGGACATTTTTTTAACTTCTTTTAATTGAAACGTAAGTAATGCACTTTATTTTGTTTAAAGCAAAGCTTTTCTAAAAAAAAAAATCTTTTTTTTTAATGATTTTAGGCATTTTTTCGGAACAGAATGAGTCGAGGAATGGATATCACTCCAAGAAAAAGAACGGAAATAAGAACTTTATTAACTCATTCGAGTCATTCCCAAAGACAAGTAGCTGCTATTACCAGTTTAAAATTAAATTTGGACCAAAATATAAAAAAAAAAAAAAAATAAATAAATAAATTGGAAAAAAAGGCGTGGCACATCCCATAACATTCAAAATCTTATATCTCGAAAACCACTGAATCGTTTGGGTTCAAATTTACATACAATCTTAGGTATCAGCCCAGAAGTATTCCTGTGAAGATTGGTCAAAATTGGACAAAGAGGCGTGGCACCTCCCATACAAAAAAAGCATTCAAAATCGTAGGTATATCTCGAAAACCGCCGAATCGATTGAGTTTAAATTTACAGACAATCTTAGGTATTGGCCCAGGAGTGTTGCTGTGAAGATTGGTCAACATTGGACAAAGGGGCGTGGCACCGCCAAAACAAAAAATATCTTGAAAACCGCCGAATTGATTGAGTTTAAATTTACAGACAATCTTAGGTATTGGCCCAGGAGTGTTGCTGTGAAGAGTGGTCAAAATTGAACAAAGGGGCGTGGCACCGCCCATACAAAAAAACATTGCATATCTTATATCTCGAAAATAGTCGAAGCGATTGAGTTGAAACTTACAGACAATCTTAGGTATTGGCCCAGGAGTGTTGCTGTAAGATTGGTCAAAATTGGACAAAAGGGCGGGATACCGCCCATACAAAAAACATCTTCTATGGGGTGAAACTCGATGACGTTATAACTCGATAACCGCTGAGCCGATTTTCATGATTTTTTTTTTGTTTTGTTCGTATTGCTGCATCTCAGGTTTACGCAGAAAGAAAATTCCACAAAATCGATTTTTCTCATTTTTCGCATTTTACGAAAGAACATTATTATCTAAGAACTATAAGCAATACAATTTCTGTGCACGGGCAAAGCCTGGCGGGTACAGCTAAAAAAAAAAAAAAATAGGCGGCGCAACAGGCGGTAGACACCCAAGGCCTAGCTTCTCGCAACCATTCGTTTTGTGGGAGTTTCTATTTTTGGAACGAATGGAAGGGACCTACAATTTTATGCCGAGTCCGAACGGCTGAATTAAGAAGCTTTTTCAGGACAGTCATACTCTCGGATGTTTGTCAGACGTTCGCGAGAGGTGGCGCAGTAGAAAAAACCTTAAGATGTAATTCGTGTTTTTCCGGGGATCGAACCTGGGATCCCTCGCACAGTAGTCCAGCACACTAACCACTGCGCTATTGCGCCCACGGGCGGGTACAGCTATCTTATTTAATTTTTCTGTTGTGTAATCGAACTCCTCCTAAACGGCTGGACCAATTTTAAGGAAATTTTGTGTGTGTGCTTGAGTGGGTTCAAGGATGAATCTAAACAAGACAAAGGGCCATGGCACCTCCCATACGCAAAAAAACCAAAAAATCTAGAAAACTACCGAGCGGATTGAAATCAAATTTTAAGAAAATATTTGTTATTGGTCCAAAGGCGTTTCTGTGAAAGTTTCATCAAAATTGGACAAAGGAGCGTGGTACCTACCGTATAAAAAAATATACATTTTAAATCATATTTATCGACACCCATGGTTGCTAAAGTGGGTGGTATTGGAAAACGGGCCATAGCACCACCCTTACAACAAAGTTATTTAAATCACGATATCTGAACATTGCCTAATTGAATCATTTTACAAAACCTGGCGGGACTAGACAAAAAGGCGTGACACCTCTCATAACAAAAAAATACATTTCAAACGTTATTCTTCGACAGTCATGGGAAATAATTTGTCTAGACAATACAATACAATTCGTGGGCACACGTCCGAGGAAATATCGGACGAAGCACACGGAGTACAAAATCAGTCTGCACACATCGGTTAAATAAAAATGAAATGAAAATGTTTAAGCAGGCAAAACAACGTTTGCCGGGTCCGCTAGTTGGAAATAAAAACATCTTAATTGGTTTGTTATTAACATATTTGCAGAATATCTTCTAGCTCTTCTTTTATTTTCAAGTAAAGTTAGGGACACTATGGCGAATTATGTTGAACTTCTGAGAATGAGACATAAAAAACCATAGCTAATAAAGTATATATTAGTGCGAATTTCCACATATAAATGTACTTTCACAACAGGTGCGAAATTACCATGCATCAGAGTAATTTCGCACCTGGTGCGAATGTTTGCATGAAGAAATGTTTAAATTTGTTTAATGGCAAATATAAAATAAACTACTATTCAATCATATCCTATTTTTACTCAATTGTGAATTCCGATGAGAATTCAACTGAATTTAAGGAATGCAGAAGTATTTCGTTGTATTCAGAAGAATTCATTGCAAAAGACATGAATTCACAGCGTATTCACTTTCTATTTAGGCGAATTCATGAAATTAGTATTCAGTTGAATTCACTGGAATTCTTTTGAATTCAAGTGAATTCTGTATTCAAGGGGCATTTTCGAAAGATGAGTAGGTACTTCCCCCTATATTTCATAATAATATGTTAGGGGGGGATTATGTAGGTACCACTGGGGAATAGCATCGAAAAATCGAGAATGCTGATCGACATAGTATGCAAAAATAAAATAGGCCTTCGAGTTTGCCATTTAAATGTGAAAAGCATGGTTAACAAAATCAATGAAATGCGTCTATTGTTTGGGAATGGCTCTATGGATATAATTGGAGTTTCAGAAACCTGGATCAAACATGGAATGCGTAATGATCTATTCAAGATTGAAGGTTATGATTTGTTTCGCGGTGATCGATATTCAAAACGGGGCGGGGAGCAGCAATTTATATCAAAGGCTCTTATGGGGGCTAAAATTGTGAGAGAATCTAATGAATTTGACAAATTGTAGTTTATTTTTGTAGAGGGTACATCAGGTTCGAATACAATTTTGGTGGGAACAATAGGTACAGGGTGTCCCAGTTAAGAAGTATAATCGTTTAAGGGAAGATTCCTGAAGTTCTGCCGAACAAAAAATTGTATGGCAGGGGGGTCTATTTTCACCGTATTTCCCGTTATAGCCCATCAAAGTAGGTGACCTCTAATTTGGAGGTGTTACCACTTAAAACGCTATAACTTCTAACAGAAAAAGAGGACATGTCCTCTTAAAAGAGGACGTCTGGTCAACCTAAGAATGCTACTCTGAAATAAGAGATATTCTCGAAATATTAGGGCCAAGTTATTTAAAAATAATGATAAGTGGTGAACAATTGATTTGTGAACAACTCAAATCCTACCCATTTTTCCCCAATAAAACTCCGTCACTTATTGATGTCTTCATAGTACCCAAGACTAGGGTGACCAGATACATGCCCACCAGAAGAGGACACCTTCAAAAATCTCAAATGAACAACTGTAATATTAAGGGTATTCATGCAACGTCGTAAGTTTACCATTTGCGTAAAATGGTAAGTTTACGACAAAACGTTTCATGAACGCCCCAATTTGCTGTTTGTGGTAAATGGTGGTAAACCAATCAGCTGTTACGCATGAGAAGAAACGAACGAATTGATAAAATGCGAACAAACCACTTTTGATGTAATTATAAAGAGAAAATTGCACATTTTACTATTCCAAGTGTAGGATAATTAGTTAGTCCATCAAATTGTATTAAGAAAACAAGTTTTAAAAGGGTTTAAATAACGAAATTTACAATTCCAATATTTTTGCCGCGAACAAAAACTCCCTTTGTTTGGAATTGAAAATTTCGATATTTAATCTCTTTTAAAACTTGTTTTCTTAATACAATTTGATGGACTAACTAATTATCCTGTACTTGGAATAGTAAAATGTGCAATTTCTATTTATAAATGCATCAAAAGTATTATAAGTGCATGAAAGTAATTTTTTTCTGATTTCGCGCCTTTATTTCAAGTGTGAAATGTCACAATAACCTCGTCGTAAGTTTACCATCTCGGTTTTCCACACAAATTGGCGTAGTAAGTTTACCATCTCGTCGTAAATGATTTTCCATACAAATTTTGACAGTTCATTGCACTTCGTTTACGACGTTTACGACGAGTTTACGACGTTGCATGAATACCCCTATTGTTTTTTTTGTTTTAAATTCTGTGCCATATTAAATTTTATTAAAACAAAAAAAAAAAATCATTTTAAAAACACATTTCATCCGGTAGCTCCAAATTCACTGCTCCTCTTACCTGTTTCGTATTCTTCTCTGAGAACACCGTTCATTTCGTTCTTCCTCTTATGCTTCCAAAAATAGAGCTATCGTATCCAATATTATATCAAACACTTTATTTTTTATTTAAATCTTCTAAAACAACCTTTTCATATGTCTCCGGCGAATGTAGCTACACAGATTTGTGTTGACAAATGAAAGACACCCGTTTGACAGTGAAACTACTTTTCCTAAAAACGTGTGGATAAGGAGACGTTTCCGGCGGATTCCACGATAGCAGTAGAAAGTGAAAGGGAACCGAATAAGTAGGTGAAGTGAAACTCAATTCCGACGGATTCCACGATAGAGGTGATAGTTTCCCAAACGCCAGTCTAAATGTCGCCCTAACTCTTTTCGATACATACACACATATTTCTATGCTGATTTTAGAAGCTCCGCCATTAGACCCAGGATCGTTTATGGGTTTATGATTAGATCGTTAGACCGTGTGTCAATATGGCTAAATAATTATCCTCGGATAAATTTCACTTATGAAAGTGTTAAAAAAGAAGTTCATCAAACGCCAAACTTAAAACAGAAATTTACCGAATTTTTCGCTATTTAATTGAAATTCATTGTTTTGTTTCCTCTTCAACATTTTAGCAAAACTCAAGCACGTCAGCAATGACTGTCCCTCGCTGGTTAAAAAAATAAGGGCCAATAGTGCAACGGGCAGAAATTACTGAACACACTATCGTTTCAAAATTTTGTCTGCGCATGCGCACTAGTATATCATGTTCTGCTTACTATTAAAACAATGTATTTAAAAGAGATCGGGATAATCGAAAGCGTTCCATTTTGGTTTAACGTTGTCCTTTCTCGTGTACGCAGTTTTGGGCCCACAAATATTATTTTTTGCGTAGTGTGTACTCAATCGATCACATACAGACTTACATGGCGCTGCGGCTGCAGTCAGGGAAAGATCTGCTATCCTTCTGCTTCTTTTTCTTCTTAGGCTTACTGCCCCCAGTTGCACACTTCAAGTTGGGTGAGGTTACCTTCCATTTGTGCGCGCCACCCAGCCGTTATGGACGATAGGGAATTGCACGAATATACATACTTTCAGTTTTTTACTTCAACATCAACATCCTCTTATAGTGAACAGTTCTATAGTCAATAAAAGTTCTAAAAACTCATTTAAGAATGAGTTTTATTATTAATAATGTTTTTTTTTTACTTTTCATTATTATGTGTGTGTTCTGTCACACAAGTCTATTTTTATGTCATGTTCGCTTATAAATAGTCTCAATTTAAAAATTGTATAGCTAGATACCAAAAAGTTCAGAACTTTATTATTAGATAACATGCATTATTAGATAACATGTCTGCTCAGCGAAAGTGTATTCGTTAAAGCAAATTCTGACACTATACGAATTTTGTTTTCAGCAGACAGATTTTCCGATTGGGTCATCACTTAATTTTTTTGCTTCATATAAAAAGAGGGTTAAAGTTCTCGAAAAAGTCACAATTGATTGCTCCATACCATTTGCGTCGTCAACAAAGAGAAGGAAAAAATGAAAAATAAAAAAAAATAAAAAATTTCCCAGAAATATCTCATCTGTTAGTTTAATGCGAACACAGAAAAAAATCGAAAGTAAATCACCCGAAAACATTTATATTAAATAACATTATGTATTTATGTGAGGGGTTTAGGCAAAATCGATTTGTTACTTTCTTTCACACACTTGGGGAATCTTCAGGTCCTCCAGTAAAATTACATACTCCCTGACATTATAGTTCTATTGCAAGAAAGGTTGACGAAATAAAAAGGCACATTCTCTGAAATATATAATGTTTAACTGGATTCCATACGTTATTGTTATTGCTTCTTTGCATTTGGTTGAAATTTAATAATGTTGGTGTACCCCACATGCCCAGGGCCACATCATATGGAGGAATTCAGAAAATTCACAAGAATTTCTAAAATTTGGTAATGCACTATTAATCAAAAGTTGCATTACTTGATTAAACTCATTGTAAATATTTGTATACCCTCCACAAGAAGGTATTATTCACTTTGTCATTACATTTGTAACGCCAAGAAGGATTCACCGGAGACCCTATAAAGTATTATATTCTGAATCAGGATCACATTCTGAATCGATTTAGCCATGTCCGTCTGTCTGTCTGTCTGTCTGTTGAAAACACGATAGCGTCCAAACGAATCAACCTAGGTGAATGAAATTTTGTGAGAGGACTTCTTTTTACCGTCGTCAGGTTGGTATTGAAAATGGGCTATGTCGGTCATGTAGTTCTGCTACCTCCCATACAAAACCACTATTAGACCCATGTGTCTCACTGTCTGTTGAAATTACGATAGCGTCCAAACGAATCGATCTAGGCGAATGAAATTTTGTGAGAGGACTTCTTTTTACCGTCGTCAGGTTGGTACTGAAAATTGTCTATGTCGGTCAAGTAGTTCTGGTACCTCCTATACCAAACCAATATGGCATGGCAAACATTTTGCATGACTTTTATGCAGTGGAGGGTATCAAAGCATCGGCCAAGCCGATGATAACACTTTTACTTGTTTTTCCTTACGCTTATATGGAAACTAATATTGAATACAAATAAAGTAAAGTAAACTAGCTATGGAATCCGTACCATCGGGCAGGCGTCCTCTAGGTAGACCTAGGATGAGATGGTTAGATCAAGTCCATAATCTCTCCTCTACCCGTATGGGGATTGCCCTTGATGATTTGGAGTCGATGGCGGAGGATCGAGAGCTATGGAGGGTCCACTTGAGCAACCTACACCCGCGACCCACTTAATGGACAAGCGGACCATTTGAAAATGATGATGATGATGATGAACAATTTTGTTGACATATTTTAAAATATAAAAAGGGATCGCAAATATGTCATATAATGCTTTTACATTAAAGTCTGTAGAAGAGCCATAAAGGTAAAACCAAAGTAGGGAGTTTTTCTGTGAATCCTGAATTATACGGTTAAAAACTGCAAGACATAAGAAGAAAATATTGTCGTAATAAACGTAGTAGCTTAAATAAAGTCAAAAAGTTGTTGCATTTTTACCTACTAAGATACCACGAACGTAGACTTCGTATCGTAGACTCAGCTCGTAGGTAAACTCACCGGATTGGGGTGGGATTCTGCTTTCTTCACACTAACAACAGCAACGATATAACAAAATAATAATGAAAAATTAAAAAAATAAATAAATTGCGAAGTTTTTACATATTAATATTAAATTTTACAAACGTTGAAACGTCTTCGCTTTTTAATATGTCAACAGACACTAACCTCCGTCATTTTGGATTTCCTTATTAACTACTAGCCATGCCCGCGGCTCCTCCCGCCGGTTTCTTTTCTTTTTTAAATTAAATTTAAATTTATTTGAGTTATAATAAATAAATGTAGGTACGTTTGTTTATATTTTGTCCTCTTTTTTAAGCTTACAAATTAGTTTATCGCAATGCCTTTTCATAAACTATACCTATCTACTAATACATGTTATTTATTTAGTGGGCGCAAGTAGCTATAAACAAATTACATGCAACATATGGCTGTCAAAGTGAAAAACGTGGCTATCGGATCTCAACTCCGGCAATGGCCGAGTAGTTGAAGACAGCCCCTATACCCCCGTTTCCCCTTCTGCCATCCGCACCCTTACTAACATATACTGATCCGAAGGATGTAGCCGGTACAATGTTGAAAGAATTTTTAAAATCGGCCAAATGGTTCTAGAGTTAGTTCCTACCACCCCTTTACCTCCTCCCGTCACCAACTTAGTCCTTACTATCTTATCTTATCTATCTATACATATAATAAAATTGTAAATTTTTTCTTTGTTCCACAATAACGTAAGAACTACTAACCCGTTTGGTATGGTCTTTTTGGAAAAGGTAGGCCTGTCAAAATTGGACAAAGGGTACGAACAAAACATTAAAAATCTTATATCTCGAAACCCGCAAAATCGATTGAGTTAACATTTACGGACAATCTTAGGTATTGGCCCAGGAGTTTTGCTATAAAGATTGGTAAAAATTGGACAAAGGGGCGTGGCACCGCCCGTACAAAAAAAAAACTATCTAACTATCAAAATCTTATATCTCGAAAACTGCCGAATCGATTGAGCACTTACAGACAATCTTAGGTATTACCTCGGGAGTGTTGCTGTAAGATTGGTCAAAATTGGACAAAAGGACGTGGCACCACCAAACAAAAAACATCTTCTATGGGGTGAAACTCGATGACGTTATAACTCGATAACCGCAGGGCCGATTTTCATGATTCTTTTTAACTTTCTCGTATACATAGTAAGAGAAAGATATTGGTTTTGTACAAAATTTCGAACTCGAGATTTTGATCAATTCTGATATTACGATGATAGGGGAACGCAATTCTGTCTGTCCCACCTCCCACCCCTGGGGAATCTAAACGCTTATTTTCCTTTGTTCGTGTTGCTGTATTTCACGTTTACGCAGAAAGAAAATTACAGTAAAGCAATTTATTCTCATTTTTCGCATTTTACGAAAGAACATTATTATCTAAGATCTATAAGCAATACAATTTCTGTGCACGGGCAAAGCCGTCTTAGTCTAGTCTGAAATAATATATAATGTACCACTGTGTCTGCCTACTTACGCATCACAAACTCCTTATATGTATGTACCTAGACCTACTTACATACTTACATACATATGCAGTTTGTTTTATGCATATCAATTCCCTACATCAAATTCAACTACGCCATACATTAGCATGTACGTACAATATGCATTCTGAATGCCCGTCAGTCGTGCGAGTACGAGTAATAATATTCTATTTTTGAACGCAATATAAAACTACCCCAGAACTGCAATCGAGGAAACAATTTTGTTCGCACTTGGCCAAATAAGATCTATTTTCAATTTATTAGATATATCTCATCCTCTGGATGGACCAGAAAGATGAAATTAGCTCAAAATACGCGGTGAAATATTGCCTAGCAATTAAAAGCATTTTTTGAATTGATCTACATAGATTTATGTGAATAAGTTGACCGTAGTAAGGTCGAAATAGAAAAGTTTGTATACCTCATTTTTTCAACTCTTATAGGACGAATTTTGAAAAACGGTGAATGAAGCTTGTTATAATTTTGACTTATCTATCAACATACAAACCCCCTTACTCCCCGCGACCCCTTTAATCCTCTACAATTCTCACCTACCCCACCAGAGTGACCAATTTGGCATTTTTCCTGCCAGAGCTAGCAGGAAAAAATATTTTTTAGCTGGAAAAAAAATAAATATCTGCCGGCATAATTTCTAGCAGAATTTTCTGATCTGGCAGGAAATCTAGCAGAATTCTTAATAATTTTTCTAAATTCGCATGCAATTAATAATACTTTCACAGCGAACAAACCCAAACTACATTATTTTTAAAATAGAGCTGAACTCATTCACTAAGCAAACGAAGCTGGAAAGAACTCAGTGAACAATAGGTTTGTTTGACTTGAACCCTATATATGGCGCACTGAGTTAGCCCTGTCGCGTTCGATATAGCACTGAGTTCGTAGGTACTGACAATAAAAACCAGTGTTCGAGATGAGCACTGGGGCGCCCTAGTTGAGCACTGTGCTGAGGCTGACCATAGGTATTCAGTCAGGGCGAGAGTTCTGTGCTGGATTTGTCTGTCAATCGCAGCTGTCTTTTGGGTGAATTAATATTTTTGTCCTGTGCTGCACTACTAAATGTTAAAAGAAATGTGCGTTTTCAACATTAAAATTATTAATTAATTAATTCGACCTGAAACTAAATTTCTTGGGTTTCCTTGGGTTTTTCACTGACACTTCTCAGTGCTCACTGAGTGCCACTATTTTCTGTCATATTCAATTCCAAGTAGTCTGTGTCGTGATTCTGAATAACTCAATTTGATTACCTACGAAACTTTCATTTTGCATAAATAAATGAAAGATAATGTGATAAAAATGTCTGTTTTACAGAATTAATTATAAGTTTGTGGTAGTAAAGTACCTACAATCCTTTTATAAAATAAAATAAAATTAATTCCGAACATTATTTATTTAATTTTAGGATTTTTTAATTTAGCAGGCATTATAGCAGAATCCAAAAGCTAAAAAATGTTTAGCATTTTTTCTAGCAGGATTTGTTTTGAAAAAAAAATCTGCTAAATGCTAGCAAATTTAAGAAAATAATTATGGCCACTCTGTACCCCACGGCCTAATTTGGCTACACATCTATAAATCAGAAAAAAAAATCATTGAAATCGGACTAATGTTTCTCGAGTTATAGAGGGACGAATAGACGGACGTTGCATTTTATAAAGTAGTATGGAGTACGGATTTATTGAAATTTCATTCAACAGATAGATTAATATCTATTCTTATTTTAAGTGGGCAAATTCCACGCCTCTTAAATTAATTGTTTTTCATTTTCCATATTTCTCCTTCCGTATAATGCAGGTACTACCGCTCTACCAAATTTTATCGTTCTACGGCAGGTAAAAATGGTCCAAATAAAATAACCGATAAAGAGTGGACGGATTGCGGATAACACGCCTCCTGAATGGAGAATATAAAACTTGTATTTCCTTTTCCTTTCTCTACACTGCAAGTCCTACCGCTCTACAAAATTTCAACATTCTATGACAATCAGAAGTGCTACAATTAAATGATAACTATGTCGAGGCAGTGATAAATGTGAAGTGAATTAGTATAAAAAGCAATTTTTCGAAATATTGTATGGCTAACTAGGGCTGAAAAAAATATCAAAACCTTTAAAATGACAGTCACCCCTATTTCCGTTGGTGTTTGTCGTATATAACTCATGTTTCGTGTCGTTGTAAAACGATATTTAGATTTTTATTTAACTTTTGTTAACAATTTTATTTCCTTTCTCTATGTGTTCACCATCATTTCAATTCATTTTACTAAAAATACGGGCCAAATGCGAGGATCACTCGCGCACCGAAGCCTCCGTACTTGGCCAGAGTTGATGTCTTGAAAACGTTAGTCATCGTAGCAAAAACAATAAGGTTCCATATTGTCCCTGTGGGACTGGGAACGGAACCTTAAAAACGAAGCGAAATACGAGTCGTTTACGAAAAACACCAACGGGAATAAGGGTGAATATATATACTCCAGGTCTATTTGAAGTCTCATATTTACCTATATTTTTATTTAATTGGGTCTTACCAATAATCTTTTTTAAACCCTTCACAGGAAGGTATTTTGACTTTTTTGTAACTGCAAAAAGGGGTTACCGGAGACCCCGCAAAGTACATATATATTCTGAATCAGGATCAAGTTCTGAATCGATTTCCCATGTCCACGTCTGTCTGTAGAAACACCATAGCGTACAAACGAATCGAAGACTTCTTTACAGTCTTGAGGTTGGTATTGAAAATGATAAATGGTCAAGTAGTTCTGGTACCTCCCATACAAAAGTGTGTTGTGTAGGTAGGTACTAACTCACTTGCCTACGTAGCCATTGTGAGTTCACAAAATTTAACTTGGACACTAAAAATGATTATTAATACCGCAGACTCTCTTTTCTCACTAGGTACGAGTTATACCTACTATTATCAACAACAGAAAAATAATCAAGGAAATGCTCAAAAATGGAGGTATCATCAAACGTTCATAATACAAAAGGAAGTAAGTATATCATTCGAGCGCACAATTTTTGGTTGCTCTTTTTTAGTTTACCAAATTAAATTGGAGACAGCTGGCTTACTTTTTACTTTACTGTCCATTCAAAAATAACGGTTTTTTTGCACAGTGCGATTGATTTCAGTGCCCTAAACACAAATCTGAAAACAAAATTTGCCGGTCTCTCACCATTTGGGCGTTTCAAAAATACCATATGAAATAGTACCATAATTTCAAGAACGGAGTGTCAAATTTTGGTATTTATGATTAGATTTTGATGAAACAGATTTTGAGCTCAGCGCATTAAAGCAAAACGGAATAAACAAAAAGTATTTTTTTCGAATGGGCAGTAAAGTAAAATCTAGCCGATCATGCTGGCTGGAGTCGATTGTTGGTTGAGGCGCAGGTCCACCCCGGACTGTAGCGCCACCTTATATCTGACGCCAGCATGCCAAAAATGTAAACGATTTTCGTGTAATAGTAGCTTTAAGGTGTTTGAAGGTCGGAGTAAGGATCGACAATCTCCTGTGGTGGCAATGGATGGCACGCTCGCGACTTGTGAAGTGACCTCAACTATTTAGTCACTCGTTCGCACTTCAATTGCATGGTTTGACCTAATAGGTTGACTAAGTGCTTTGACTAAAACTAAACCAAAAACCCTTCATTTACTATTATAATCACCCCTGTTCCCGTTATTGGCGTCTGTCGTAAACGACTCATATTTGACTTTGTTTTTCAGTCGGTGTTTTTAACTTTTTTGAAACAAATGAATTGAAATGATGGTGAACACATAGAAAAGGAAGGTAGGTAGGTAGGTAGGTGTGGCGGTTTATAGAAAAACCCAAGTAGATGGGGACGAAGAGGAGCGGTCGCCCTGGTGCTAATGCAAAGCAAAGCTTTTCCCGGCAACGAATGAAGGGCGATGGGTCGCTATTCTGGCGGGATGACTATCATTCGTCGTTCTTTAAAGCAGTGATTTTATATGTTCCCTTTAATGCCAAACACGAGGTGCTATTTGCAGGGCGAGGAGTAAAGATAATGCCGATCAATTTCTGAGATCAGCAGCTTACTTTGGTCACTCCCCGCGTTTTTAGCAATTAGCAGCACTATAGGCTGGATGAAGAAAACACAAACCTATTAAACACTAACCAGATAAAAAAATCGTACAGCAGTTACCTGAGGCAAAGGAGAATTTTTCTCACTTTGTAACTTTGTATGCGTATAATGCTCTTCTCTTAAAAGTTCCTTGGCTTCGGATCAATGATTGCTAATAAGGTTTAATGAAATAAAATTTGTTATAAAATAGTTTACAGAGAACTATTGTATTACCTTAGCTCGGCAGAATACCTTGCTCGATCGAAGCTCAAAATGGAAAGAGCACGAGTACGCGGAAATTGTTTGTAGCAGCGATCGTTCGAATGGTATAAAAAAAGGAAATCGGACACTTGACGAAAACTTTTGGGCCCAGGTTATACTTTTTTTGATTTGGGGTGGAAACACATTTTATTTTTTAATTTTTTTGGGCAGAATGATTTTATTAAAAATATTGTAAAACTTAGAACCAGCTGCACGTTACAACGCAATGGGTTTTGTGTATATTTACTGGTGTATCTATTAAGCAAAAGTCCATTGAATACGCAGCAGGCTGGGCCAAATATTTCGTGATTTGCGGTAGTTCTTTGCAACGTGTGGCCTCGACTCATGACCCTGAGATAAATGATGAACGTAATGCTATCTAGCCGGGCTAATATTTCAAATCTTTCGCATGAAAGATACCTATTCTCTTGCCTTGAATATTCTCAACTTCGTACATGCACTTTCCGACCGGTCGAAGTATTCTGCACTTGACGAACTTCGCACATAATTTAGCATTCACCCTTTTACTGGCATCACTTAGTATGAAGTTACGCCGGAAAACTTCATCGCCAGGTTGGAAGGATTTTTCATTACTTCGTAGATTGTACGTTTTCTCGTTGCGTTTGAAAGCATTGGCGAGATTCTCTTTGATTGTTTTTCGAATAATCTCCAAACGATCCGAGAGTCGCAAGGTAGGAAATTCGCTGTCATTGAGAGTGTTCAATGTACGCAGCAGTTTGTAAGCACTCCCGTGCGTCACCATATTACAACCAAAGATACAGAAATACGGATTGGTTCCGATTGATTCGTGGTGAGAAGTACACAGAGCCATTTGAATCTCTGAAATTTTCGCATCCCATTCTCTTTGGTCCGCCTTTAAATACATCCTGATAGAAGCAAGTATCGAACGGTTTACTCGCTCCGCAGCATTTGCTTGGGGTGAGTATAGAGCCGTCCTAATGTGTTTTATACCTAAACTAGCCGCAAATTTTTGGAACTCCTTCGACACAAATTGTTTCCCATTATCGGATACGATGAACTCTGGTACTCCAAATTTGTGGAGAACCTCCTTTTCCAGAAACTCAACCACAGATTTCGTACAGGCTTTCCGCATCGGCTTCAGGAAAACAAACTTAGACATGTGGTCTAGTACCACAAAGAGATACATGTTTCCGTTCTTTGAACGAATGTACGGCCCCATGAAATCTATGTAAAGCTTCTGAAATGGCCTTGCGATATCCAATTGCTTTCCCATTGGTGGTCTCAGAGTTATATTAGGCGCTTTATTTATTTTACATTTTTCGCAATTTCGAACATATTCTCTGGTTTGTATTGTCATGTTTGGCCAGTAATAAAGTTCTCTTAGTCGAGCTAATGTTTTTAGGATGCCCCCGTGAGAAGCGTTGGGTGGATCGTGAGCTGATTGTATCAGGGCCTCTGTGAGTCCAGAAGGAATCCAGAGTTTCCACTCGGCATTTGGGTTGTACCGTTCAGGCTCATTAACCAAAGCACGTTTAAAAACCAACATATCTACTATCTTCAGGTCTGGTAGGGACTCTCTGTTATTATTTATCGTTTCTATCAAATCCAGATACTCTGTCGACGTAAACTCTTTACTTTTCATATCAACAATAGGATTGGTGCTGATGTCATTGGTTAGTTCCTCCATGAAAATTCGCGATAATGCATCGGGTACGACGTTTTGAGAGCCCTTCCTATGCTGAATCTCAAATTGAAAAGCCTGCAATTTTAAGGACCACCTAGCTAGCCTGCCGCTGAGGTCTTTCAGCCCCATCAGCCATTTAAGGCTAGCGTGGTCTGTAATGATGGTAAATGGCAGTCCTTCTATATAAGGCCGAAACTTCTTTACCGCGAGTACAGCTGCTAGGCATTCCTGCTCAGTAACACTGTAATTTCGCTGGCAAGAATTAAGTTTCTGCGAGAAGAACGCGATGGGTTTTTCGTTTTGATCTTCATCATATTGAAAAAGGACTCCCCCAACGCCGTGACTCGATGCATCACACTGTATGAAAAAACGATCATCAAAGTTAGGATTACTTAAAAGCGGAGCGGAAATAAGGGCTGTCTTTAAAGCATGAAATGCGGTAAGAGCTTCACTCGATATAACAAACTGTTTGGACTTACGCAGAGTGTCGGACAAGGGTGCGGATATAGCCGCGAAGTTTCGGATAAACCTCCGGTACCAGCCGCACATTCCAAGGAACCTTCGCACCTGTTTTTGCGATTTCGGTACAGGAAAGTCTTGAATGGCGGAAATTTTACTCGGGTCTGGCTTTAGGTGCCCTTGTCCTACCACATATCCCAAATACCTGAGCTCTTTGAAACAAAAATTTGATTTCTCAATGTTGATGGTTAGATTGGCTCTTTTAAGACAGTCCGCAACCTTCTTCAGAGTTTCCAGGTGTTCATTGAAATCTCTGGATATTACGAGCAGATCATCAAGATATACAAACACGCATTCACGAAGCTCAGCAGGCACCACTTTATCCATCAATCGGCATAGCCTTTGGGCTGCATTGCACAGACCAAAGGGCATGACCGTAAATTGATAAAGTGGTCTACCGGGCACCGTAAATGCTGTTCTTTCTCTTGATGTCGGCTCTAGGGGGATTTGCCAGAACGCGTCTTTGAGATCCACACTACTAATGTAATGTGTATCTCGCAGACGGCTCAACAAACCCTCTATGTGAGGCAACGGATACGCATCTTTCGCTGAGAGTAGATTGACTTTCCGAAAGTCAAGGCATAGACGATTCTTACCGGGTTTCCGAATAAGAACGATTGGCGAGCTCCACGCACTATGACTCTCTTCGATTACTCCCAACGAAAGCATGCGATCGAGTTCCTCAAAAATAAGCTGCTGTATTACCGGAGACACAGGGTAATGACGCTGTTTAACCGGGTCAGCATCCCCAGTGTCAATCCGATGTGTCTCTAATGTTGTCTTTCCTAGCCCAAGCTTGCTAAATGACGGAAATTGTTTTACTACCTCTTCTAACGCAAAAGCTTGTTCTGAACTGAGATCGTGTTTTGGTTTCATCTCAACATCTGTAGTAACTATCTCACTAACTATCGATGGCGATATTTCGAACAAAAGCCAAAAATCAATGCCGAGATACATCGATTGCGAAAGACTCGGTACGAGGTATATATCCATCTCCTTAGTAACGGAGAGGTAGGTAATTGGAATTCGTATGCGTCCTACAATTGGTTGTTCTTTGCCATCAGCAGTTTTAAGGCAAGTTGAAAATTGAAGCACGTCAAGCCTAAGTTCCTTTATCAAATCTAAGCAACCATTTCCAAGGCAGGTGATTGTGGCCCCACTATCGAGCAATCCCAAAATCTCTTTTCCTTGGATGGAAATCTTGGCATAGGGTCTTGGATCGTTTACTACTTGGACGGTTGACGATTCGACCATCTGCTGATATAATTTTCTTTTTCTATTCCTGATCCTAGCTTTTACTGACTTTAGTTTATTGCCACCTAATTTCAACGCGTCTAATTGGAAAATTTTTGCTCGAATTTCATTGTATCTTTTTAAGCGCGTCTCATACGGGGGTAATATTGTTTTTGGTCTAGTCTGTGAGGGTTTATTAACATCGGTCATATCTGGGAGAAGTATCTTTATTTCATAACTATTATCGTAAGATACTTCGGTTGTATTATCTGTAGTGGTCGATTTGTCTAATTTTCGGGGGACGTCTGGGTCGAACGGGAGTCCCCGAATCTCATCCCGCTCGAGTTTTGGTTTCCCATTGGATTGCATTTTAAACAGTGAGGAGTGGTGACATTGTCGGCGCCACATTTATAACAGAATAAATTCCTCACAGGTGAAGGGCAATTAATAAAGCTGTGTCCTATCTGCTTACAATTAAAACAACGATAGCTGCTAAAATCTTTTCTGGCCGCACCTCTCAGGTTGTTCGTCTCAGCGGTTCTCATTGCTGAAAGGTCAGCCTGGTAATCATCTCCGATGACTACAAACTCATCATAGCCTATTTCATTGACATGAGGTTGTCTAATGTATCTAGAATGGTCGCGTGATTGAAATAACTTCTCGGCTCTACGACACTCATCTCGGAATTGTTCGAGTGAGTATATTGCCATAGGATACACCATATTAAGAAGCCTATTGTTGACTTTCGTCTTCATAATGTGAAGCAACTGACGCTCGGCCATTGGTCTTCTAAGCTGATTCTTCAGGTGAATGATAAAATTATAATACTCATCGAAACTTTCCTGAGGATGTTGACGACGTTCAGTGATTTGCTGAATTATTTCATGATCGCTATCATGTGTTTTAAATTGCTTATATAAAGCGTCTTTCAGTCGCAACCAGTCTGGTCTTGGACTGGTACGAAGGTATTGCCAGTACCATTCCTGTGCAATACCAGAGAGTAAAACGTGAAAGTTCTTCAAAATATCTGTCCAAGGACAGTCATAATTTTGTTTCAGCACTTCGATTCTGAAGATAAAATCTTGCACCGACATAGATTTAGGTGAGCCATCATATCTAATTCCCCATCGATCGATATCGAACTTACGATGACCAGTTGATGGAGACCTATTTCGGACTTGAGAATTATCTGGATACCTTCGATTACTCGAATTTGAAAAGCTGTCATTGTCTCGAGACATATGCCTAGCGCTGGAATGTGATCTATAATCGTTGCTTAAATTGTGATTAAAATCATTTTGTTGAAAGTGTATATCGTTATGATTCCTTGGCATAGCGTAACGATGATGATTTAGCTGACTTTGTTCACTGGTATTCTGATGTCGAGAGTGAGTATCTCTTAGGTTCTGGTTATGATTGTTGCCCTCTCCCTGATTATTTGATTGATTAGAAGCAAGGGCTTGCCTGACCGAGTCCTGAACGCACTGCTTCATCGAGTCTAACATCGATTTTAGAATAAATGTTTGGCTTGCGCCGATACTAGCGTCCCTTATGTTTTTCATATGCGCCCCTAAAGCTAATTTATTAAGATTAATGAGAACTGGGTTTGCTGCCGAGGCAGAATTATGGTCTAAATTGATATCATTCTGTGAACGAGTATCCTGACTACTTAAGTGTATCGGTTGTGGAAAGCTTGTTGTTGTAGTTGTCCTGGCGTTTGGACTTAGTGGTGGTATCAAAAGAGGACCACTGTCGGGTAGAGAGGCATCAGCTCCCTGTGCGTTTTGCGAATTCGACACGTCATCATTCATATTTAAAGTCGGCGTCGCCATTTGATGTGTCCCACCCGGAGGTGAATGGACGATTGGTTGTCTCGAAGTATTTATATGACTCGACTCTCGCGACATATCTAACACAAGTTGTCTATTAACTCCTGATCGCGTTACCATACTTCTATGAGTACTACCAAAAGTAGTTTTTCTTTTTTCTTTAGGGATTGCTCCTTTATGTTCACTCATCATAGATGAACTAATAAAAATGTAATTTAATGTGAATATTTTATATCGGTCAATAATTAAGACACTTAATTATTAGGTAATAGCCAAAAGTAAAGAAATTTATCATTAATGTTTAGGTGAGATCAATAATCGTAGACGAAGGTGAAACGCTGTTACAAACTATATGACGATAGGACTATACTCAAAGTAAGAAAAAGCAAGTTGTTTCTTCAAAAACAAATATCTTTAACGAAACTTAAATGCTATCCAAAATAATGTATGGGTTAGGCGAAAGGACTATGGCAAATTGAGTCCAACTACCGGCGGTATTACAAAACATCGATTGACTCATAATCCCTTACAATTTCCATTGCACGTGAGTGACAAAGAAACCCACCTAAAAAAACATCTACCTAGTTCAACTGGTTCGCACACTTAAGTGAGGAAGTTTAATCTACAGGAAGCTTAAGTGATGCTTTTAGTTAGTCGAATACGTGCTGGTGTCTTCTACAAAGAGTCACTATATCTATCGGATCTGGTATCCCTACGCAAATAATGTGATCTTCCTTGCGAGAACTGCCACTGGATTTTGAAATAAAAAGGTTGCAAAAAGCATACAGAATTCTAACATAAAGTTAGAGAAATGAGAAAGAAAGAAGAAAAATTGACGAGGATGTCATTTGAAATTGGAATGATTTAGTAATGAAATAGAATTAAATTTAAAATAAAAGTTGGAATATCAGTCCTAAGACTGATATGGCCAATATTCGTTGGGCGCCATGTTTGTAATGAGAGCCTGGACTGGCTATGCATTAGCATAGTGGTGGTGAGTCCTTTGGTTTTGGTAGCTGGTTGGCACGCAGGCGTAGGCTCGGCTTAGCTCGCCGTACTGGTCGGGGATCTTGCTACCTACTTCTCTCACTCAAAACAAAATTAAATCGTGCCATACAAAAAAAGTAATGCGGAAAGTACGCAAAATAATAAAAAAAAATATATAGATACAAATATGTATATATAACCACGAATATATAAATAGCGTATTGTATGCTTTCTCACCTTCTCTTAAATGCCTGATATGCATCTGCCGCCCAAATACATAACCTACGAGGGTTATAGGTTCATATACCCCTATCGTCTTGATGGCCCCGATGTAAAGTCCATCTTACCGGCTTACCCCACCCCGTATGACATTCTTTGGGAACGTCACACCGCGTTATCTGCTTGCCGTCATACAAAAATTTAGCTGATAACCCCTTCATGATTATCCCGCTTCACCTCATCCACTCACCATTGATCTCACCTATTGTTCACTTAAAACATCATCACCGCTTCAATCTCCATATCAGTTAATAACACATGCTAGTTTACACTTCATTTCAATATTCTTTAATTCATTTGGATAACTTTGTACATAATTCTAGCATCTCTATAGTAATAATTTTGGTTGTACTTCTTTCACGTACCTATACTTAACTAGTACGCCCTACACAAAATAATTCAATTAATTTCCTCGACGTTGATGTGCACATAAACCCCACTCGGATTACAAAACAAAAAAATGTCTATTCTATTGACTTGCAAAATGACTTCAAAATTCAACTATCGAGATACTCTCTTCTAATTTATTGCTCCTTTTCTTTCTGTTCTTCAATTTTAAGTTTACGTAGATAAATAGATTTATTTTTTTTTTTTTTTATACAAGTGTAAATTAGTTTTAGGATAGGTATGAAATTTTATTTTTAAGTTTTAACGATTATAGTTTTCAATTCAGTAATTCTTTTAATATTTTTAATATGTTCTTATATCTTTCTTTATCTTTTAGCTTTCTGTCTTAATCACTTGTTCACCAATAAATAAATTCGATCACTTTTATGCAATATTATGCAACTACTTGATAAGATGATCGCAATCAAAAAAACTTAATTCACCACACAAAAAGAATTTAAAACTATTTGTCATACATACATACGGTTTTACTTCGGTTTAGGCTGAGCAGGTAGACAATCAGACTGCACTTGTGCTGTGTGTCGCGAGAGGTGGATTTTCGGCGATCACAATTGATGACGTGCCCTGGCTTTTCCTGCGGCCGGACTAGCACTGTCTAATGGGTTTCGTCGCTTTAGCCGGGGAAGTATGATGCTAGTGGAATTTGCTGTAGTGTATATAGGTATGCTGGGACGGGGAAGAAAGCAGGAGTTGTTGCTGGACGCTGCGTTCAGTACTCGGTGTCGATCGTGCGGATATTTTTTTTCTCGCTGATTAGATGGGGACGAAGAGGAGCGGTCGCCCTGGTGCTAATGCAAAGCAAAGCTTTTCCCGGCAACGAATGAAGGGCGATGGGTCGCTATTCTGGCGGGATGACTATCATTCGTCGTTCTTTAAAGCAGTGATTTTATATGTTCCCTTTAATGCCAAACACGAGGTGCTATTTGCAGGGCGAGGAGTAAAGATAATGCCGATCAATTTCTGAGATCAGCAGCTTACTTTGGTCACTCCCCGCGTTTTTAGCAATTAGCAGCACTATAGGCTGGATGAAGAAAACACAAACCTATTAAACACTAACCAGATAAAAAAATCGTACAGCAGTTACCTGAGGCAAAGGAGAATTTTTCTCACTTTGTAACTTTGTATGCGTATAATGCTCTTCTCTTAAAAGTTCCTTGGCTTCGGATCAATGATTGCTAATAAGGTTTAATGAAATAAAATTTGTTATAAAATAGTTTACAGAGAACTATTGTATTACCTTAGCTCGGCAGAATACCTTGCTCGATCGAAGCTCAAAATGGAAAGAGCACGAGTACGCGGAAATTGTTTGTAGCAGCGATCGTTCGAATGGTATAAAAAAAGGAAATCGGACACTTGACGAAAACTTTTGGGCCCAGGTTATACTTTTTTTGATTTGGGGTGGAAACACATTTTATTTTTTAATTTTTTTGGGCAGAATGATTTTATTAAAAATATTGTAAAACTTAGAACCAGCTGCACGTTACAAACACACTAGCTGAGTCCGGGAGCCTGAAGGATTTTGAGGTGCTCAGAGAATCCGAAAATACACCCGCACCTACTCCACAGTCCATTTTTGAACCGTCCGTGTAGATTGTTAAGTTCGGGTCCCTGTTCACCCGTCCGTCCTGCCATTCTGATCTTGAAGGGAATTCTACTTCAAAGTGTTTTTTGAATAGTAATCTGGAGGTTATATAATCCGTTGAGGGTGGTACTAGCTCTCTTGATAAGGAGAGCAGAATATTATTATGTCCGTAGGGTCTCGCATACCAGCACCCCGACTCTCTGAGTCTGATCGCGCTATGTATTGTGATGTTTGTGATATGAAGGTCTAAGGGTAATAGGTGCAGAAGGACTGTGAGGGCGTCTGACGGCGTCGACCGGAGAGCGCCTGTGGTGCCTATGCATGCCGTTCTTTGGACCCTGCTGAGCTTGGTTATGTTGTAGGCTTTTCTAAGAGCCGGCCACCAGACTACTGACCCGTAAGTGAGGATTGGTCGTACTAAACGGAGAATTTATCTCGAAAACCACCGAATCGATTGAGTTGAAACTTACAGACAGTCCTAGGTATGGGCCCAGGAGTGGTCAGTGACCAAAATTGGACAAAGGGGGCGCGACCAAATTGGATACTTTCTTCTACGGGTTTGTTCATAATTGCCACCCGAAGGTTTAGGAAAAAAAAAGTAAAAGTACCTAATCAATTTGTTTTGTTTCTCAAATTGATTTCCAAATTTCAATTGTATCTTTTTCGTGCGTTAACTTTCTTCACTGGCTATTTCAAAGGTAAATTATTGATAGTGAAATAATTATCTGCGATTTATACAAAATGATGATCATTTGCAGTTCGATATTTGTTACAATGCCAAGAAGAGACAATGGTCAGTAGCCGGCGTTCTCAGAATGGCCGTTGAACCAGTGAAGCTATCCGCCTTCATTTTTTATTAAAAAAAATATCAAACAAGATCTTAAAATATTTAAAATATGTAACTATTTTAGGCAGAACAACGTTTGCCGGGTCAGCTAGTTTTTTTTATAAATTCTGAGTCGATGTCTGTATTAGTATGTATTGAACACCTATATATTTGTCGGTTTTGCCAAATGTAATATGCATCGAATTTAAAAAGGATACGAACACCCTGTATAAGTAAAATTTAACACCTACGTTATTACATTTTAACTGTTGGCATTGCCGTTGCTGATGCTGCTGTAAGTTGTTGCTTTTGACAATAATATCATGAACCAATATAGCTACAACGAATACGACGACGTCGACGTCGGCAGCAGCATCTCGTCGCGGTTGAATTTCAGAAATTTAAATAACGCTTCAACAATTTTGTCTCATGCCTCTTGGGGTAGGTGAATTGCTACCTACTATATTTTGTACATACCTGTAGGTGCAGGATTCTCTTGCCGTTGTTTATTTTTCCAGTTGGAAATATTTCTCCACTAGCAGGGTTAAGGCTTACATTGCTGTCGTGTAGGAAGAATAGGGTGCATACGATTACCATAAATAATAATCCATGTAATCCTGGACATGAGAAGCAATTTAAAATTGTTTTAATTTTATAGCATACTCTTTCTCTGGCGGGGAGAGCTTTCGTTGAGATAAAAGGATGTTATGGAATCTTGGAAGGAAATCTGAGATCTCTTTAGAAGTGCATTTTATTTGCCGAAAGGAAATGTTTATATTATTTTCGGAGAGATTTAATCTATAAGAGACCTTCGTCGGGAATTGGATATTAAGTGGATTGTGTTGATTTTTATATTACAATGGATTCATGGGCAACGCCGTGGGAAGCATCGTTAATATGGTTCTATAGTTCGATTTGAGTTGGAATTTGGGACAAAAATAGATAGATAGATAGATATGATATTTATTTCTTATAATTATAAAATACAAAGGCTTTCTTTTCTTAATTTATACAAGAAATAAATAACTTAGAAATAACTATAAGAAAAATTAGTGACATTTTAATTTTTATATACAGGTGTAATAAAAATAGAGTTAAATGTCATTTCAATTGGCGTATACAATACAAATTAATTTTTTTGGGTGGGGTGACCCATTAAGAAAAACTTTCGTAAAAGACTTAAATGTATTAAGAGCTAAAAAATAAATAATTAATTATAAACCAAAGATACTGAATCAAAAAGCAATATACACAAATATAAGAACCAAATAAAAATTAAATTGAACTAAGGTTAAACCAGAATATCGGAAATGATAGATTCTAAACCGGTATAGTCAAATCGGGAGAGCCAAATTTTAACTTCCTTTATAAAGTTATGCTGAGACTAAGGTGTTTATGACTTTTCTATACAAATAGGAATAGGTTTAATACATGTATTTTCTTCTTCTACTACTTTTTCGACGATGTGAATAAATTAAATTCGACTGAGATCATAACTTCCACATTTTACAGCTTTACACTACCTGGTGGCGTTAACTAGGTTAGTCATCATATCATAATGAACACTCCTGTTAAATATATAACTGAAAAAATATATGACTGAAAAAAATGGAACAGACCAAAGCCAATACAGTTTTTGTTCGAATTGGGAAACAGTTGGGGTTCCTTATAACGTGTATAAAATATCCGATTTATCTGAACGCCATTTAACTGGTTTTTTTCTTTGCAAAGAGCCTGGATTCAGCCGCAACTTATGCGAAAACCGTTGAACTCTAGGTATCTTCCATTTACGGATTATGACTCGAATGGCCAAGTGTTCCGAGATTACACAGGTTATGATTCGAATAAATTGAATTTATTGAGTTTCAGAAGGCTTTTTGATTTCCTTTTGTGTTGTTTGTTGGTGGTACCAGTCCTCCCTTAGGTAACCATGACGAGTGAGCTACTTTTTCTATTATGCCATCAATTATACATCAACAATTCTCAATTGGTGGCGTTGTGGTCCTTTCCGTTTCACTGATGTCCATTTCCGACTCCATTCTAGCCAAAGTATCGCTACCCTCAGAGTTTGGCAAAATGGTGCCTTGCATATACCTAGTAGTGATCAATGCGTCGCGATATTTACTAACAGAATTTGATTTGATTGTAGTAGATTTAAAAAAATGTTAATCTGCCAGGCGTTGGAATAGGATTAGAGTCGATAGATGGGATTATAACCAAAAAAAAACTAAAACGACATTTCAGAATTGAAGGAAAATGTTTATGACCTGAACAAATTGAGAGTTGGCCCCTCTTCTAAACTACCGGCATTAAAGAATATCCAAATTATAAGTAGGAGATGCCGTCGATCCACACGACCTACACGCTACAAGTCGAAACTGCTCAGACTATACACATCGGCTCCGCGAAATAAGACCCCAAGGCTGCGCGAAATAAGGCCCCAGGAAATAAGGCCCCAAAAGTAAAAATGAAATAAGGCCCCAAATTTGGGGTGTTATTTCATAATGAAATACCTAATACCCCAATTTCAAATATGAAATAAGGCCCCAAATCTGACAGTAAACCCAAGCAGGGTGGTTGCAGGGGGCAGCAATCTTGCTTAAAATTAATAAATTTTTGAATGAAAAATTCAAAATAAACTAGTTATTTATTAACAGGTGAGTTTCTTATTTATGTTTACAAACAGAAAATGAAAATTTAGGATTTTTGTGAAAAAAGTAAAAAAAGTAGACTTTTGACTTTTTTCCTAGGTCTCAAACAAAAAAATGTTTTGATGCAAAAAGTTTCTCGAAACAATTCTAATAGTGACTGCAAAAAAAATTTGTTCAAAAATCTCTTCGCTGATATTTTTTATGATTTTTTGAAAATTGCTAAAAATGACTAGCGTAACGACTACAATTATTGGCACCCCCAATTTTTGACCCAACTATTGGCACCCCATCATTCAACAGTGATTTTCTCAATAACCCTTTGTTCGAATAAGTCAATTTTTTTATTTTGAATTTGCACATTTTTCTCATATTTCTGTGTCTTTAGTTTGGAGACATTCCTTTCCGTTTCTGTTTTATAAGTGAAAGTAAAATCACGTGCGACAAAAAAAAAACAAAACTTCAAAATTTTCAATGTTTTGGTTAAGGACCTATAATTTTGTAAGCTTTTTTTCACTACTATCTTTTATATTTTTTAATGAAAACTTTCATTATATATAAATAAGTTAAATAAGTCGTTTGTAAATATATTTTGATAAAAAAGTTATTGTTTTATTAATAAAAGGGGTGCCAATAATTGGGTTAACAAAAAACTGGGGTTCAATTATTGGCAGGGGGGTGCCAATAATTACATCCTATGTAGCTACAATTATTGGCACTGCCAATAGTTGTGCTTTTGTGAGT
This sequence comes from Cheilosia scutellata, assembly GCA_955612985.1. Lineage (NCBI taxonomy): Eukaryota > Metazoa > Arthropoda > Insecta > Diptera > Syrphidae > Cheilosia > Cheilosia scutellata. Next base: position 92,772,639 of record OY015312.1, read on the forward strand.
GCCAATAGTTGTATCATGCAACCTTTATTCATTGATTTTTGTGGTAAATGCGTTTTTCTGCACCAATTTCCGGTTTGTTCAGAGCAAAAAGATCTAACATCTTATATGATATCCATAGGTACATATTGCTTAACGGTAAATTTAGGTTGCCTTTTTTGAAAAATACATACTATTTTACTTTCTTGAATTTAATAAATTCTACAATGATTTAAATAATATTAAAAACAAATTTTTGTTTGTTTCCTTTAAAATATATTAATTTTATAATACTTGTATAAATTAATTAAATTTTCAACGAAGAAAATAATATTTTTTGTTTATTTGCCCTTGGAAAACATGATGTTTTTCTGTTTTAAAGAGTGCCAATAATTGTAGTTTTTGGGGTGCCAATAATTATGTCAGGGTGCCAATAACTGTGGTTTTTTTGTAAGCTTTTACTAAATTGGCATTTTAGAGGATTCTCAACAGCTTGTTCTTCGATGAACTAGAGGACCTGGTGGATGTCGATCTAAAGGAACTCCTGAGATTCATACTCAAATCGGGGTGGTTCCAGTAGTTCGACAAACTCCACATAACTTCGGTTGCTCCTAGGACAAGCTGGAAATCTGGATACAAGAGCTTGTGAATACCTGTGATTGATACCCAATCTAGGTGACTCAATAAAAGCGGTATATTCTTTGTCTCCAACAGGTATGTAATGGAAGGTTCCCGTGACTGGACACACTGGACCCAACTGATGGTCTACGTGAAGCTGTGGCAGCCGCCACTAGAGCACCCAACTACCTTCCTACCTAAATTGGCATTTTAAATATATTTTCAATAACTAAACCGTTATTTATAGAACTTAATCAACGAGGAATTTAATAATTTATACTTCTGTATACAACAGATTCAAATAACTCTGTAAACGAAAATGTTATAGTTGATCAAAGTTGAAATTTCCTTAGGGGTGCCAATAATTGTAGTCGTTACGCTATTTTAGCCACTTTTTCCTTCTTTTCATACAAAATTTTTCTGAGATAATTCCATTCAAAAAGTAATACAAAATATTAGCGAAGAGATTTTTGAACATTTTTTTTTTTAGTCAATATTATAATTGTTGCAAAGCTAAGCAGCAAGTAGCTATGCATTTGTTAAAAACTCTCTGATTAGATATCAGCTTATACATTCGATTCTGGACATTTTTTGCAATGCATTTGGGAAATCAGATTGTTGCAGTATTAAAATTATTCCCTTCAAATACCTTGCAGTCGGAAAAAGTTATAAAGTATTTTATGGCAACCGTGCCTATCTAGGATCAATGTCAATTATTCTAATTCCCTTCCAAACATAATATAAGGAAGAGGAAATAATTCAAATATAATTATGTACAATTCACCACGTTTGCTAAGCTTAAAAAGTAAAAGCTGCTAACTCAACCTTTATCAGGAAAGCACATAAATATTCTAAAATGCCTAAATGTATAAAAATGAGAACAAACACCAAGAAATATGACAAGGACTCAAAATATGACTTAAGCCACAAAGTGAATAAATCATAGCCCTAGGAAGGTAGTCATGTAACACTGCCTAATACCTATTCTCTAAGGGCAAAAACATCTGTGTATAGAAAATGTGGGGGAATGACAAGGAATTATTAAAGTCCTTATACTCAACAGTCAGTATACACAGGTTTAAGATATTGTAAGAATTTGACATTGCGTTGAAAGGAAGAAAACATTTATTGGAATTTTAAATAATTTAGCCAGGATTTCTGTTGGCTTTGATGTGTTGCTGCTATTTATTAAGGTGTCCTATACTCTTAGCAAAGGATACATTTTAGATACACGTATGTTGTGTTCGTTTAAATTTATTCATTAATTTTACTTTATGATTACAAGATAGATTGCTCAACTCTCTAGAGTAACGAATAGCTCGTTGTTTAAAAAAAAAATTTCATCAGATGACAGTCATGTGTTTCCATGGCCTCCTTCTGAGCAGCTCTTGTCAGACCTTCTGAGATCGCTCATATAAGTTTATCAAGTCGATTCCTGATAAACAAGACTATAACCATAATAACTGGTCGGTGGCTATCACACGGATGTAAGATAAGAACAATTGATATGAAACGACTGGGTACCGTCAAGTTGATGTCAATCAGCGCCAATCCTGTTCATACAACACACAAGTACACAACCACGCACCGACTCATTTGGTTTTATAAATTATTGATGATCACGTGAACTATGTATTTTTAATGAGGTCATAATAAAAAAAAAGATTTTGTTTGTCACATGACTGTCTTTCGAGATGTCTTTGAGCTCAAACCAAGGATGGTCAGGTCATCTGGTTAGGAGACATAAAGGTGCAAATTCCTTTAAAGATGCCAGACGCCCACCATAATTCACCTCGACCAAAACACATTTCGGGCATAAGTTCGAAAATGCATAATTTCGTTTATTTCACATTCCCTGACATGTCATTCAAATTATGACTGACACTGAGATTTCCGTGGGAGCCAAAGCATATTATAGATATGTGTATGACAGGGGTACGTGTCCCTCAAAGGCATTCAAATATGAATGACACTCAATTACTCTACATTGGATTAACTAATTGGAAAAATAAATTGAAACATTTTGTGGATGGAAATGTATTATTATTGTAAGATGTTTTGGTGATTTTCTTGAAAAAATTTAACCGATAGAATAGGATGGACAGACATAAGTCATTCACTTATATATAAATGACAAAGACCTGCTTGAAATAATCTGTAAATTGGTACCTCGTAAACCATGTCACTCAAAAGTGACAAAAGTGATTTGGCAAAAGCGCCATGCAAGGTGAATCAAAACCTACTTCTAAAATTGTCCACCATCTGTGAATTCAGGCACCTACCTAAATATCCAACATACACGCAGTTCTCCTTGCAAAACAGGGCGAAATACTATATAATGCGAACAGGTTGAATTTCGGATTCTGTATTAAAATCACCATTATTTTTGCAATGTTTTAATTTTGTTTTAGTACAGTTAAAAGTACAAATTAAAACATTGATAAAATTGATAAATTTATCAGACATTATAAAAAAATATACGGAAGAGGCAGATAACTCAAAGTCGATAGTGATCCCTACAAACTACCAAAATGAAAAAATGATCGTCGAAGGACTGCAGCATGTCTACCGTTTTATTGAGGCATTAATTAAAGGACAGCTAACCATTATCCAAAATTTGGCAAAAGAAAGCAATTTTCCAAAATATAATAATATTCTAAACGACAACTTCCTATTCCTGGATTCTGTTAGATTACCCATTCGAAGCGAAAGCTTACTCGACATTTAGTATGGGGGGTGTCGTGAATTGATCGTCCTTTCACTCATTGCAACCCCTATAAGTATTGTAAAGTTAAACAGAGTCGATTTTATTGAATAAAGTTATAAAAATAGTTGCACATTTTTTAATATTTTTAGCTGATTTCAATATAATGTAGCCCCGAACACAAATTATCAATAACTATTCCCAATCAAGCGGGAACCATTTTTACTTCCTCTACCCTTTCAAGAAATGACCTGATTGCTCATCTACATTATATAAAAGAGGATGGCATTATTTACTACGCTTATAACTCAAGAACGCCTGGACCGATTTCGATGATTCGCACCAATTCGGACTGGTCTCCGGCCAAACAAGAAGAATACCCAAGAACATTTTGACAAAGGGGCGTGGCACCCCCCATGCAAAAAGCATGGTCTATCTCGAAAACCACAAAACCAATTGAGCTCAAATTTTGAGAAAATCTGTGTTTTTGGCACGAAGGCTATTCTGTGAAGTTTGACAGAAATTGGACAAAGGGGCGTGGCACCGCCCATACAAAAAAAAAAACATTCAAAATCGTATGTCCCGAAAACCACCGAATCGATTGAGCTGAAACTCTCACACTGAGGCAATAGGAAACACGCAATATTATAGCTCACAATTAGTTTACGTTTGATTAAATTAGAGGTCTTACATCAAAGCAAGTCAATATAGCTGTGGCCACAAGGCAAAACCGCTCGAAAAGTCGATTTTGATAATTTTTCAGGAGAGCACTTTTAAGATTCGACGAAAAAATTGAAATTACAAATGGCTCTGGTTAATCCGCGGAAAGTCTGATTTTCCTGAAAGTTAGGTATATGTAAATAAAGGTAATTTAAGTCTCTTTCGTCTAACGTTCCATAATCTATTGATCATTCTTACTTCGAGCGTGGTAAGCAAAATAAACACATAAGCTGTTATGGCCTAACACCACTCTAATGCAAACAAATCTTAAGTCGAGTTTAGCTGATTTTAGCTGATAGCTATTCCTTGATATTCCGACAACCAAACTCGACTTTAGCTGTTATTACTTGTGATAAAACAAAAATGCGTTCGTCTTAAGTCGACTGAAGACTTGTTTTTGTGTAGTTAAGTTGTTTTGCCTTAACGGCGTTGTAAAAATGACTTTAGCTAGTTGTTTTGTTTTCGGGACATTGTACCTTCAAATTTGAAGATAAAAATCTAAAAAAAAGGCTTATAGATTCGGACATGCTTAATCTAATGGCATCAAAAACTCAATTTCGTCTAAACTCGACTTTAGTTGTTTCTGTTTGTGGCCACAGATGGTCAAACGAAAAATGTTGCTTATTGCGGTCCGGTAATTTATCGCTGGCGATACACAGCGCACATTGAAAAGCAACAAATATTGCTTCCTAGTAGTTGTGATTACTGACACATTTGCACATACTACGTTCTATAAAGTATTGGAAAATATGTCGGACGATCCTGTTTTCAACACAAAATTCGTTGAAGTTGTGGAAAAATATCCCTGATAGCTAGAAATTTTAGTTGTCTCAATGTGAGAGCCGCCTAAGGAAATCTGATATATACGGATATAATTGAATGTCAATCCAATACATTCTTGTTTTTATAAAACTATTATTAATGTAGGTAAATGTGTTCTGTTATTCTGATTATTATTTTTTTTTAATAAATAGCAGAAAAATTATGGTCCTTTATTTTCGTTCGACAAATATGGTCACCGTAGCAATGGATCTTAAAAGCAAATATATAGTATTTTTTTTAGAGAATTTTGAAAAAGGGTTTTTTAATTTTTTAATTTCTAGTTTTAAATCATTTTTTTCTGTTGACACAAATATTATGTAGCTAACTTGATTTAAAAATAAAGTAACAAATAAATAAATAGGCTGCGCAACAGGCGGTAGACACCCTTGGCCTAGCTTCTCGCAACCATTCGTTTGTGTGAGTTTCTATTTTTGGGACGAATTAAGCACATTAACCACTGCGCTACTGCGCCCACTTAAAATAAAAAATAAAGCAAAAGTACATAATTTCTAGATTTACAAATTGGTTAAATACTTGATTGTGATGGGTGGGTGGTAGCGTGGGTCCCTCCTGAACGGGAGGAGATATATCCCCCTGCCATGTAGATAGGTATACTTATCTCAAATTATTATTCTGCAACATCATGCTACAACGAAGCAACACAGTTTCTGATACATTTCCCCTAAAACGTTTATACAAACTTTTTCGAACTTTTACAATTCCACCACATGGCATTTTAGCCAGATACATTCCATGTTGCCAAATGAAAAGTAAAGTGAACTTGCGTGCGCATACGAGGCAGATATCAACAAATTTCCATTCAGAGCTCAGTCTGCTAGGATACCAAAAACTTTAGTTGTAGTTCAACTGTGTTGAGACGTGGTAGCAGTTACACACCTGTGTAACATTAAAGCCAATAAAAATAAACAACATCAAGGAGTTAATTTATCGGCATCGATACATTTGGTCTCATACTGCTCATCTACGTATAGCAACTCCTTAATTGCTTGTCATACGAAATTTAAATGTAAACCTGGTTGTAGGCATAATTTATCGGGTGGATACTTTGATTGTCTCTATTACGAGTACCTGTTAGATCGCAACGAAATGGATTACTGTTAACGATGTGACAATGTAACTTAAATCTCTTACAAAATTAAAGGATATTCCTTGGTGTCTATATAGTATCGCATTCGCTAAACACTGTGCTCTCAAAGGACCTGAATTTCTGCTTCAACAAATCCTTCGGTGGGATTCTACCCTTCGGTCTATTTACTTTCCTTTGGAGTTTTTTTTTTTTTTTTGTCGGTGAAAGCGCGTTTCGGTACGATACGATGTGGTGTGTCTGTGAGTAAAGTGTTTTTTAAGTGATATGCATACAGAAGCGAAAAAAAATGTTATCATTTGTGATGAATCACACACATTATCGAATAGGATAATGTCGATAGCTGTGATTATGATGATGCTGTTCTAGTTCATGAGTGGAAGGATGATCACAATGTTGATGATTATGCACTTCAGTGCAAAATAATCAGATAATTAAAATTTCATATGCGAGTCGTATCGTACAAGTGGCTAATTGCAAATGTGTTAGCAGAAATAAAGAGAAAGGATGTGGAAAAAAGAATACGATCCCTGTGATTTTCCTTTGTATCTAATATATGCATATACCTATGGAAGCTAAGTGTTTACAAGAACTGCTTTCCCATGTGAGATTATATCTTTGTGCAATCGTATTTTGAGCATTTGACAAATATCTATTCTCTTGCTGATACAGAATACATATGTACATGAATTTTCCAAAGCGTGTGACTCGAAGAAAAAGTGTAATGAAATGTTGCTAGAATACGCGATCCTGTTCTTTTGTGGATTACTAATCGGCAAATCTACTGCAAGTAGTAAGTATTATACATTGTTATAGTAGTTACCTCGTCACTTCAATTAACTAATATAATTTCAAAGTTGTCATGCGAACTCAAAATTATTATACGGGTTTTATCTAACTGCTTTTGCATAGATGGGACAGTTGTTAAATTACCCAACCACAGGAAATTAATTATTCACTATTATCTACATAGTCGCCTAAACTTTCCTTTACATGTTCTACCTATAAACAAAAGGTAATTGAGCCATTAAAATTGCGTGCACAATGTGGGTGTTGTATAATGTGAGAGGGGTGTGTGTATGTCTATATGATTTAAGGACGGCATCTCCTGCTTGTGTTGTTACCATGAAGATAGTATCCCCATCCAGTTTGTCAACTAGTTCAAGAGTATCTTAACCACTATGTATTGTAGTAGGTAGATATTAATTTATCAAAAGGGTTTCCAACTATGCCCTTCGTTGAATCTATGTCTACAACAGCCACCTAAATACATACTTGAGATGTTGTCATTTAATGCTTTATGAGCCATTACATCATTCTTGGTCTATTAACTTCTCGCATGGGTAGATACGAGTACGGGTCTACATATGAGTTTGGCTTTCAAGCAGTTTGTTGATCTTTGTACCCAGATGAAGAGTGCTAAAAATAAAGACATAAATATGAAAAATAAGGGTGCTGTGTTTATATGAATACCATTAGAGCGTACATTGATTTGATATTAAATTTGCTGAGTAAACATTTCGTATTTGAAGCTTAATAGAAGTATTTCGGAATAAAAAAATGTTATGGTTCAAGGTCAGCTGTAGCATATGAATTCCAAAAATTCACCCCTATTCCCGTTATCATCTGTCGCATACGACTCATGTGCCATTCGAATTTCTAGCGAACTTTTATTATGGATTTAATTTTTTTCTATTTGCTCACTGTCATTTGAAATCGTTTGAATAAAAAAAAACGAATTCAATGAAATGAAATATTAGTCGTTTACGCACTGATAATGGGAAGGAAACCCTATTTTTATAACGTAAATGAGAGATTCAATTTCATTCCAATTATAAACGAATTTTATTCGGTAACTATAGATATGTTTGGATTTAATTTGATTCCTCTTATCGTTTTGGAAAATGATTTTTACTATTGTGGTTTCCAATGTATCTAATATTTGACATCATGTGTAATAATATGCTTTAAATTTGTAATAATTTTTTATGGTGCTTAAAATGATAAATTAAGGCTACCCGTGCTTTGTTTGTGAGAATTTGGCATAGGGGATTTCGTCCCGGGAGATTTTGGAAAAAGAGAAGAAAAAAAAAAAAAGAGAGATTATGCCAATAAGGGATTTTGGAAAAGGGGATAACGTAGGGATCCCATCAAAAAGCTCAGAAGTGATCCCCGATAAAATGAATCGGAGATAAAATAGTTATATGAACGGTGTTAGGTAAAATACGCATTTCGCCAAAACACATTCTTTTGCTATTTTAGGTACCTACTTGTATAATCATATCTAAGTACATAACGTTGGTTTCTTTATTAATCATGTGTTATTTAGGCACTGACACTTGACAGCTGTTATGCGTAGGTACAAACATTTACAGAAACTAAATAATATATTTTCGCGATACGATGGGACAATTTACGCTTGAGCAACGTTGAGAAATATTTATAAGTGTATTTGCTGGTGTAGGTACTCAAGTTTGTGAAGAAAGTTCATGAGACTTGTTTGCTGATTGATAACTGAACAAATTCCCGTGTAGGTATATGGAAATGGGATCCCTACGTTATCTGATTTTCCACAATCCCTTATTGGACATAATCTCTCATTTTTTTTATCTCTTTTCCGGGACGAAATCCCCTATGCCAAAATCTCCCATTTATATACATACTTACTAAATCCCTCGTTAAAATCCCCTGTTCCACAGTTTAGAATCTATCCGTTTTTTAGGCGCGTTTTGGCAGTAAAATTAAGCAAAAAACATAATATAAAATCTGCATATACCCAATTTCGCACATATACCGCAGGTCTGACAGTAAACCCAAGCAGGGGGGTTGCAGGGGGGCAGCAAATTGGAGATTTTGTCCCGTGTGGATTTTTTCTCAGGGTCTTTTGGAGTAAGGGATTCCAGCACAGGGGATTATGGAATAGGGGATTTTGGAAAGGGGATTTTGGAAAAGGGATTTTGGAAAATCCCCAACCCTATGGAAATAACTCGAGACCATTCAGGTATTAAGGCACTCAAAAACAATATTGGTAAAGTAATTCCTGAAATATTGGCCGAAACCATCGAAAATGTATTGACAAATCATCGCCTTAGAATTGGTTTGACGTAAACGCCAAAACAGCTTTTTGGCAATTCGAGTTTAAGGTTTGAAAGCGATTTACTAAAATTCTGCCTGAATTTTTTCTTATGAAGTTTATATGGAAATTGACAACTCATTTAGGTATGTACATAGTTGTATTGCCTTCGACCGATAGAAACTTTTAGAAATATTTAGGGATTTGTTCAGAATGGAATTGACTTAAACACCATCTATGACTTACAATTTTTTCTCCTTCATACACGTATACGGCAAAAAGAGTAGCTTATACGTCAAACCAATTCTCACCAATGGAATATTTTAGTGACGTAAGTTGAGATTTAAGTTTAAGCCAGGGAAAACGATTTCAGGTAATCTCGAATAAGCTGATGCTTTTCATTGTCCAAAGAAAATATTTTAATAAAAAAAAAAATTTTTTTTTTACAAACGATTTAATTCATAGGTACAATGTTAATAGTACATAATGGCAATGTTCGTACGGCAAACCAATTTTTACAGAAAAATTTACTTCTAAAATTTTACGAAGACGCCGGGAATTGGTTTATAAGGCAAAACAATTCTACAAGTCTCCATAGTTGTGTCGTTTATGGCAAAGTCGATATTCAATATCTTCGAACCCAAGTGAGATAGGACAAAACTGTTTTCATAAATAGAAAGAGCATCCTTAAAAACCTATTACTGCATACCTAAACACGTCAAAATGGCGTTTACGTCAAACGAATTCCGGGGCGACGAAATTGGGTTGACAGGAGGGACTTTTGTCAATCCAGCCTAGGCAGTTATTTGAATGAAATAGTATTCTAAAATATAGATAGTTTCTCCCCGCAGCTTCGCCCACGCAGTCTTCAGGATTTTGTCCACAGAGATTCCTTCACAATCAGTTTCCTCGTTTATATTTAAATATCGCGAAAGACACCTTCCTATGAAAGTACCTGAGGAGCAGTTTTTAGATAAGTGATCTAAAAATTCGTAGTGAAGTATTGCCTAAAAATGACTTAAATTTTGTTTGTATTGATTTAGATTGACATTATGTTTTAATTTTTAATAAATGTACAAAGTTTTAAAATGATACGACGAACGGTTCGTGAGTTATGAAAAAGGCCTCATCATTGGGACCATTGACAATAACTCCTAGGGCAAAGGTTTGGTTTTATTTGCCAATTTCCTTTTGAAAACACTTGCCGTGCATTAGTTTCATTGAGTTTGAACCATGAAGAACATTTAAATATATGAATAAATGTAGACGTGGGTATTTAATAGGGAGAAAACTAATAGTAGATATGTATAAGAAAAGAGAGGAGCGTTACGTAGTCAGTGATGAAGGTAATAAATAATATTATAGAAATACATATTATCTAATAATGATAAATCGGAAGGCTTACTCTTTTCAATAGCAGTACCTAGGTAGCTTAAAAATATTGAATAGTGTTTATTATAGCCTTTTTAAAAAGAAATCAGCGGATGGCACATCCTATAGATACATTTTTAATACCATAAATCATAAAACTAAGTAGCGATTTTTGAAAGCAGGCAATCGATTGAATAAAAACAAAAAACTTTCAGACTCGGAGTTCGAACTTCGCAAAATCGCTCCTTAGTGCTTACTTTGGCCAAAGGAAATCAGTTTCAAAATTATAACTTCTTAGCTTTTGCCGTTTAGGTTGATCGGTTATCACCAATCAGTCAGCACAGACTGTTTTTATGTAGATTGTAAGTACATATGAGATACAAGGCAATTTAAATGTATTATGTATATCTAGCTCTTTGAAACAGATTTCTTAGAAATGTGTGCACCTACAATGTCCTACATTACATATCTATAGATAGCTATCTCAAATAAATCTCTGAACGGAAATAAATTTTAGAGAAAATTTTGGATATTTATTATATGTCTATGTATCTCCTTTATAGTCGAAGAGCTGGTGAATATTTTTTATAGGTTCGCCTTTCCCGGGAGAAGCTTCCGTACTTGGTCAGAGTTGATGTCTTGAAAAGTAGTTTGTTCTTTGATATAATAGACCTAGGTACAAACATAAACAGTTTTCTGTATGAAGGAAAACATTTTTTTCACCAAATTACTAATTATGTTATGCTGGTTCTTTTGTAAACTATTGAAAACCAAATTTAAAAATATATAAGCTTATAAAATGCTTATTAATAAATTAGTTTTAGGAGAATTTAGAAAAAAATTTAGCAGTTACCTAAAAACACTATTATTTTTTGTTTAAATTATACCAATGTACACACCTACCATTTTTATGTGAAGTATGTACCTTTAATATTAGTCACTATATAAATTATCAGTATGATCTTATGCGAATCAGGATCGTGAAAATAAATCAAACTGGATAAAATAACCATTTTTTTTTTTCAGTTGTGGCAACCGTTGCTTTCCAATTAGAATACTAGGTCAGAATTTAAACTTACATATTTCACACACATATTTTTTTCTACCTTCTCTTGAGGCCTCTTAACCATAACAAAATCATTCATTAGAAGAAGTTACAAAATTGCGAACCAAAACTAGAAACATGACATAAGGGAAAAATCATGTTATTAATAAATTCCTTTTTAAGAAATAATAGTAGACAAATTTAGTGGACAGCATAACACAGAGTTACATCAAATAATATAAATTATATAAGCTTTTTTTTTCAAATAGTCAAGTACAAAAACAATTTTTGTAGGTACAATAATTATTGCAGCAGCTATAAATCCTAATGAAGGTTACGAAAGGCCTTTCCTTAAACCCATCGATATTAGAAATACACAGACGTAGACCATTTTGTTCTCAGAATGTAGTTTTCTTACTCAGAATGCACACATGGAATACCTCCGTATAGGATATGTAGACAATATTGAAAGCTAACATTCGAACAATTTCTTAAATGTGTCTTATAATGAATAGGTAATATAATGTGATGTTGTACGAAATAACTTTCATATTCCCAAAATTATTTAGATTCCCGGCCCAAATTGACCACCAACTCTTGCAAGTTGGTAAGTAAAAATAGTCATAAAAATCTAAAATAAACATCCACGACTTAAAATGAAACAAAATGATTCTGTCTAGCGCCATTCGGACACGACTATGTAAACCATAGAAATAAAATAATCATAAAAAATCCTCAAGAAGGCAAAGAAGAAAAGAAAATAGAATGTAATTGCTTTTCAACCCCTTTACCAGCAATAATGTATAAATCGGATGGAAAACCCTATCATAGAAATACAGCCTACCATCCCTCTGACCATAGTATGATATGTTATGTCAAAGTAGCCAGATGTGCTGTGTCACTGCCATTCGAAACAAAATCTGTTTGAAATTTCAATTAATTTTTTTTTAGAAATTAATTTAAATTTTTAGAAATTAATTAATCTAAAATTTTTGTAAATATGTATATATGTACTTAAGTTTAAGTTGTACAATTACTTGTTGCTCGTTAATTTATTCATTTTCTCTTTTTCTGTAATTTGTGAAAAGAACGTAAATAGACTCTATATCGATTGTGTTCCATTCAAACCGAACAGGTGAATGAAAAATTAAAAAAATTATTAAAAAGTTGAATTAAATTTAACAATTATTTCATTAATAAACGTGTTTGCATTAATAGAAACGTAGCATGGTCAGACTTACATGCGCACCAAATTTGTTATATACATACATGTATTAAGATAAAACAGGGCCAGAATTTGGTGGTTACTATAGGGAGATAAAACAAGTAAAAGCGTTATCATCGGCCTGGTCGATGCTTTAATACCCTCCACTGCATAAAAGTAATACAAAATGTTTACCATGCGATGTACCGTACACGATCTAATATTGATTCTGTATAGGAGGTACCAAAACTACATCACCGACGGAAGCAATTTTTAATATCAACCTGACGACGGTATTGTCCTTCCACAAAATTTCTTTCGCCCAAGTCGATTCGTTAGGACGTTATCGTGTTTTGTAGCGATTGCTTTGAAAATAATTGTTCATCCTTATTTTATTTAATATATTCTTGATGTCAGTATGTACGTGCTATACAGAATTTCGGCGCACTGATGGTAATGGTTAAGCCGCTGTGCAAATTCACTTCAGAATAGACACCACACTCTTTAGTCATTTATTCACTATATTTCGTCCCAGGCCACGTGTAGGTATAATAATCTGTGGAGTGCAACCCCAATGGGTGGCCTTTTTTCTTTTATAGGTGGTGAAATATTAAGTGACAGTGCGTGCATCCATCGCAGATAATAATAGGTAAAACCGCGAGCTTAATAGCTTAATGATGTAGTTTCGATTAGTCATTTTAGTAGATTTTTTATCCTTTAGTGTTAAAATAAATAAAAAAGAAATACTATTTTCAATCATAAGTGTCAATTCATACATCCTTAGGTGTTTACTCACTTTTGATGATCACTCTATCTACTTAAAAGCTCTAAATTAGTAAACGATGCTACAAATAGTTTAAACATTTTAATAGCTTACAGTAGATAACTAATTGAATACAAAAAATATATAACAAAAAGGGTTATCAACAAATAAATAAAACCGTATACCTAAAGCTAAAGCTAATTAAACTGAAAAAAATCGCTGTCAAATAAAATTGCATACCGGTATATATCTACCTAATTGGATGCTAGTTAAGTTACATCTTTAGTAGTATTTTCTTTCGTTTATTCAAATTAAATTATAAGGTAGAGAACGTTCGGTGAGTTTATTTTTATGGGGTTTAGTGTGATCGAAATCTTTCTTTCAGGATGTGTTCATGAGGGTATCTCTATCTACCTTTATTAAGTGCAGATTAGGGACGATACGGTTAAAATATAGGTGTGAGTGTTGCCATGACATATCTTTGACATACAGGGATAGAACCATAGTTCATCAGATCGCTAACTACGTATGCGAACTAAAGAATATTATTAGTTCAGAGGTTTATTGTTTAGGATTGATTTTGCTTTCGCGAGTAAGCCCTTGACATGAGTAGATTATCTTTACTTGTTGTGGTTAGTTTGAAGGGCAAAGGATCAACCCCAATATCCGACGATCTTACCTGAGCCATGCCACCAGCTTGTCAAGGTATGCCCTAAGATAACTAAGCGGAGACCAACAGCAACAATTTTAATTTTTTATTTTTTTATTTTTTTTTTTTTTTCAATGAAATAGAGGTTAAAGAAGTTCATAGCATAAGATTTATTCATAAATACACGGGATTTGGATAGATAAACTAAATCAAAATATTCTCTAATTTTTAATAGGCTTAAAAAGTTTGTTAAACACTCGAAATTCGTGTAGATTCTTACCAAATGTTTTAATAATTCATAGTAAGTTATATCTGCGCTCAATAAAAATCAGTAAGGAGACTGAACCTTTCAATATCAGAAAAGAACTAAGACAAAGAGGCGCACTAAGAAACATCAAATCCTAAATAAATTAACGCAGGTCAGAAGCCAGTAGCCTTTTACAATATTATATCAATATCATCAGCATTGGAACAATGGTTACAAAGATGAGGGGGTGGCAATGGTGTAGTGGATAGAGTGATTGCTTTTCACCCGAGTGGCGCAGGTTCGAGTCCCGTACAATATTATTTGGAGACCTGCATATTTTACCAATGATGCACCTTTACGTTTTTAAAGTATTAAACAAATTTTATAAGCGGTAATATTCCTAGTAGAAGTAAACAGTTATATAGTCTTCGTATAAATACATTGCATCTTGTCAATGTTTACACTGTTATAGCCCCTTCAATGTTCAATAAGTTACCATTCTCTGTTCGAACATCTATGCATTCAAATTCGTTTTCAAAAAAGCTTAAAGACTGGTTATTCTCCCTAATTTATGAAGTCCTTAAATCGTTTCTTTGGAGTGATCTGCTATCAAAAACATCAGCAAAAGTAATATTTTAATTAAATGCAGTTTATTAATAAATTATTAATTTAACTTTACTAGCTATCGATTGTATTATTATAATTTTCGATTTCTCTTTCTTGTTTTACTTGAATTTTTTTTATGAATCCAACTTATCAAATCCAATAACTATAATATTGTAAAACCGATGTTTTCCCCCAGATCAAATTTATTTTGTAATGTTAATTAAATCGATGTGTCATTCCACACTAACTTTTAAGTTACGGATTGATTACTATTATTTTCGCTATATTCTGCAGATATAAACATTGTATAGCATTAAGTTATGAAGAAAAAAAATTAATAATAAAAAAGAAAAAAATACTCTGCCACTGACCATAAAGAGATACGAATTGCAACAGAGTCTCTCCACCTCTACACCAAAAAAAAGCGGGTTCGACTTGGCAGTACAATGGACCATGATTTGTCTGAGAGCTCCAGGATTTAAAATCCCTTCATTTAAACAAAAAAAAAAACACAAATAATGAATTATTCATATTGTTAGAGAAAAAATTATTTAAACATATTATTACATTCCATCACGATTTAGCTTAAAAGTTGACTGTTTCGCCAAAAACACTACAAGAAATACAGGTACAATACAAAATTTGTGCTAAATGAACACGGGTTAATATTTTTATTTATTAGGTAACTATCTGCCCCGCCCGACTTTGCTGTCAAAAAGCCGACTTTGCTGATACCAAGGAATTGTATTACCATGATACTTTTTGTCTATCAGGTCAATGAATGCGAATGTTCCACATTTTACAAAATTTGGCTCCCTTAACTGGCGAAGAAAAGCGTTTGATTTTGACCAACTTTACAGAAACATGCCAATAGCAAAGACTTTCTCAAAATTTTAATTCAATCGGTTCTGTAGTTTTTGAGTTTTGTGGGTTATCCCCGTACAAAATGGACATTTTGATTTTTTCGGCTGTTCGTCGAAAAATTCCAAATTTTCTTTTTGCTGGACCACTCCTGAATTAGGACCAACAAAACAAAAAACACAAAAATATCATTCAAATCGGTCAATCCCTTCTCAGGTTTTATCTAATTGATTTATATACACTTTGGGCAAACAACTTTCGGAATGTACCTTCATATAGACATAGTAATGAATTTCTTAAAGTCGCCTTCTACATAAGATAAATCCAAAAAAAATATATAAAATTGTGTTCCAAATTATTCGCATATGTCCCAATGTAGTGAAGAACTGACAACTACCTACCTGTTAATAAATACTGAGTTTTCCAACACGATGCAAGTTCTTGGCTCCTCGCCATGTAAAAGAGAAGCACTTAAAAAATCGAATTTATACACAGTTAATTCATGGCTTCTAACTTAAAATTCGACTAGATTTCAAATGTGTTTATAAATTCCAAAATGATCAGTCACTTAAGGCCTCTTTTATCTCCGTGTAAGTACTAATAGCATAACTAAGGGTAATGAAAATAACCTGTACTTATTACTGGACTTATATCCATTTATATACTTATGTAGTTAGTAAGTAAAGGCAAGCTTTACTAAAATCAAACTATCTCCAATTTTATAAACTGCCTTGCAAAAACCTTGATACCTTGAGTTTTAAAAGGTACCTAAATAACTTGTGCGCACTGCTGTGAGATACTTGCTTGTCATCAGATATAGATTTCAACAGTTTTCTTCACCACGACTCCC
Source organism: Cheilosia scutellata (assembly GCA_955612985.1). Lineage (NCBI taxonomy): Eukaryota > Metazoa > Arthropoda > Insecta > Diptera > Syrphidae > Cheilosia > Cheilosia scutellata. Next base: position 92,789,253 of record OY015312.1, read on the forward strand.
AGAACAACCTCAACTATGCGTGGCAAAATATAATTTCGAAATACCTACTTTTAAGATGAAAACTTACGAAAATTTGCAACAATCGCTGATATACAGTTTGTCAAGGAATTGTTTTTACAAAGGAAAACAACTGGTAATTTAGACAGTTTCTTTATAAAATAAAAGAGCTTCTTTGATGTTTTATGTACTTCATTTTTTAAATAAATTTCTTTTTATTAATATATCTACTAAAGAACAGTAACAAAAAATACTACATTCTGAAAGTAATAAAAGATAACGCAAAAAATCATCTAACTAACCCTTTTTAAAATAAGAGTATGATGTGCTTTCATATTGAACTTTCTTAGGCATTTAATTCCACATGCCTATGGTACGACTCTGTGGCGTATACGTAACATTTTCTTTCTCGATTTTGATGAGAATGTAATGATGATTTAATAATAATTCGAAGGTATCTGCGTTCTGTATCTTTTTTGACATTCTAAATTTACTAATAAATTCTTCCTGATTTTGTTGTTCCTGTAGTTGTAAAAGTTGAAAGGATGTAGCCCGACTTAATAAGCACAAATTAATGTTATTAATTTCCTAGTAAAGCAACTTATACGAACCAAATTTTCATAAATGAGAAACCATAGTTTCTCCCTAATTCATACAACTTCTATTTATTAAATTCCTAAAGATAAATAACTAAGGTAATGAAATTCCAATGCCGGAATACCCAAGAGATAATGATTTTAATATTCACAGAAAGTAACCAAAGCTACTCGTGTTCTATTAATTGCCATGTTAATAAGATGATTACTGCCACAAAGATTATATGATAATATTAAAACAAAAAAGAGATATTATTAGAGAAATATAATAAAAATGAAAGAATAGAAAAACACATAATGTAATATCCATGATTACTTCATCAAAGAGAAACCACCCAAATCCGGAAACAATTTACATCTTCATTACGTTTCCCTAATCGTATATAAACACAGAAAATAACGAATTTGAAATATGGAAGGCAGAAATAACAACCTCGTTTTGCAGATTACCTCCTACGAATCGTTTGCCATTGTCTACAAAACGAAAACGATACTTAAGCTTTAAATAGGATGCAGGAATCCAACAACCATTTTTATATTGCTTATTGTGAAAACGACAAAAAAAAGTCGCCCCACAATGTATATGTCAATTCATCCATACTCACCCAATAGGATATCCTTTTTTGTCAGCTCGAGCACCCTTGAATGAATAATTTGTTTTTGTTTACATTCATAGCACGTTCTGGCGACGGAATGACGCGTTTTAGTACTCAGAAACAAAAAAGGATACAAGGAGCAAATACAAAAATCACATAGACTGACAAAGGAGCATATAATATATCATAAAATGAAAAGAGAAAGAGTTGCTTATCCAAAAACATCATCGTGTCTATGTTCAACGATGTCCCCGTTTCAATAGAGCTGATTCTTTTTTTTTTTAGTATAGCTGTACGTACGTATATGTTTATGTAGCTTCCAAAAAAATGCATACATAAACTATGAAATAAACTCGTTTGAAGATATTGAAGTCATTTGCAGCATTCAGCAATGAAAATATTGGTGACCAACAGGCATACGAAATTAGGTCGAGAAAACTCGGGTACGTACATTTCACATTTTGATGTCGCATTCTATCAATAACTTCTGAAAGCATCCCAGAAATAGATAAACAGACGATGGCACATGTTATTGTTTTGTAGAACGAATGCATTTTCAAATTTAAAGACAATACCATTCACTTTAAAATTAGTTAAGGCCGTATGTAGTAGTGGTGTGCAATTTGATTACTTTTGAGTAACGAATGAGTACTGATTACTTCAAGTTCAGTATTCGGTATTTGGTATTCGATACCTAGTACTTTGTCTCGCAGTCAAATGTATATAGGCTATAGGTATACATGTAGGGCTATATATGTACGTACTTTTACAAATATCACACTTAGCTTTCCCTTATCCTTCCACCGTAAAATGCAACCAGGTGCTACATCTTTTTCTTTTATACACATTCGCATCTATCAGCGATTGTTAAGCCTATTAATTAAATGTTTGTTTGTACCTACATATTCACAAATGAAATGTACTTAAATCTACTCACCTCCAAAAAAGTAAACTCAGTAATCAGTAATCAATAAATTCGTTGAATCTTGTTTCTTAAAAGTATTCAAGATCAGTTAATATACATAATTACTTGAATGCTTGCATACAACGAGTCCTGGTATTCGTATAAGACTCAGTAATCAATACTCTGATTAGGTACAAGGTACTTTTTGATTACTTTGATTACTTGACTACTGATTCCTGTGATAATGTGGTATAAAATATGTGTGGAGAACAGTAATCAAATTGAAACTGCATGAAATTGGAACTGCATACACAACACACCCAACAAACCTCGTCTCCCTCGTTCATTATGTCTCGCAGTCACATACTCACTCACTATCTTCCATTCTCTTACAATGGTACATGATACTTATACTCATCCAGTTCCAATTTGATTACTTTTCTCCACACATATTCTGGTATTTGATGCAGACTCAGTAATCAATAGGTAGGTAGGTACATACTTTGATTACTTAACTACTGAGTACTGATTCCTAGGGAAATATGGTTTAAAATATGTGTGGAGAAAAGTAATCAAATTGGAACTGTATGAGTATCAAGTACATTGTAAGAGAATGGAAGATCATATGAGTATGTGACTGCGAGACATTAATGAACGAGGGAGACGAGGTTTGCTGGGTGTGTTGTGTATGTTGCTTTGTATTTGCAGGTAACATTATGTATGTGTATTTTAAATACTGATACTGATTGTTTATATGGAGTTAGTGCTGCATGTTAGTAGTAAGCAAATGAGTATCAGTATCGAATACTTATTTTGAGTAGTATTCGGTATCGATACTCACTTCAAGTATCGAATACTAAATACCGAATAATTACTTTTTGCACATTACTAGTATGTAGCAATGCCACCTACGTAAGTAGCTCTGACGTAATTTTTACGTCAGCGTATGGTCCCAATGGCTACATGCCGAGTACTATCTCTCTTAAGGTACACATACGTCTGTTGACGATATGTGGCACTCGTGACACATACGCCTATGTGCGACATTCACTGTACTCCCTTTTTTTTGGATGCGGCAATGAATGTGGTAATCCTCTAAAGATGCGGTAGCCCGTGCTACCAACATGCACGATTCCCAAACCCGAATAATTGATGCCGGGAGTGCTCCTAAACGTACTAATCCACACCCTACACACTTCAACCACTATCCCCAGGTTATTTATTACATCGCGGTCGAGATACAAACTTGCTATTCCAGAGAGATTGCCACATAGATACAGGCGGGAATCATTCCAGCTATAACAAAGGCGGCCTCGTCTGATATGGTGCGGAAGCTGCTGATTGTCTGTAGCGCGAAGAGCCTGTATGCTGACAATAGTCTCCTTTTGATCTCCTTCGTCATCAGTGCCTGCGCCCAGATTGGGGCTGCATATAACAGAACTGATGTAACAACTCTGGAAAGTAGGATCCTTCTTGCATATCCAGGTCCACCAATGTTAGGCAGTATGTGAGAGAGAGCTCCCTGCATATGCGATGTTTTCTTGGCTAAATAGTCCACGTTTGTTTTGAACCGCAATCTATTGTCCAGCATTACTCCAACGTATTTAACAGCTTCTTTGGACCTGATTATTTGGTTATCAACCTGGCAAACTCTACAGTTTTTCGGCTGGTTATGAGGACAGCTTCTGTTTTATGATCGGCTATTTCCAGGCTGGCGGTTGCTAGCCACTCCCTTACCCGGGCAAATGCTTCGTTTATAACGGATTCAACTGTACGAATCTGTTTACCTATACTGTCACAACGGCAATGTCATCGGCGAATCCAATTATCGTCACTCCCTCAAGCAGCGCCAATCGTAAGACTCCGTCGTACATGATGTTCCACAATAACGGAATCCTGTGGAACTCCGGCATTGTAGTATTTTTAACCTTCATCTGTATTACATTATATCTCTACTTTAATGAAATTTTTACGTGACCGTATGGTCCCAATGGCTACATGCCCTGTACAAACTCTCTTTGTGCACTTTCTGTTGAAGTCAGAGCTACGTACGTATGTGGCTTGCTACATGCCGTGTACTAGCTTTAAGCAGTATGGTTGATTGCTCCGATCTCTCGCATCCACAAAGAGGTTTCAATAAACTAAACTAATACAATATCCGCAACAGACTAAGCTTCTATCGATGTGGTTCGTGTTTTCTTTGTTTTTTGTTTTTTAGTTTTATGTTTGGTTTTTAATTTTTGTCTTCATTTCAATTTAACTTAACTTGCTCCCAATGTTTCACATTGTTTTTTCTTTCGTCATACTACTAATAACTCGAATACCTTTCAATGTAAGTAAATAGTTTAAAATCCTTGTTGAAACATGCGTATATTTAGACTGTTTTGGTTACCCTTCGCCTTCCCGAAGAAATCTGACACACAGATGCTACAAGCACTACCCGTCACGGTCACCGTCAAGCAAATAATAATTGGAGCATACCTACAAATACCTACAAAGTGTTGCGAAATTTTCACAAAGAAAAAACCAGTAAGACAATTATCTTCGACTATACCGAAGCTCAAATACCCGGTACTATATTAGGCGTATTTTTTGGGAAGTGAGTATAACAAAATCAAAAGTGAGTATAACCGTTTTGCATGTAAAACCAAAAGTGGGTATAACAAAACCAAAAGTGAGTATACCAGTTTTGCATGTAAAAGTAAAAGTGAACTAGCTATAGATTTCCAAAAAATACGCCTATTATTGTAAAATAAAAAAATATTTTAGTATTAAAAAATTATATATTTGTATGGGAGGTATGGGTAGTTTTTATTCGATCAAGCTCCTTTTTTGTCAAAAAATTTTAAATATTATTAAAACAATACGTGCAAAGTTTAAACTTGCTATCTTTACTGTAGCTATTTAAATTTAATTTTTAACATAAAAAGCTATATAAATCTGATACTTTTGTATGGGAGGTAGTAGTAGTTTTCATCCGATCTTGCTCATCTTCGAACTTAGCCTCAGTCTGGTGGATAAAAGCTTACGTACCAAATTTCAAGTCGATAGCTCTTAAATTACGGCCGTAATCGTGCGGACAGACAGACAGACGGACAGACAGACGGACAGACGGACAGACAGACGGACATCGCTAGATCGACTAAGAAAGTGATGCTGATCAATAATATATATAGTTTGTCATACCTACAACGCCTCCTTATGGGCGTTACAAATGGAATGACAAAGTGAATATACCCTCACCACAGTGTGGTACCGGGTATAATAAAACAAAATTATTGCTCGGTGGCGAGCGAAAAACTGGGAAACAAAATTGAAAATTTGTCTTCAACAATACAGCGCGTTGGTCGCTACCACTTGCGGTGGGTTCTGAAATGAAATACTATCTATGTAATACGATAGGAGAAAAGATATTATTAATAGAATTGTTTAACCTTTTGTACATAAATTTAGTACAGATGAGGCCAGAAAGGTCGTTGTAAGTATTATCTGAAGCGACAAACGAAAATATAGATTTTCGACCAGTTAATAACTGTTAGCCTCCGTCATCGAATTATCTGAAAAGGTCCAAAATAAATATAATAAGGGTCGCGAATCCCGTTGTATTTCAGTAGGTTTAACGGAAATCGAAATTATTACGGATTCCAAAAATATAGCTACACAATGATCACTTTGAGGCAGAGATGGCAGAATTCCGATTTTTTTGATTTACTACATTTGTTACGTCTGCTACATAAATGAGGTAGTTAATGTAGTTAAATGTAGTTAACGTAGTTAAATGTAGCAGACGTAGCGCTAGACGTCAAAATGTAGTTTAAAAGGTCAATTCAATCACCAAATTGACAAATCAAATTGCTGTGATGGATATAGTGGCGAAGGCAACGGTGGCGGAAGTAATGTATTTCTGCCAAAGACTTATTGGAGTTTGGCATCAAGACAGCCAGCGTCCAGGTATATCAAAGTATGCTATACGTTTACTGAGAACTCCAGCATCATCTGCAGCAATAGAGTATTCTCGCAGTGGTCGTTCGTCCATACAAGAATCCGGAATAACTAAGAACATTCAAAGAAAAGAAACTCATCGACAGACAGTAGATATACTCTTCAAATGACGACAAGAATTAAACAAATGATTATTAAATTTGAATTTTTCTTGTATTAAATTTCGAACTCCTTGATTTAGTTCATTTAAGCAACATATTTTATCTTGTTATGTCGTTCAGTGTTTTCCCTTGTTAATTTTTCTTTAATTATTTTTGAAATTTAGCGTTTTGTGTGTAGGTAGCACACGTAAAAAATGTAGGTAGTAAATGAAACAAATCAGACGTGTAGTTTATCCAATTAACTACGCGTAGTTAATCGAGTAGATTACCTGACGCAATCTACTCTGCCATCTCTGCTTTGAGGGTCTATATTTTCGTGTTTCTCTTTCTACTTCTCCATTACTTTGCATTTTATGGCTTTGACTTTTCCTTGCTAAGGTCCTCTCTCGTTCTGCAACTATTTGATTTTTTCTTCAGCTTTCTTTTCATTTTTCATTTTGCCTTTTTCCCACAAAACTACTTCTGTCACTGCGCTTCCGACTCCAAAACTTTATACGGTTATAGAAAAAGCTTCTATAGTAGTGACCTTTTTCCTCTGTGGGGGCGTACACTCAAATCATTCCGACGTTGACAAATCTAGCCTTGACCTGTCATAAGACGTTCACTAACGTGTCGTTAACTCAATACTTCTTGCCCAAATCTTCCGAGTATGATAAATTTAGTCTCCGCGCCACTTAATCGCACACCCCCTAAGGTCGGTTTTCTATCGCCCACTGGTCCCAAACCAAGCATGCTAGAGACTTAATTTTTTTTTAATTAAAGTTCATTTAATTGTTGTGATTTGACCAAAATAAAAATTTAGAATTCAAGCCTTAATTATTTACAAAATATTATCAACTAATAACCAGCAAAATGTGGGATTTTGTTTGACCGTTATTTTTGGCACGTGGACTCATATTTTTCTTTGATTGCAATTTTTTTGTTAATTTCGTTAATTTGCAAAAAAAAAAAATTAAATGGGTGGAGAAAAAGCCTTAACCGAGGCGGAAAAAGGACAAATCAAAGCTTAAAGGACGCTCGCCTATTTATTGTCAAATTAGCTAAGAAAATTGGGAGGAGCCGAAACGTTATATCCATATTGTTAAGTAGTAACTATGAACTATGAATAAAAACATGAAAGGCCACATACATAGAGTGGTTAATAATGCGGAAAGGCGACTTATATTAAAAAATGTGTCAAATTCGCACGACTCTTTTCTAAAAATCAGGAAAAAATGTGGTATAAAACTATACAACTATTCGTCGTATTATTTCGAATGCTAAGCATATAAAAAGACTAAAAATCAAGAAGAAGTCACTTCTTAACCCGGTTCGAAATGCGCAAAGCCTCCGTTTTTGTCTCGCACATGTGTCCTGGACTTAGTAGAAGCATTGTGTGGTCTTCTCAGACCAAAAGAATATAATTTGGAAGCCCCGGATTGCCATAGCTAGTATTTCCATAACCTCCGCAAAGAGACTAATAATTTGGACCGGCTGCATATTCGTATTATGGCACCTGCAAATTAAAATTTTTGTCAACCACAATGAATGCATTGTCTTATACTGATAAGGCTTTAACATATTTTCATAACCTTTTTGGACATCTGCCGTGGATCTAAGAACATGATAATGTGCCAATACATACAGTCCGGGTTTGTTAAAACGTATATCGTATCTAAACTAGTCCAAGCCATCGAATCAGCTTGGACCTCGATTTCGCTAAAATATTTGGCCAATTTGTATATTCATCCCTTCCAAACCGGATGTGTGAATTTTGGAGCAGAAAGGTGGCTCAAAACACACTGTAGGACTTTTCTTTGTCAGCTAAAAACTCAAAAACTACTGGACAGATTTCGATGAAACTTTTTTTTAAATGTTCCTTAAGACTGTAAGACTGCTATAGGCTATGCGTTTATAGCTACGTCCTTAGGAACAGTTTTTAGCCTAAATGTATTTTCTGAAGTGAACACATATACATACCTACACACATATACCTTGCTACAAATGGATGTTTATACTTTTGCGATCGTCAAACAAAAACAATACGTATACTAATTCGAAAAGGGTTGATTTGTTTTCGCAGTGAGTGCTATGGTCAGTTATATATGTAGGTATGTATATTATGATCGAGAGACGTATAATACAAAACAGGTTTCATTTCAGGATTTCATTCGATAAGTAGTATGTTAACAGTGTAGGGTTGGGGTAGGTAGTTGTTTGGATTCAAGAGGAAGAGAGAAACAAAGGAAAGGAAATGCAGTATTATAAACAAGTAGCAAGATCAAGGAGAGGGAGGGCGATGCATACACATATACCTTGCTACAAATGGATGTTTATACTTTTGCGATCGTCAAACAAAAACAATACACATTCGAAAAGGGTTGATTTGTTTTCGCAGGGAGTGCTATGGTCAGTTGTATATATAGTGTAGGTATGTATATTATGATCGCATGTCCGATGCATGCAGGATGGGGATGGGGTGTGTCGTGCGTGCTGCAGTATGGCATGGGGTATATTTATAATCTTCATAAGAGAAGAGACGTGTAATACGAAACAGGTTTCATTTCAGAATTTCATTCGATATGTGTGTGGTATGGTAGCAGTGTAGGGTTGGGGTAGGTAGTTGTTTGGATTCAATGGGAAGAGGGAAACAAAGGAAAGGAAAGGAAATGTAATATACACTAGGCTCACCCAGTGGTCGAAATTCGACCACCATACATTTAAACACAAAGCAACGCAACATGCATGCAGAACGACAAAAAAATGAGTATGTGCTTCACCTTCATTATGTACATAAGCACTCTACTGAGGTAAAACTTCACAACAACTGTGTTTTGTTTTGCTTTGCTTTGCTTTGCTTTGTTTTGGTTTGTATTGTTTTGACCCACTATAAACCATCCATTTAAAGAGGAAATAAATCTGCGCCATCTACCGGGTTCTTAACCATCCAGGGATCCCCTCAAACACACACACCAAATTTCAGCAAAATCGGTTCAGGCGTTTAGAAGGAAATAAATAATATTCCTGGAACTCGATTGCAGCGCCATCTACCGGGTTCTTAACCATCCAGGGATCCCCTCAAACACACGCACCAAATTTCAGCAAAATCGGTCCAGGCGTTTAGAAGGAAATCAATAAAATTCCTGGAACTCGATTGCAGCGCCACCTACAGGGTGCTTAACCATCCAGGAATCCCCTCAAACACACACACCAAATTTCATCAAAATCGGTACAGGCGTTTAGAAAGAAATAAATAAAATTCCTGGAACTCGATTGCAGCGCCATCTACCGGGTCCTTAACCATCCAGGGATCCCCTCAAACACACACACCAAATTTCAGAAAAATCGGTCCAGGCGTTTAGAAGGAAATAAATAAAATTCCTGGAACTCGATTGCAGCGCCATCTACCGGGTTCTTAACCATCCAGGGATCCCCTCAAACACACATACCAAATTTCAGCAAAATCGGTCCAGGCGTTTAGAAGGAAATAAATAAAATTCCTGGAACTCGATTGCAGCGCCACCTACCGAGTCCTTAACCATCCAGGGATCCCCTCAAACACACACACCAAATTTCAGCAAAATCGGTCCAGGCGTTTAGGAAGAAATAAATAAAATTCCTGGAACCCGATTGCAGCGCCACCTACCGGGTCCAATTGTAAATCTAAAGTTAAACCATCCAGGGACCGTGCAAGTCCGTACGCGTGAAAGAAGTGAAACTTCTTAAAAAGTATCGGATCGCCATATACCTACGCCAATGGAGAATGGAAGACTGTAACACGTCAATATTAAATGTTAAATTGTAGCCCGTAAATATAAAATGTAAAATTGTAACATGTCAAATGAAAATTGTAATACTTATTTAATGTAATATTAATGTAAAATTCTTCTATATTTATTTTTTTTAATTCTTTAAACAATGTAACTTTTCACACAAAAAAAAATGTATTGTAACTTGGCAACCCTAAAAGAAAACAAAACAAAAGCACAAGCAAAAGTTTTCCTTAGATCAGCTATACTCGATGAAAAGCTTTTACTATTGAAAAGCTCAACTATGATCTTTAAAAAAAAAAAGTTTTCTATTGAAAAGCTCAAAGCAGAAGAGTATATAAGCCGAGCTTATTTCAAATGCAACTCACTCGAGTTTGGTATTTCGCAAGCGATAGTCGGGTTCCTCCACTATACAGGAAAAATACCACACTTTGACTAGCCTCTTGTTTGCGCGCTTCTTACGACAGTCGGGTTTTATTTTTTCCACTGTCTCTAAGCGACCACACTTGATCGACACGATTTTTTTTGCTTGATTTATATTTTGCTCCTCATTTTTTTTTGCTCTTGCTTTTGATTTTCATTTTTACTTACTTTTCTTTAATATTTTTTTTTGTTTTAATACTTCACTGCTTATTACTTTTTGAATTACATTTTGATTTTCTTTTTTCTTAATTTTCTTACTTTTATTTTGTTTGTTAATTTTTAAAGCTAAGATTAATTTTATTATAATAAAGATAAGAGCTTTAATTAAAATTCAAAAGTGTCAATTTTTTTTATTTCTTTTCGAGGAGACAATTTTTTTTCTCTTATTCATTTGTTTTACTGCCTGTTCAGCGTCTGCTGCAGTTTTCGAACAGCACAGAAAGCGGCAGAGAGTGGAACAAAGCTGCGTTGTTTCTTTTCTCAATCATCGGATTGGGTGTTACTGAGGAGAGTTGAGACTCAACGATCCTGAGGTGACGAAAGGGTCACGTTACATTGGCGCCCAACTTGTCGGCGAGTCTGCGAATACGACACCACAACGGATACAGAACTACGTAGGAGTGAGCGCATCGCCGCAAAACAAAAAGGAGGCACAAATATGGCTCAATTTACAGAAGAGCAACTGAAAACGTTCATTGATGCGTTGCAGACGCAAAGCACCATCAAAGGCAGTTTTAGCCACTGCACAGCACGTTTTAGAGGGGAAAGAGACTCTGCTATCGTAGAAAGCTTTATCGCTACCATCACCGTCTATAAGGATGTTGAACGCATAAGCAACTTAGATGCCATAAAGGGATTCCCCTTGCTTCTAGAGGATGGCGCACGCAGTTGGTGGCAAGGAGTAAAAGCGGAGGCAGTAACCTGGTCCGACGTTATTACCCTACTACGTAATGCATACTCTCCAGCTAAACCAGCGTTCCGTATATACATGGAGATCTTCGATAAAAAGCAAAAGCAAACCGAAACAACAGACGACTTCATATGCGAAAAACGAGCACTACTGGCAATGCTCTCAGATCCAAAACCAGAGGAGAAAATGATGCTTGATATGGTGTATGGACTATTACATATCCGCATACGGGATGGTGTTCCACGAGACAGTTTCAAAACGTTTCAAGAGCTACTAACCAAAGCTCGGGCAGTGGAATTGTCCATTTCCGAAAAGGATGGCCACAAAAATCCGAAAGTTGAACCTGCTATCACAAAGAACAGATGTAACTTTTGCAGACATGCTGGTCACACAATAACTGAGTGTAGAAAGAAGGAAAGATACGATGCCAATAAAAAGAACGAATCTACGCAACCAATCGAAACCAAAATCTATTGCTACAAATGCAAAACACCCGGAGTAGTTCGATCCACCTGTCCTAACTGCAAAGATCTCCCTAAAGGACCTTCAACAGTATCATTCAATTGTATTAAGACGACGCTTGGGGCAGATTTGCCAACAATACCCATAGCTTCACATGGCGAGCCAGGTATTGCTTATTTGGACACTGCTGCACGTACGAGTGTTGCTGGAAGAGAACTCTTCGTTCACTTGTTGAGAAATGGCACTAAGTTCTGCAAGGTCGAAGCCAACGTTACTCTTGCGGATGGTGACACCAACGAGCGTGAAATTTACATTGGAGAAACCAATATTATCATTGGCAACCGATTAAGGCCAATCAAGTTCATCGCTCTACCAAAAGCAACTGACAACCGCACACTTATTGGAATCGATTTCCTAGAACAAAATGGTATGGTCCTTGACCTGGGACAACGGTTGTGGTATTTTGCGGATCAGCCCAATAAGAAGTTCGATTTTTACGATACGACACATACCAGGGTGGAGAAAAATAAGGTTCCATTCAACCTACCCCCTGCTTTTCAACCCTTCACTGCTGACCAAGAAATATCAAAGTCGATTTCACCTAACTAACTCCCACAAAGCACGCTAATGCTTTTCTGAATTGGTTTAATGCAATTACAGTGATCTCACCACTAGCTGCAACCCCAAGACCTGAAACAGCTTTTAAACCTCATACCCCGCGGAAGCGCAAATTTACAAAAACTTCCAAACAGAGTAAGGAGTATTCGCCCCACTCTATTCAAAGCATATTTTCCGACTCGCTGAGAAATGAGGTCACACCAGAGCGAAAAGGGAACAAACAAAGTTTATTTCCATCACTGATACGAAAAGAGGAGGAGGTATACCTTGAGCCCTTCTTCACCCAGATTTTAGCTTTCGATGTCAAACTACGTGACGATGAAGCAGTAGAATTAGACGAGAGCGACAAACGTAAACTTAACGAGTTGTTGTTGCAAGAAGCATCCCTGTTCGATGCGCCAACAGAACCAACTCCATATGCGGAGCACAAAATCAACACGGGTAACCACGAGCCAATATCTACAACTCCGTATAGGCTTTCACCCGTCAGAAAGGACCAGCTTAAGGAAGAATTGAAGAAAATGCTAGAGATGGGCATAATCGACGAAAGTGAATCCCCATGGGCTGCTCCGGTCGTGCTAGTACCTAAAAAAGATAGAGGGATACGTGTCTGCATAGACTACAGAAAACTCAATAGCATTACAGTTCCAGATAAATATCCCCTACCCCGAATCGACGATCTATTACACTCTACGTTTAAAACAAAATTTAAAACCACATTGGACCTTCAAACTGGATACTACCAGATAAAGATATCCGATAATGATGTGGAAAAGACGGCCTTTATAACGCCTTTTGGATTGTTCCAATTTAAACGTATGCCTTTTGGTCTTAGAAACGCTCCTGCTACCTTCCAAAGGCTAATGGATAAATTCCGAAAGGGAATTCCGGGAACATTTACCCTCATTTATCTCGACGATATAATCATATGTTCTGATAGCTTCGAAGAACAATACAAGGACCTAAAGAAAGTTTTTCAGCATCTCAAGGTATTCAAACTAAAGGTTAACCGAGAAAAATCAAATTTTTGCTGTCCAGAGGTAAAGTACCTAGGGCATATAATAACAGATAAAGGCATCCAAGTCGATCCGCAAAAGGTTTCTGCCATAGCAAGCCGACCAGAACCACAAAATGCCAAACAAATACTATCATTTCTGCAAACATGCTCCTGGTACCGCCGTTTCATTAGAAACTTTGCCGATATCTCAAAACCCTTGAGTAATCTAACTAAAAAAACTGCCGTATGGAAATGGGGTACAGAAGAGAAAACCGCTTTCAACAAGCTCAAAGCATTGCTCACGTCTGCACCAATCCTACAGCAAGCGCAAGAGGATCATCCCTTTACCTTACAAACCGATGCCAGCAACTATGCTCTCGGGGCTGTTCTTATCCAGGGGGAGAAGGAAAATGAGCACCCTATTGAATATGCCTCAAGACTTCTCACGGCAGCGGAGCGTAACTATTCAACGACCGAACGCGAAGCACTTGCCATTGTATGGGCAGTAAATAAATTCCGAGGTTACATTGAAGGTGGGGAAATAATCCTCAAAACTGATCATCAACCTCTTAAATGGCTAATGAGCTTAAAATCACCAACCGGACGACTAGCTCGTTGGGCACTACAGCTACAGCCATACAATTTCAGTATTGAGTATACTCCAGGCAGACTAAACTGTGTGGCCGATATGCTATCTAGACCACCATGTAGTACGACAGATCATATTGATTCAAAATGCAGCGTCTGTAGCTTCCAAATCGACTTGCCCTCCAAAACAAAATTTAAACAAAAAAACGTTTAAAACAAAATTTAAAACCACATTGGACCTTCAAACTGGATACTACCAGATAAAGATATCCGATAATGATGTGGAAAAGACGGCCTTTATAACGCCTTTTGGATTGTTCCAATTTAAACGTATGCCTTTTGGTCTTAGAAACGCTCCTGCTACCTTCCAAAGGCTAATGGATAAATTCCGAAAGGGAATTCCGGGAACATTTACCCTCATTTATCTCGACGATATAATCATATGTTCTGATAGCTTCGAAGAACAATACAAGGACCTAAAGAAAGTTTTTCAGCATCTCAAGGTATTCAAACTAAAGGTTAACCGAGAAAAATCAAATTTTTGCTGTCCAGAGGTAAAGTACCTAGGGCATATAATAACAGATAAAGGCATCCAAGTCGATCCGCAAAAGGTTTCTGCCATAGCAAGCCGACCAGAACCACAAAATGCCAAACAAATACTATCATTTCTGCAAACATGCTCCTGGTACCGCCGTTTCATTAGAAACTTTGCCGATATCTCAAAACCCTTGAGTAATCTAACTAAAAAAACTGCCGTATGGAAATGGGGTACAGAAGAGAAAACCGCTTTCAACAAGCTCAAAGCATTGCTCACGTCTGCACCAATCCTACAGCAAGCGCAAGAGGATCATCCCTTTACCTTACAAACCGATGCCAGCAACTATGCTCTCGGGGCTGTTCTTATCCAGGGGGAGAAGGAAAATGAGCACCCTATTGAATATGCCTCAAGACTTCTCACGGCAGCGGAGCGTAACTATTCAACGACCGAACGCGAAGCACTTGCCATTGTATGGGCAGTAAATAAATTCCGAGGTTACATTGAAGGTGGGGAAATAATCCTCAAAACTGATCATCAACCTCTTAAATGGCTAATGAGCTTAAAATCACCAACCGGACGACTAGCTCGTTGGGCACTACAGCTACAGCCATACAATTTCAGTATTGAGTATACTCCAGGCAGACTAAACTGTGTGGCCGATATGCTATCTAGACCACCATGTAGTACGACAGATCATATTGATTCAAAATGCAGCGTCTGTAGCTTCCAAATCGACTTGCCCTCCAAAAATGCAAGTGAAATTCGCGAAGCTCAATTAAAAGATGCGCAGTTCAAAATTATTATAGAGTCATTCGAAAGTAATGACGAAAATATCCCAAGATGGACATCCCGAGGATACTTACTCAACGATGGTATACTATATAGGTATTCTCCAGAATATGATGCTGAATCTGCGCAGCTAGTAATCCCTGTGCAGGAACGAGACCCCATATTAAAATACTACCACGATGAAACCACTTCAGGACATTACGGCGTCGAACGTACGTTAGCTCGAATTGCTGCTCGATATTACTGGCCCGGAATGAGGGACAGTGTAACAAAGCATATTGGAAGCTGTCTTGCTTGCCAACGATATAAACCAAGCAACATGAAACCATGGGGGCTACTCCAAACTGTATCAAGCAACCAACGTTTCGAAGTCGTAGCAGCTGACTTATTTGGACCGTTACCAATCACCAAAGACGGATACCAATGGATCCTGATAGCAGAAGACATAGCAACCCGCTGGGTAGAAATTTTTCCTCTGAAGGAAGCAACTGCAGAAAATTGTGCCATGACTTTGCTCGACGAAGTATTTTTTCGCTATGGCATGCCAAGACGTCTATTAACGGACAACGGACCTCAGTTTATATCCGTTTTAATGCAACAATTAGCTGATTACTTCGGAATCCAACAAACTCTGACTCCTGTCTACCACCCAGAAGCCAATCCGGTGGAAAGAAAGAACAGGGATCTCAAAACACAACTCGGAATCATGGTAGGCAACAACCACACTACGTGGGCCGATAATTTACCCGCAATACGGTTCGCAATGAACACTGCCAAATGCCAAAGCACCGGCTATACCCCTTCATTTTTAATGTTTGGACGAGAACCAAGGACCTTTGACGATGTCAACCACGACCTTAGACCAATCGAAGCAGACAAGAACTTCACCCAGCAAATTATTCCGAAGTTGCAAAAGCTCTCGCAAGTAATCAAAGAGGCTCAAGCAACAACCGAAAAAACACAAGATCGGAACAAGCACTACACCGACCAGAAGCGAAAACAACAGCCAGTACTCAAAATAGGTGATGAAGTTTTAGTCACCTCGCACACCCTTAGTAAGGCCTCAAAAGGGATCACTTCAAAATTTGTCCCCAAACGAGACGGACCTTACGTCATCATTAAACAAATCGGCGCCTCAACATATCAAATAGCATCAAAAGACGACCTCACCATTCCATTGGGGACATACCATGTCTCCTCTATATCAAAATATCGTTCCTCCCTAACACAAACAAACGAACCAGTCCAGCCACTACGAAGACGAGGGCGCCCGAGAAAGACGACACCAACTTCCAATCCTGTCGCATCATCGAGGCGATCTCAGCGCCAGAGGGGGAGATTGTAACACGTCAATATTAAATGTTAAATTGTAGCCCGTAAATATAAAATGTAAAATTGTAACATGTCAAATGAAAATTGTAATACTTATTTAATTTAATATTAATGTAAAATTCTTCTATATTTATTTTTTTTAATTCTTTAAACAATGTAACTTTTCACACAAAAAAAAATGTATTGTAACTTGGCAACCCTAAAAGAAAACAAAACAAAAGCACAAGCAAAAGTTTTCCTTAGATCAGCTATACTCGATGAAAAGCTTTTACTATTGAAAAGCTCAACTATGATCTTTAAAAAAAAAAAGTTTTCTATTGAAAAGCTCAAAGCAGAAGAGTATATAAGCCGAGCTTATTTCAAATGCAACTCACTCGAGTTTGGTATTTCGCAAGCGATAGTCGGGTTCCTCCACTATACAGGAAAAATACCACACTTTGACTAGCCTCTTGTTTGCGCGCTTCTTACGACAGTCGGGTTTTATTTTTTCCACTGTCTCTAAGCGACCACACTTGATCGACACGATTTTTTTTGCTTGATTTATATTTTGCTCCTCATTTTTTTTTGCTCTTGCTTTTGATTTTCATTTTTACTTACTTTTCTTTAATATTTTTTTTTGTTTTAATACTTCACTGCTTATTACTTTTTGAATTACATTTTGATTTTCTTTTTTCTTAATTTTCTTACTTTTATTTTGTTTGTTAATTTTTAAAGCTAAGATTAATTTTATTATAATAAAGATAAGAGCTTTAATTAAAATTCAAAAGTGTCAATTTTTTTTATTTCTTTTCGAGGAGACAATTTTTTTTCTCTTATTCATTTGTTTTACTGCCTGTTCAGCGTCTGCTGCAGTTTTCGAACAGCACAGAAAGCGGCAGAGAGTGGAACAAAGCTGCGTTGTTTCTTTTCTCAATCATCGGATTGGGTGTTACTGAGGAGACTTGAGACTCAACGATCCTGAGGTGACGAAAGGGTCACGTTACATTGGCGCCCAACTTGTCGGCGAGTCTGCGAATACGACACCACAACGGATACAGAACTACGTAGGAGTGAGCGCATCGCCGCAAAACAAAAAGGAGGCACAAATATGGCTCAATTTACAGAAGAGCAACTGAAAACGTTCATTGATGCGTTGCAGACGCAAAGCACCATCAAAGGCAGTTTTAGCCACTGCACAGCACGTTTTAGAGGGGAAAGAGACTCTGCTATCGTAGAAAGCTTTATCGCTACCATCACCGTCTATAAGGATGTTGAACGCATAAGCAACTTAGATGCCATAAAGGGATTCCCCTTGCTTCTAGAGGATGGCGCACGCAGTTGGTGGCAAGGAGTAAAAGCGGAGGCAGTAACCTGGTCCGATGTTATTACCCTACTACGTAATGCATACTCTCCAGCTAAACCAGCGTTCCGTATATACATGGAGATCTTCGATAAAAAGCAAAAGCAAACCGAAACAACAGACGACTTCATATGCGAAAAACGAGCACTACTGGCAATGCTCTCAGATCCAAAACCAGAGGAGAAAATGATGCTTGATATGGTGTATGGACTATTACATATCCGCATACGGGATGGTGTTCCACGAGACAGTTTCAAAACGTTTCAAGAGCTACTAACCAAAGCTCGGGCAGTGGAATTGTCCATTTCCGAAAAGGATGGCCACAAAAATCCGAAAGTTGAACCTGCTATCACAAAGAACAGATGTAACTTTTGCAGACATGCTGGTCACACAATAACTGAGTGTAGAAAGAAGGAAAGATACGATGCCAATAAAAAGAACGAATCTACGCAACCAATCGAAACCAAAATCTATTGCTACAAATGCAAAACACCCGGAGTAGTTCGATCCACCTGTCCTAACTGCAAAGATCTCCCTAAAGGACCTTCAACAGTATCATTCAATTGTATTAAGACGACGCTTGGGGCAGATTTGCCAACAATACCCATAGCTTCACATGGCGAGCCAGGTATTGCTTATTTGGACACTGCTGCACGTACGAGTGTTGCTGGAAGAGAACTCTTCGTTCACTTGTTGAGAAATGGCACTAAGTTCTGCAAGGTCGAAGCCAACGTTACTCTTGCGGATGGTGACACCAACGAGTGTGAAATTTACATTGGAGAAACCAATATTATCATTGGCAACCGATTAAGGCCAATCAAGTTCATCGCTCTACCAAAAGCAACTGACAACCGCACACTTATTGGAATCGATTTCCTAGAACAAAATGGTATGGTCCTTGACCTGGGACAACGGTTGTGGTATTTTGCGGATCAGCCCAATAAGAAGTTCGATTTTTACGATACGACACATACCAGGGTGGAGAAAAATAAGGTTCCATTCAACCTACCCCCTGCTTTTCAACCCTTCACTGCTGACCAAGAAATATCAAAGTCGATTTCACCTAACGAAGGAACTCCCACAAAGCACGCTAATGCTTTTCTGAATTGGTTTAATGCAATTACAGTGATCTCACCACTAGCTGCAACCCCAAGACCTGAAACAGCTTTTAAACCTCATACCCCGCGGAAGCGCAAATTTACAAAAACTTCCAAACAGAGTAAGGAGTATTCGCCCCACTCTATTCAAAGCATATTTTCCGACTCGCTGAGAAATGAGGTCACACCAGAGCGAAAAGGGAACAAACAAAGTTTATTTCCATCACTGATACGAAAAGAGGAGGAGGTATACCTTGAGCCCTTCTTCACCCAGATTTTAGCTTTCGATGTCAAACTACGTGACGATGAAGCAGTAGAATTAGACGAGAGCGACAAACGTAAACTTAACGAGTTGTTGTTGCAAGAAGCATCCCTGTTCGATGCGCCAACAGAACCAACTCCATATGCGGAGCACAAAATCAACACGGGTAACCACGAGCCAATATCTACAACTCCGTATAGGCTTTCACCCGTCAGAAAGGACCAGCTTAAGGAAGAATTGAAGAAAATGCTAGAGATGGGCATAATCGACGAAAGTGAATCCCCATGGGCTGCTCCGGTCGTGCTAGTACCTAAAAAAGATAGAGGGATACGTGTCTGCATAGACTACAGAAAACTCAATAGCATTACAGTTCCAGATAAATATCCCCTACCCCGAATCGACGATCTATTACACTCTACGTTTAAAACAAAATTTAAAACCACATTGGACCTTCAAACTGGATACTACCAGATAAAGATATCCGATAATGATGTGGAAAAGACGGCCTTTATAACGCCTTTTGGATTGTTCCAATTTAAACGTATGCCTTTTGGTCTTAGAAACGCTCCTGCTACCTTCCAAAGGCTAATGGATAAATTCCGAAAGGGAATTCCGGGAACATTTACCCTCATTTATCTCGACGATATAATCATATGTTCTGATAGCTTCGAAGAACAATACAAGGACCTAAAGAAAGTTTTTCAGCATCTCAAGGTATTCAAACTAAAGGTTAACCGAGAAAAATCAAATTTTTGCTGTCCAGAGGTAAAGTACCTAGGGCATATAATAACAGATAAAGGCATCCAAGTCGATCCGCAAAAGGTTTCTGCCATAGCAAGCCGACCAGAACCACAAAATGCCAAACAAATACTATCATTTCTGCAAACATGCTCCTGGTACCGCCGTTTCATTAGAAACTTTGCCGATATCTCAAAACCCTTGAGTAATCTAACTAAAAAAACTGCCGTATGGAAATGGGGTACAGAAGAGAAAACCGCTTTCAACAAGCTCAAAGCATTGCTCACGTCTGCACCAATCCTACAGCAAGCGCAAGAGGATCATCCCTTTACCTTACAAACCGATGCCAGCAACTATGCTCTCGGGGCTGTTCTTATCCAGGGGGAGAAGGAAAATGAGCACCCTATTGAATATGCCTCAAGACTTCTCACGGCAGCGGAGCGTAACTATTCAACGACCGAACGCGAAGCACTTGCCATTGTATGGGCAGTAAATAAATTCCGAGGTTACATTGAAGGTGGGGAAATAATCCTCAAAACTGATCATCAACCTCTTAAATGGCTAATGAGCTTAAAATCACCAACCGGACGACTAGCTCGTTGGGCACTACAGCTACAGCCATACAATTTCAGTATTGAGTATACTCCAGGCAGACTAAACTGTGTGGCCGATATGCTATCTAGACCACCATGTAGTACGACAGATCATATTGATTCAAAATGCAGCGTCTGTAGCTTCCAAATCGACTTGCCCTCCAAAAATGCAAGTGAAATTCGCGAAGCTCAATTAAAAGATGCGCAGTTCAAAATTATTATAGAGTCATTCGAAAGTAATGACGAAAATATCCCAAGATGGACATCCCGAGGATACTTACTCAACGATGGTATACTATATAGGTATTCTCCAGAATATGATGCTGAATCTGCGCAGCTAGTAATCCCTGTGCAGGAACGAGACCCCATATTAAAATACTACCACGATGAAACCACTTCAGGACATTACGGCGTCGAACGTACGTTAGCTCGAATTGCTGCTCGATATTACTGGCCCGGAATGAGGGACAGTGTAACAAAGCATATTGGAAGCTGTCTTGCTTGCCAACGATATAAACCAAGCAACATGAAACCATGGGGGCTACTCCAAACTGTATCAAGCAACCAACGTTTCGAAGTCGTAGCAGCTGACTTATTTGGACCGTTACCAATCACCAAAGACGGATACCAATGGATCCTGATAGCAGAAGACATAGCAACCCGCTGGGTAGAAATTTTTCCTCTGAAGGAAGCAACTGCAGAAAATTGTGCCATGACTTTGCTCGACGAAGTATTTTTTCGCTATGGCATGCCAAGACGTCTATTAACGGACAACGGACCTCAGTTTATATCCGTTTTAATGCAACAATTAGCTGATTACTTCGGAATCCAACAAACTCTGACTCCTGTCTACCACCCAGAAGCCAATCCGGTGGAAAGAAAGAACAGGGATCTCAAAACACAACTCGGAATCATGGTAGGCAACAACCACACTACGTGGGCCGATAATTTACCCGCAATACGGTTCGCAATGAACACTGCCAAATGCCAAAGCACCGGCTATACCCCTTCATTTTTAATGTTTGGACGAGAACCAAGGACCTTTGACGATGTCAACCACGACCTTAGACCAATCGAAGCAGACAAGAACTTCACCCAGCAAATTATTCCGAAGTTGCAAAAGCTCTCGCAAGTAATCAAAGAGGCTCAAGCAACAACCGAAAAAACACAAGATCGGAACAAGCACTACACCGACCAGAAGCGAAAACAACAGCCAGTACTCAAAATAGGTGATGAAGTTTTAGTCACCTCGCACACCCTTAGTAAGGCCTCAAAAGGGATCACTTCAAAATTTGTCCCCAAACGAGACGGACCTTACGTCATCATTAAACAAATCGGCGCCTCAACATATCAAATAGCATCAAAAGACGACCTCACCATTCCATTGGGGACATACCATGTCTCCTCTATATCAAAATATCGTTCCTCCCTAACACAAACAAACGAACCAGTCCAGCCACTACGAAGACGAGGGCGCCCGAGAAAGACGACACCAACTTCCAATCCTGTCGCATCATCGAGGCGATCTCAGCGCCAGAGGGGGAGATTGTAACACGTCAATATTAAATGTTAAATTGTAGCCCGTAAATATAAAATGTAAAATTGTAACATGTCAAATGAAAATTGTAATACTTATTTAATGTAATATTAATGTAAAATTCTTCTATATTTATTTTTTTTAATTCTTTAAACAATGTAACTTTTCACACAAAAAAAAATGTATTGTAACTTGGCAACCCTAAAAGAAAACAAAACAAAAGCACAAGCAAAAGTTTTCCTTAGATCAGCTATACTCGATGAAAAGCTTTTACTATTGAAAAGCTCAACTATGATCTTTAAAAAAAAAAAGTTTTCTATTGAAAAGCTCAAAGCAGAAGAGTATATAAGCCGAGCTTATTTCAAATGCAACTCACTCGAGTTTGGTATTTCGCAAGCGATAGTCGGGTTCCTCCACTATACAGGAAAAATACCACACTTTGACTAGCCTCTTGTTTGCGCGCTTCTTACGACAGTCGGGTTTTATTTTTTCCACTGTCTCTAAGCGACCACACTTGATCGACACGATTTTTTTTGCTTGATTTATATTTTGCTCCTCATTTTTTTTTGCTCTTGCTTTTGATTTTCATTTTTACTTACTTTTCTTTAATATTTTTTTTTGTTTTAATACTTCACTGCTTATTACTTTTTGAATTACATTTTGATTTTCTTTTTTCTTAATTTTCTTACTTTTATTTTGTTTGTTAATTTTTAAAGCTAAGATTAATTTTATTATAATAAAGATAAGAGCTTTAATTAAAATTCAAAAGTGTCAATTTTTTTTATTTCTTTTCGAGGAGACAATTTTTTTTCTCTTATTCATTTGTTTTACTGCCTGTTCAGCGTCTGCTGCAGTTTTCGAACAGCACAGAAAGCGGCAGAGAGTGGAACAAAGCTGCGTTGTTTCTTTTCTCAATCATCGGATTGGGTGTTGCTGAGGAGACTTGAGACTCAACGATCCTGAGGTGACGAAAGGGTCACGTTACAAGACAACAAATATAATGTGCACCCTCTGCACCGCCCTCCCTTTCCATGACCATGGTACTTTTCATACAATATACTGCTTCTCATTTCCTTTGTTTCCCTCTTCATATGAAATCCAAACAACTACCCCAACCCAACCTTACCCTGTTACCTGGTTTGTACGTCTCTTCTCTTATGAAGATTATTAATATACCTACCCCATGCTATACTGCAGCACGCACCCCATCCTGCATAGGACATACGATCACTATGTACATACAGCTGCTCCTGCTGACCATAGCACTCACTGAGAAAACAAATCAACCCCTTTCGAATGAGGTACACAGACACACCACCCCCACGTATGACGATGCGGTTTTGTTTTTGTTTGTCCTGTCGCACGATCGCAAAAAGTAGAATTTCGACTGAGCGAAGGGGAAATATTCATTTTCTTTGTTTGTTGTTGTTGTAACCAATGCAATTTAAAAATATTAATTTACCTATTTTACAAATGTTTTTTTCAAATAATTATTCTTCATAACACATCTATGAGTGGTAAGCTTCAATTTGGTAAAAAGAAAAATGGATTTTGTATTCTTTAAGTAGGGTAAATGACTATCACAAGAAATCGGGTCGGCTTTTAATATTATAATAGATATAAACAAGTGGCAAGATCATGGAGAGGGAGGGCGATGCAGAGGGTGCACATTATATATCTAATACATTACAACCATTATCGATATCGCCACGCAACGCAATAAGAATTTCATTCTGATATGACGTAACAGGGTATGGTTGGGGTAGTTGTTTTGATTCCATAGCAAGAGGGAAACAATGGAAAGGAAAGGAAATGCAGTATTATAAACAAATAGCAAGATCATAAAGAGGGAGGACGATGCAGAGGGTGCACAAGCACATTATCGCATATCGCGACGCAACGCAGTAGGAATTTCATTCTGATCTGACGTATGTATTTTTTTAAGTGAAAATATATACATTCAATATTATACCTTGCTACAAATGGATGTTTGTACTTATACGATCGTGCGATGCGACAGGACAAACAAAACAACATTAGCATAGGTTGATTTGGTTTCGCAGTGGTCAGTTGTATATGTAGATATGTATAATTATGATCGTATGTCAGTATGGCATGGGGTAGGTATATTAATAATCTTCATAAGAGTAGAGACGTATAATACAAAACAGGTTTCACTTTTCACATCAGAATAGCATTCGATATGGTGTATGGTAACAGTGTAGGGTTGGGCGGGGTAGGTAGTTGTTCGGATTCCATAGGAAGAGGGAAACAAAGGAAAGGAAATACAGCATTACAAACAAGTAGCATGATCAAGGAGAGGGAGGGCGATGAAGAGCGGGTGCACATTATATATCCAATACATTACATCCATTATCGATATCGCCACGCTAAAATTGGACAAACGGGGGTGACGCCTCCCACACAAAAAACATCTTATATGATTTTCAGGATTCTTTTTTTGTTTTTTTTTTTTTTCGTATTGCTGTATATTTCAGGTTGAGGCAGAAAGAAAATTCCAGATTTATTCTCATTTTTCGCATTTTACAAAAGAACATTATTATCTAAGACCTAAGCAATTATTATCTAAGACCTAAGCAATACAATTCCTGTGCACGGGCAAAGCTGGGCGGGTACAGCTAGTTTAGGTAATATTTGTGTTAAAAATAAGCAAAATTCTCTAAAATGTTGTTTCGTTTAAGTGTTCTATTCAAGTGGCGCAAAATAATACCTTACATTTTGCAGGTTATTAGTTGATAAATTTTTGTTAATACTTAAAACTTTAATTTTAAATCTACCTTCTGGTCAAATCACAACAATTAAACGAACTTAACTTTAAAAAAATTAAGTCTCTAGCATGCTTGCTTTGGGACCAAAAACCGACCTCAGGGGGTGTGCTATTCAAGTGGCTATCCAAATAAGAGCTCTTCCTTCTTTCTCTGTCGCACTTCCCATCTGCTTTTTGTCCTCACGATCGTCCCATGGCAATTTAACATCCCAGTAACTTTATCAATGTAAATTAAATTTCCTTTTGTTCCTTAGTTCAATCAAGGTTATATTTTTGAAAATTATAAGTTTCTCATCAATTATAATACAATACATAGACATACTAAGATTTTCTCAAATACTTTGAACATATATAAGTACATAATGAATATACTATGCACACAACTTTTCTCTCAGGCAAACAAAATCACGAAGTTACCTAGATGTAACTTTTTAGATACTTCAATCTCCTAACACGTGTTTCAATCCAAATGAATCCCAAAGGACTAACGCATTCTTTGACTACTCGCTCAATACTTACCTCCTGCAGGATAGTGAACACAAACTTTTTGTCATACCTACCACAATTTCCATGAGAGTTTGCGAAGCATACCCAGCAGTTGTAAATTTTGAGTTTTATATTTTGAAAAACTGCATTTTATCATATAAGTATAGGTAAGGTACCCATGTCGAAACAAAGTATATTGTCCAAACAAGTTTTCTCCCCAGTTTTTCCTTATGCGTTTGCTACCAAAGTTTGCTATATTACTAACTTTGAGAAATTTCAGATTTGAATACATTTTTGTTTGCATTTATTTTATCCTTTTTGTTGTGTGTATGTGAATTCTAATAACGATATGAAAATCACTACCTCTACAGAATAATTGATGATACTACCTACTACTTATAAGGGTATTCAGTTATACCTATATCGGCTCAGTGATTTGGCAATTTCATCGCCATTACTGAAGCTTTTAACTTATAATCTTTTAACATGAAAATGTCTCACATTTTCCAGCCAAATAAACAAGGGTCTGTATTTTATGTAAGCAAGCAAAGAATTGACGCACATTTACACGTGGGTGGATATTTTTAATTCGTCCAAAAAGAACAAAACGTAAAATGTGGATAACGAAAACCTTTTGAAAACAGAAAAAAGAAATGTTTCCTTCTCTGCCAACATTATCCATCTGTTGGCCTCAATGGAAAATGCGTAGCCCATAATAAAAAGGTAAAAAGAATTCCCATTAGCACACATACATTTATAGCCAAAAGAGAAATTAAGCATCCCTGTCGAAACAGGTGGACTTCGTTCAATTAAATAATAAATGAGTTTCACCTTTGCCTCCTTCTATTTTACCCCATATAACTTATTCGGTCAAAAAAGTTTTGCAACCCCAAAGCGCGGCAAACAAGCTTATTAGGTATTTGCTTACCTATGTAGAAGAGAATTTGTTTTTACATTTCATTCCTTGTGGAGAACGTAAGCCAGATTGTCATTTCATTACATAATAGATTAGCTGGCTAGCTTTGAAACATACTATACACCTGGTTTATGGGTTATCATGAGGAAAGGCTTCTCCTGTTGATGCTTATTCTATGGATATAGTGTTCTGCGTGCAGAATGTTAATTGCAAGCAATTTGGTAGAAGGGTGTGATGATTAATAATGTAGACACAGTTTATACAGGGCAATTAAAAAAACTATGTTAGTCTTATGCACATGAAGAAGACCACCAACATTTAATCTGTTTGTCGCTAATAGATAGAGTCTAAGCTTCAGCACCATAAAGGTCTTATACAGAATCTCCTTAGTGCCGTTTTATTCACTATTGTTCAACTTGCCGAAGACTCCAAAGTTGGCCAACTTCGAAGTTGATCTTAAATCGAGAGTTAAACAGCAAGTTGAAAATTGCTAATATTCACTACATTAATTTGCAACTCCGAAGTTGAAAATCTAAAGTTGGCCTACCTGTAGTTTGTAAAATATCCCTGATGACACACAATATACCATTGACACATTGAGTTAAACCTTTCACAAATAATAAGTTTAACCCTAGAATGCATAAGCGTTTTTGAATAAAGTTAACACATATGGGGTTCCTGAGCACCCCTACAATTTAGGTTGAAAATACCAGCAACTTGTAATACAATCTTATAAAATTTATTTATTTTATATTTTATATTTTATAAAGTAATGTATTTATTGACTAAATTAACAAAAAAAATTACATTTAACTCACAGCCTTAGTATTTAAAAAAAAATAATGACAGTGGTTATTGAGTGGTGTGACCATATAGTGTTTTAAAAAATGCAAGAAAATGTAGATTTTTAAGCTTGAATCTTCCAAATTTTTTTTTCTGAAAGGAGGCATATATGGCAACATAAGCATATGTAAAAAGTTTTGATTTTGTAAGTCGTACCCGCATATTTTTAATCCTTTTTTTCAACATAATAAAGACAGCTATGTATGAACTTGTACAGTATGCCATACCTCGCACCGCTTCGCAGCGGCGGTCTGGGCAAATGTGCCTTGGGCAAGTACTGCACGCCATTTTTGTCTTTTTTTCACGTATCCTAGGGTATAAAAAGCACCTTCCCTGCTTTGCAATCTTCTTTTGAGGTTCTCTTAATAAAATATCCTCGCAATGCTGTGGATCGCCTTCCATTGATTCTCGAAGCAATTTTTCGATGGTACTGCAATTGTGGAACGTTTGTAATATAATTCTGAAATTATTCATTAACTTACCTTGCTAGAGTTCCAAAAATTTAAGAAAAATTATTCACTCGTCTTTCAAAAATAAAAGTACACTAACACATGTGGGGTGCCAGCACACCCCAGTGACCAGGATATCTACAGTCCGGAGAGAGGAAATGCACTAAACATTTTTCAGGAATAAAGTAAATAAATAAAAGTCACGGCACTCTTCAAAAATAACTACTTTTATTTTAAAAAATACAAGCATTTTAAAGATTGATCTGATTTTGTAAATATATTAGTAATTAGTGCGTTATTGGACCGTACATCAGCTGTGCAAATTGTTTTCGTTTGTCGATGAAAACCTAGGAACTTAATATGGATAATCATACCGACTAATAATCGATTCATAGATGAAGAAGATGATAGTAATTGCTCCAAAATTAAGTCCATGTCCATTATTTACGTTTTCTGAGTATACGAGCACGATATATTATTCAATTCACTGTATTTCAATTTTAAAAATTAATTATTTATTTTCGTTACTTCAGAATTGAACTGTAAAACACAGAAATAAAAAATAAAAAAAAAAAATTCTGAAGTTTGACATAAAACCCCAAGTTAGCTTCATAACTGCTACTTTTTCGGGGAGTTGAGCGAATCCAAAGTAAATCAACTCTTGGTTTTCTCAACTTCGGAATATCCTAAGTTAAGTGAGTCAACTTCGAGTGAATAAAAGCAATTTGTGTTCAACTTGAAGTGAATAAAATGCCCCTTAGTTGTTCGGGATAAGGCTCTACTACTCAATTGTCTTCTTAGCCCAAAGAAACAGCTGCTGGCAAGAGTTATTCTACGTTTAATTTCATCTGAGATGTTGTTGTCAGAATTTATAGCAGAACCGAGGTAGACAAAGTCCCTCACTACCTCAAAGTTATAGTTAACGATCGTAATGTTTTGTCCGATTCTACGATGTTGGGCGCGGCACAGGGACATAAGTCCCGAATTCTTTTTTCGGGACCAATGTCCCACTTTAGTGGGACATAAGTTCCGAATTCAATTGGGGACCTATGTCCCACCCCAGCGAGACATAAGTACCGAAAAAAAGTCGGGACTTATGTCCCACCAAACATATTTTCGTAGATCTACGGTGCCGTGACATTAGGCCCAGCGACATAAGACCAAATCTCTAAATCTGGCTAGGTATATGGCGTGTTGTGAAGGCGACATAAAGCTAAATTCTTTAATTTGACAGTATGACGCTTTGGTAAATTAACATTAGGCTGTTTAGACTTTGTCATTTTCCACTATATCCGATTTTGCTTAAATGATTAGTTAGAAAACAAGTTCCGTTGACCATTTTGAAAAGTTTAAAATGGGTGAACGAAATTTGAAAAATTGCCCAAACGAAAATGAAATACGGCACCAAAAAATTATATGGAAACCAACAACTACAAAATTTGGGGTGTGAAAATTAAAAATTCGCGCGAATTTTAAATTTTCACACCCCAATCGATACTCCCTTGCTCAAAAATTTTTTTTGGCTACGCCTTTAGGTTCTTCACTGTTTCCCTCTTATTTCGTTGTGTGCCAGGACTTGCCACCTACAATAATAGTCTGCTTGCCTTGCAGATAGATTACATATTTGAATCTCCACACGAGATGCCAAAGTTAATTGCAGATACTTTGAAAAACGAAAGAAAAATAATAGCTGTCCTTGCTAGTGTACATAAAGTGTAGAAGATAATCTAACATTGAAGTGTAGCTGTACCTACATAAATTATGTAATAAAAGCAATAATATTATATAGTTTGTGGTGATTTTTTATTATTGGATTCAACATTTTCCTATTTTCGGGCAACTTTTCGTTTAGTTTGGGTGGATTTGCATATGAAACTATTTTTTCTTGGCATTAGATTAAGCAAACAATGTTATATACTACTACACAATGTATAAATATAAAGTGATAGCAATAATTTATTTTATATTTTATTATGTCAGCACCTAACAAAACAGTTCTGAATTTATAAGACTCATTATAGGAACTACAAGCATGCAAGATGCATATAACCGCAAATGTTACACGAACATTATTAAAATCCAAAATATCCACTTGTTTGCGTTTCATTCGGGGCTTGTGCCCCATTTTCGACAGTGAAAATTCGGGACTTAAGTCCCGCTGGGGTGGGACATAGGTCCACAATTCATTTAGGAACTTATGTCCCACTAAAGTGGGACATTGGTCCCGAAAAAAGAATTCGGGACTTATGTCTTCGGGTCTTATGTCCCTGCGCCGTTGGGTGCCCCTTCTTGTTCTGTGTGACCCATTTTATCCGCTTCCGTTTCTATACTAGCAAACGTACCAGTGACAGCTCGCTGTGTTCTACCAATTATGACAATATCATCGGCGTATGCAAGTAATTGGACGGACGGAGAAGTAAATAATCTAGGATTGGATTTTGAATTACAATGGCAGGCTGGAAATCTGCCGCGCACGAATTGGTTTATCAAAGGAGAGTAACTGTTGAAGGGGGTAAAGCAAAAAATATGGCAGAGCATGCTACAAAATGCGTCAAGGAGTACAGATAGAATTTATAGCCACCTTGATTACTCGAAAGGTCAAAAGTACTTCACTGAAAAATGTATAGATAACACAAAATATCATGGATCTGTAACGCACGCCGTTACCTTATCTGGCTTAATGGAAGTAGATTTAACACTTGAGACTGCAACCTATGCTCATTGTGCTATATGAGGGAAATAGAAACAATCCAACACTTCATTGGCAGATGCCTGTTTTCAGGGGAATTTAGGTAGAGATATTTTAAGAAAACAACACTCAATGATGAGGAAGTAATCAACGTTTTAATCGGAGTTAATGATGAATCTTGGAACATGCTTAGTAATTTCATTATCTCTTGATGCTCTTCAATATAGAAATTAATTAATTAATAATTTTAACTACTGAAAACTATAACTATACTTTATATTAGATAAATTAAATATAAAATAAATGAAACATGTATTACATTATAAAATAAATAGTATGCCAAACTACCGACAGACGAAAAAATTCTTTCTGAAATAAAAAGGATTTTCCTTGTATCTGTCTAACATCATAGAGACCACAAATAAATTGCTATATCTACCAAATAAATGAATATTTTTGATTCCTCCAGTATTTAGAACCGAAATATCTATATGCCATTAAAATAATGAGTTCGTCAGAAGTTGGCACAAAGCACCAGTAACTATAAAGCTTTATAAAAAAAAATCGGTTTTAAAGATGTAAAACATTTTTTAATGTAGATCTTATGCATCTCTGATCACATTAAAGATGTAGTCTCAACCAGTGGATGGCTTTTTACTTTAGATACATTTTACATAATATTATTGTTGATAATTTTGCAACTGCAACGATTAATTTAGAAGAATTCGACCAGAGGAAAGCAGACAACAAGCGAATTTTCATAAAACAGAACAAATTTATTTTGTGTAATTTGTCATACGATACCAATCGAATTATGTTTAAAGTTGAAGGTGTTGTGCGTGCTGAGACTGAAATCCAAGTGAAAGAATTACTCTTGTTTCAAGCGCAGCAGCATCACAATGAACAGCAGCACAAAGCATAATACAAAAAACATCGCACCGCGTAGGTAATGCAATTGTGCGTGAGATGTTGATTGTGCGTGTAGGTCTGACAAGTGTTGTTGTAACATTAATGAACATCTTTAAATTATGATGTATGTAAGTACAGTGAGGCAAAACATAATTGTTACGGAAAACAAAAAACAACTGAATATTAACAAAATAATTAACAAGAAATAACCAAAGATATAAATGTAACAAAATGATATGAAATAAATAATAACTCGAACATTTCTCAACAATTATTTTTCTGCTGTTTCGACTAGGTACGATTTACCTTAAATTTACAACTCAGAAAATGTATGTAGTATATCGCATAGCATCATAGATTTATACATAACTAGCAGACCCGGCGAACTTCGTCTCGCCCCACTTTAACGCCTTCAGATAAACTCCAGACTCCAGAGTGATAATAAAACACAGATAGATCAAATTTCAATGTGATTTATTTGAATGGAATCAAAATCAGTAGAGAGCGATCTGATAAACAATGTTTTTCTTTTACCACAATGAATTTCACAATTATCCGAAATTTTCCAAGCTTCAATACGAATTTTCCACATTAACATCATCCAAAACAATCAAACCATGCGATAAAATGCGAAATTTCGTCGAAAAAAAAATTCAATTGTTTCACGTTTTCCGGAAATTTCCAAGTTTTCCACTAAGAATTTTATATTTTTCCATTCGAAAGGCCATTCCGGAACAATTGCACACAAAATTCCATACAAAAAATCAATTTTCGATTTTTCCAATTTCCTGACTTTTCCGGAGGGTTTTCCCAAAATTTTCTTTTAGAAGAACCTTCTCGTGGTAATTACGAACAACTGAAAAGAAATTTGAACCAAATCGGTCCAGCCGTTCTCAACTGATGAATTACTATACATTTTTGCCACCATTTTTTTTTTATACATATATATAAATATAAGATAATGCAAGCATAAATAAAACTCTCTACGATTTATTGGGTTATACTATTTATTATATCAAAGCCTTGGTATAATGGTCATTCGAAATGTCTCATGACTCAAGCAAATGTACAGACAAGACCGTTATTATAAAATTGGAAGAACTAAACGATGATTCCTTTGAGTAGACGATAAAAATAATATTCTCAGCACGACGAGCTCTTTTATAACCGCTAGAAAGGCCAACTTGTCTGCAACGTATTAAAAGTGCTTTCGCGGAAATAAAGCAAGTTCGTTTGAAATGTCTCCTTAAACTCAAAGAGTCCGAAAAAAAATTCAACGTCATTAAAATGTTCAAAGACATTGTGCTATAGCTAGGTATGGTATAAAAAAGTTTACTAAAACCCAAAGAGATTTTCCTTTAAAAGATAATATCTTCCCGTCAAGAGTTTGGAGATACACAAATACGGATACACGTGCATCTGTTCCATATATACGTACCTAAATAATCCTCGGAGCATTGGCGTCCTATTTTAAAGAGTGTTATGAAGTTTAAGCGATAAGAATGACTAAGGAGAATAGAATAGTAAAAACTAATCAATTCGTGGGCGTCGAATGCAATCTACTTTAAAATTTACCATTTGAGCATTTAGCAATACATAGCATGTGGCAGATTGGATATTTTTGCACTGCAAATACTATTGCAGACATTTAGAGTTTTTTTGTTTTATTTGAAAGGCTTATCAATGCCACTAGATTATTTTTGTCACGGGTTTTGTTAACTTTGCAGGTGTCCCAATCGTTAGAGGCTAATTGGCATAGACCTCTGACCTAAGATAACCCCACAAATGTGTTTCCAGTAATCCTGGATGAGATAGCAATGACTTCAAATCACTTGTGCAGAATATCCATTGTGGCAGCAGCTGTGTGGCTCGTAGTGCCATCCTATTAACCACATGTGGTTCACATCCATATCATCCAACTTGGGCTAAAAGAATTCGATTATCATCGATCGGTAATGCTTTTCGTTCATGGTGATGAGATGGCAGAACACAATCATCGAATACACGACGTTGTCTATATGTTCATTTTCCTCCCGATGTTGAACCAATGTTGGGGGTAGGCTCAAGTCCCGGCGCAGGATTCGCCCATCAGTTGATAGGTAACACGCATAGGAACCTGCTTATTTCCACGAACAGGGGCGATATTTTCCGCATTGTTTGATCACCAAATTAAGGTTGAACAGTCGACTCTAAAGGACGACCATGTAAATCGTAAAATGACTCATTCTTGCAGCAAGAGAATACCCACTTTGATAGTAAAAATGCTCGAGGTTGTACCTTGCCGTAGTAAGAGTTAAGTCCAGTATCCTGCTCGGGCTAAATTGTATCTCCCATGCAAAAATGTCTACAAAGATAAAATTTAGCTACACACGTAAAATTCTCATTTTCATATAATATACAGGCTACACCTACGACAATTGTCTGTTCTACGTACTACGAACAATTTTATTATAATCGGCCCATTATTTAAGTCTCCCCCTCCACCATTTCAGCTCGCGAAAGAATTGTCGGGACTCGGGTGCAATAAATTGGCGCTAAATTTTAACATTCCCGAACCAAAAAAAAAATATGACTTGATTATTTTATGCAATATTGAAAAAACGATGTAGCTAGCTACGTGTGTAGGAAAAAAGTGCAGAAATAACAAAAATAAAAATACATTTGCCAGCCAATAACGTATTATTCATAATATATGTGCGTGCCCCATTTGTATCCTGTATTACAAATTTAGCGAGCATTTGTCTGTGCATTTACGCGGCGTTCCATCAGTTTTCAATTCACTTTCACTTTGAAGTGAAATTTCTCTCATTATATTTTTTTATTTTATTATAGGTGTAACTTACACCGTGTAAGACTCCGAACAATAGAACAACATTACGTTTCTCTTTTATGCCTAGAGCGAGGTGGAAGCGAAATATCCAAATCACATTTTAGCGAGCATTTTAGACACATTGCAGTCAGTAATACAGCACGTTTGTATTTCCCGCATTATCTAGCCTCACTTGCTTCCTGGACTGTATACTTGCCTGCCACAAAATCAATTAAAAAAATAAAATAAATCTAAACCTAAAATTTTCTTAAAATTTTTTATTGAGTTAAAAATAGAACAACCAACCAAAAAAAACATGACAAGAAAAATTAACATCAGCTTGAAATATAAATTAGAAACTAATAACGGTTAACAGGAACGAGTAGCTGCAAAATTAAATAAGGGTTTTCCAATTGGAATTTGTCGATATTGGCATGGTATCATGTGACGGCCATGTTGTTTAGTTGGCGTCTGTCTAATGTGCTGCTTAGTGCTTATTATTATTCAGTCGCTGATATCAAATCTCCATGGCAAGTTACACGATTGAGCAGCACGCCCAAATGATGATAATGTATTTTATTATAAAAATGTGTGTTCATCTCATCAGTGCAAAACATTACGGCAGATGCGGTGGACCTTCAAAATCAACTCTCCAACGTTTGGTGGCCAAATTCGAGACAACCGGTTCGGTAAACAATCAGCCATCCGTATGTCAAAAGGAACGGCAGATCGGCTGAGAACATTGCCGCGGACCGTGAAAGTTTGCAGAAGATTTTGATTCGGGTCTTGAGCCTACAGTACAGCTACACCATATACAAGATTCAACAGATCCACGATCTCAGAACTAATGCCCATAGACAACGCCATTTTTTGTTTGCTAACTGGGTTTCGGGGAGTTTGAAAGAGGACCCCAATTTTGTCCGAAAAATTTATTTTTGATGAATGGCTATGTTAACGAGCAAAATTGTCATATATAAGACGCACACCATTTTAAAGTCGATCCATCCTAATTGATAAGCCCTTTAGTGAATCTTCTGTAAAATCAGCTTCTATTCACATATCTGTGTTTTAGAGGCGCATCGAAAAAAAATTAGGCATGTATAGGAGTCGCAGTATGAAACAAATTTGGAGAACCTCACTGTAAATTATATTTTAAATTTGTACGGGACCTATTGCAAAAATTGACCGTGCATATGATATTGCTTCATCCAATAGAATGCAATGCCCTGCGCTGCGGACTTGGGATAAACTAAAATTATGTTTTATTTCATTCTTAAAGAGCACACTGAATGAATTATTTTGGATTTAAATACATTTACTTATACATCAATTTAAATTGGCAGTAGATACCTATATCTATTAAAGTAAACTAAATGATCTCGGTAAGTGGCTTTTCCAGATACATTTGTTTCATCCGTTTAATTCTCAGTAGTAAATTGTATAGTGGATGTATGGGCTCTGTAATATAAGTATGCTGAAGCTAGGCCTAGGGTACCTATACGGACCTGACGAGCCAACTATTTTTTGTTTAGTAAATTGTATCAGCTGTGGTTCTGCAAGAGTTTTCAATAGTATTCTCGATAAACTGTGTAATACGCCCTGCTGGATATTCAAAGCAATGTATTCGGATCCCAGATATTTATACGGGCGTGTATTTAATTCCTTTAATCCCACTAATTTCAAATCTCTTGCTATTCTGCTATAATATTGAAGTCACAATTTTGCTAGAGATATAGCGATTTAGGTGTATATCATGAAGAACTAAACCGAAAAGTTATACATATTTGTTAAAACTACAACATATTACGCACGCTGCACACCTTACACAACAACTGTATATCGATACAATATGAAGCTTATAAATACTAATTTGGACGTTGCGTTGTGGGCATGTTCAAACCTTGCACCCAGTAGGGAGATTTTTAAACCCTCATATCCTTGCAAATAAAACAAATACTAAACAAACTTTTGTACATTCCGTGTACCTAATCTATCTAATGTAATTTTGAAAATTATCCACCCGCAATTGTTACAAATTAGCTACTAAACCCAATTCGCTCCCAATAGTCTAATGAGCAAAAATGTAAATATATTTACAAAGTAGGTAGGTATACGTGTATATGTATGTATGTATAACGCTCGTACATTCTACGTGCTTCTTTATTCCTTTTTCGGCCAATTTTTGAACCACAAAAACATATTCGGGCTCAAAAGTTAAACCGTCCCGTTACAACCACAATAATGGAGTAAACTTTAAAGTGGCTACCCACCCACAGGCCACAGCATAACAGATGAACGCTGGATAAAGGAACAAGGCAGAAAAAAGGTTGTTGGCTCGATATTTCTACACCATAGCGAGTTATTTCTTTTTTTTTTTTTTTTATATTTTTAGTCCTAGATAAATAGTTTTTATTTTGTTTTGTGTCCTGCCTGAAATGGCTGAACAAATATAATGTCGAGAGATGCATGAGAATTCGACACAGTCAGAAATATGTCAAGTTACTTTGTTAAGTAGCTACCTAATCTACATTTTCACTTAATTGTATAATATAAGACAGATACGAAGACCCCAAGTCCACGTTTCAACGTTTAATCAAGTTGAAATATTGTTCTTACGCATTGCGGATAATAATGGAATATTCTATCAGATTTGAGTGAGCTTTCATCATTCATGATAGACTTCTAATCAACTTCCTGGTGTTCAATTGACTTGAAAGTTGAAACTTTGCATACTTAAGGGTTCCTCATATCAATATTCGATTCGTGTTCTCGAATCTGAGTTGATGGCGCCTCATACTACTCGTATACTACCCCTTTTTAAGGTGAATTTTCATATTTTATGATTGTTGAAGGTTACCCACTTCACAATGCTCAATCGAGGTGAAAGTTTAAAGTGCAAAATCTTGTCTTTTGATGGTTAAAAAGGAGAATAGACAAATATAATGGAAATCGATATCAATGTTCAAATACTTTGAGAATAAATATGTTAACCATATTTACATTTATTAACAATGAATGTTGCAACATATTAACTGGGAATTTAAGGAACCCCCAGTTCCGTCTTGAAGCAACTGGTAGAAAGGTATTAATGTTTGTACAATATCCAGAATTTTTTATTTATTTTTTTTTTTTTTTTTTTCAAAATTTTGATGACAAGAGAACAAGGAGACTTCTTTCTATAAAAAAATTAAAAAATCAATTCCAGTGTCTAATAGGCAGGCACGCCCTAAAATAGCTACACTCTAAAAAATTCGTGTAAAATTACTATGAAAGTGTATGTAATTTTTAGTGTAAAAATAGGCAAGTTGCGTTTTTATACACACGACAATAGGTAAAAATAAAATTTAAACACATAATGTTAGATATTACAAACATTTGTTGGAAACATACACATTTTGTGTACCTTTCAACAACTATTGTTCAATAATAATCTATTATTGTTTAAACATTACTCTCAAAATGTCTATAAATAAACAAATTTTGTTTAAATATAAGCACCTTATGAAATTTACACACACAGTGTTTGAAGACCAACAACCAATGCTTTACACCCATCTGATAAAAGTTACACATTTTATGTGTGTAAATTTGCAATTCCATTGTGACGATTCCTTTGCGAGTTCATACGTCATCAGACCTTTGACTGAAGCAGTTGAACCTCTTGCGCTCCCAAGTTCCATCGCATCGTTTTGTGTGTGTACGGTTTCTGAAGTCAATTTGACGTTTTTAATACAAATAATAAACATTATAAATATTTTTAATAAATATTTTAAACATTTTTGGATTGTATTATTTTGTGTAGACAGGTTCACTGCAGTGGAGGGTATCAAAGCATCGGCCATGCCGATGATAACACTTTTACTTGTTTACTGATCCATGTATAATTTTGTTTATTTGTACACATTAAATATTGAAACTCTATACCAATTTTAAGCTTTTTAAACCAAAATTACACAAAAAAAATTTTAATTTAAAGCGTTTTCGTA
This sequence comes from Cheilosia scutellata, assembly GCA_955612985.1. Taxonomy (NCBI): domain Eukaryota; kingdom Metazoa; phylum Arthropoda; class Insecta; order Diptera; family Syrphidae; genus Cheilosia; species Cheilosia scutellata. The sequence goes on from OY015312.1 coordinate 92,827,296, forward strand.
CACAATTTTGTTGGAATTTACACATTATGTGTGGAATTTTGCTTCAAATTTGAACATAAAAGGTTTGAATTTACACATTTTATGTTTATTTATAAACATTTTTCTTTCTGAAATTCTGTTGGATTTTAAGCATTAATTATGTAAATGTACATTTAATTTGAACATCTTAAGTGTAGAAATACGCATTTATATTTAAAATCTGTGTTTGAATTTACACACCAAAGATTTAAGATTTACGCATTAAATGTTTAAAATTGATACTTGCGTAAAAATACTGCAATTATGGTAGGCAAGTCGATTCCTCGCTTAATGATAGTAAAATTACACGATTCCTTCCGATTCTTAAATAGCTCCACTTACAGTGATCCCTGTAAGGACAGTCGTTCCGTTTCAGGACAGTCATCCCTTTGAGGGTAGAATTATTCGATCACATCGGATTTTGGTTGTTCTGCTTTTAATATAATTTATCTTTGTCTGAACGAAGTTGTGTGAAACACAAATCAGTACCCTCAACGGGGTGACAATCGATAGGTATCTAATACAAATAATGGGATTCTATGTTCCTCAAATTTGCTCTAGAGTCTTGACAAACGGATACCCAAGAGTCTAAGCCGTCTAACATAATGTTAGATTATAAAAGATACACATTTGTGTTTGATTTAATCACTTTTCTAGCCCCTCATTTGCCATTATCAACTCCCTTGACAAGTAAAGGGAGTACAACTCTCACCCGTCAGTAAAGTCTAATTTTAAAGAGATCTATATTCGCATGTGTTTTATTACAATAACCAATTTTAGTCGTATGTATCTTATTCTTGCATAATATCAAGAAAGTCACATTGGAGTAGGTATACCTATTTGTATTAATATTTAAATTTTACTTACTTACTTACTTAAGGTGCGGCGCTACAGTCCGGGGGAGACCTGGGCCTCAACCAACAAGCTTCTCCAGCCAGCACGATCTTTGGCCAGCTGTCTCCAGTTTCGCACGCTAAGTTGGTTGAGGTCCCCTTCCACTTGCGTGCGCCACCTGAGTCGCGGTCTTCCTCTACTGCGCCGTCCCTCGGGTGTGGATTCGAAGATTTTCAGGGCCGGAGCATTCACGTCCATTCGCTCTACATGACCCCAACCACCGCAGTCGTTGGACCTTCACTCTTCTGGCTAGGTCGATGTCGCTGTACAGTGTACAGCCCTATGCAGACGGGACCGAAAATTACTCGAAGAATTTTCCTCTCAAAGCAACCAAGAGTAAGCTCATCCGCTTTTGATAGAGTCCATGCCTCTGCACCATAAAGTAGGACTGGGATGATTAAGGTCTTATAAAGGGTCACTTTAGTTGTTCGAGAGAGGGCTTTGCTACTCAATTGCTTTCTTAGCCCAACGAAACAGCGATTGGCAAGAGTTATTCTTCGTTTAATCTCAGCGCTAATGTCATTGTCTGAGTTCATAGCGGAGCCTAGGTAGACAAAGTCCTTTACCACCTCAAAGTTATATCTGTCTATAGTGACATTCTGTCCAAGACGTCGGTGTTGGGTGTCCTTTCTTGATGACAGCATATATTTTGTCTTGCCCTCATTGACCGCCAAACCCATCTTCGCCGCCTCCGTCTCAATGCTCACGAACGCGCCAGTGACATCACGCTGCGTTCTGCCGATTATGTCGATGTCGTCGGCGTAGGCGAGTAGGTGGACGGACTTTTGAAAGATAGCGCCTCTGGTGTTATCGTTTGAGTTTTGCACTATTCTTTCAAGAACGATGTTGAAGAAGTCACATGACAGCGCGTCGCCTTGTCTAAATCCTTTTTTGACATCGAAGGTCTCGGTGAGTTCTTTACCGACCTTGATGGAGCAGCATGCGTTCTCCATTGTCATCCTACACAAACGGACGAGTTTGGCAGGGATGCCAAAACTAGACACTGCTCTGTATAGCTCGTCTCTATAAATGCTGTCATAGGCGGCTTTAAAATCGATGGACAGATGGTGGGTATCGATTTGGACTTCCTGGGTTTTTTCCAAGATCTGCCGCAGTGTGAATATTTGGTCGATGGTAGACTTTCCTGGCCTGAAGCCACACTGATAGGGACCAATCAGGTTGTTGACGAAAGGCTTCAGGCGTTCACACAACACGGCAGATAGGATCTTGTAAGCGATGGTAAGAAGGCTAATCCCTCTGTAGTTGGCGCAGTTTAGAGGATCTCCTTTCTTGAGGATCGGGCAGACAATGCTGAGGTTCCATTCATGGGGCATACTTTCTTCCGACCATATTTTACAGATGAGTTGGTGCATACTCCTAACCAAGTCATCGCCTGCGGCTTTGAATAGCTCGGCGGTTAGGCCATCTGCTCCAGCGGCTTTGTTGGACTTAAGCTTAGATATAGCTATTTTGACTTCGTCCAGGTCGGGTGGGCGGAATTGTTGGTCTTCATCGTCCAGGTTGAATGGTTCATTCTGCCTGACAGCGGGATTTAGTTCGTCATCGCCATTAAACAGTCTGCAGAAATAATTCTTCCATATTCTCAGCATCGACTGCGATTCTACTATGATGTTCCCTTGTTCGTCCTTGCAGACTTCGGTTCGGGCTCTGTAGCCTTGTCAGGTTCTTTTTACCCTTTGGTAAAACTTCCGAACCTCATTCCTGCTGTAGCATCTCTCTATTTCCTCGATCGCTCGCTTCTCGTGCTCTTTCTTTTTTCTCCTAAGAAGCCGGTGTTCGTCTCTTCTTTTCTGCGCGTAGAGCTCACGAGCAGCTCTGTTCCTTCTTTGCAGCGCCGCTTTGTATGCCTCTTGTTTCGCTGCATGTGCTTGCCGGCACTCGTCGTCGAACCAGGGTGGTGTTCGTGTGAAACCAAGCACATCAGAGGCGGCGTCTCTGATGGCTTTTTGGCAATGTTGCCACTGGTCTTCGATGCTTGATGCTGGCTGCATAGAAACTCTTGTGAGATTGAGAGAGACTCGATCGGAGAAGGATCTGGTGTTCTCTTGCGATTTTAGCCGTCCGACGTCAAACTTCCTCACCTCACAGTATTTACTTGTGTTAAGTTTTACTTACAATTTTATTTTGCACCTTAGGTGAGTAAATGTGCATAGTCTAACATAGTCCTGGAGCATTTCTCAACAATTAGAGATACCAGTTGTCAGGCAAATTACTAAGTCTATTTAAAGATTTTTGTGGCACGATTCTAAAATAATATACATAATTACAATATCACCCAATACACACTGTCTCTAAGGCATTTTACATTTCGTGGAAATATTTTCAAAGGTCTTTCTTTGAAATTCAGTTGATTAAAGTAAATACCTACTTGATTAAAAATATCATATATATTGGGGGACCTTATGAGCGGAGAAAGGACTAAAGGAAGAGGTAATGATGAATAAACTAAACGAAAATGTTTAGTACACTCAAGAATGACAACATCATAAATCAACTTATATTAAAATTAAATCTTAAACGCGAATCTTAGCTATTCGTTGACTGTCCTGCAAATTGTTTATTTCATTATCTGCTTCCATATTTCTTAAATTGTGTACTTTTTCCCTTTTTCTTGGTAGAAAATATAAAATACATATTTGAAGTAGAAGTTGACTTGTGATATTTTTCCCAGTTCCTTTTCTATGAATTTTGCAAACATAATATTTACTTGATTTTGTTCACTTAGAAAATTGCTAAATTTTAAGAAGTTGATATAGCTAGATACCTAATTGCCCATGTTGTTTATTTATGTATGTAATGTTTTATGAATATTTTCGAACCAAGCAGAGACACGTGTTATTATCCATTGCAACTCATATAGACAATATGGTATAACCATTTACAAAATTCTTAGTTTAATTTCGTGCGGTTTTGAAGACACCGAGGATGCATTTATAATCAGACCAGTTACATCACTGTTTCCTGAATCGGGTATAACACCTATAGCATAGACCCAACCACCCTTGACGAGCTCTTCCCCTTCGCGAATGGAGCGTTTTATGTCGCTAAATTATTCTGCAATATCACAGATGGTTATCGAGAAAGTCTGTGATTAATCCCGGTTAGTTGGGTCTGCTATTGGTATTTAGGATAATGCTGCACAATAAATGGAATATTAACAATTAAAAGAGAGTCTAATTCAAAAAAAAAAAAAAAACAAAAGAAACCAAAACAGTTTTTCATTCCACTTTTAAACGATTTGAGCATATTTTATGGACCCGGGATTATTTTATTTTTCATTAACAATACTTAAATTTTAGACCGACGAGGCGTTTACATCGATTAAAATAGTTTTTCATTTATAAAATAAATAAATTACCAGTAGAAAAAATACACGTACCGCTTATCGATGACAGATTCCTGTATGTCTGTTAGGGTTCTTTTCTTCGCCACCAGATATCGCAGGCCAACTTGTACATACATTTGTCAATTATAGCCACTTTTATACCACTTTTACGCAAAAAATACGCCTAGTGTCAAATGAGAAAAAAAAAGCAAAAACTAAATGTCAACTAAAAACCAGTAAGACAAATCTTCGACTATGCCGAAGCTCAAATACCCGGTACTATAATATTGTAAAAATAAAAAAATATTTTAGTATTAAAAAATTTATATTTGTATGGGAGGTATGGGTAGTTTTTATTCGACCAAGCTCATTTTTTGTCAAAAAATTTTAAATATTATTAAAACAATATGTGCAAAGTTTAAACTTGTTATCTTTACTGTGGCTATTTAAATTTAATTTTTAACATCAAAAGCTATATAAATCCGATATTTTTGTATAGGAGGTAGTAGTAATTTTCATCCGATCTTGCTCATCTTCGAACTTAGCCTCAGTTTGGTGGATAAAAATTTACGTACCGAATTTCAAGTCGATAGCTCTTAAATTACGGCCGTAATCGTGCGGACGGACAGACGGACAGACAGACGGACATCGCTAGATCGACTAAGGCTACGTCCATAGTGAACCAGCTTCTCGCTTACCAGCTTTTACCGGAATGCATTTTTAATTCTTGTTGACGCCGGTAACCAGCTTTCTAGGGTGAAAAAGCGAGAAGCTGGTTTCACTATGGACGTAGCCTAAGAAAGTGATGCTGATCAATAATATATATAGTTTGTCATACCTACAACGCCTCCTTATGTGCGTTACAAATGGAATGTCAAAGTGAATATACCCTCGCTACAGTGTGGTACCGGGTATAAACAAACGAAGTTTGATGAAAAGTGCGAAATACAAATTGAAAACATTGCAGAATTTTAATTTAGTGATTGTTAAGTGCTCGGAAAAGTTAAATGGTTACATTTGAAGAGATTGTGTACAAAAATCTAAAATAAACAATTATTATTATCGCGTGCGTTGTGGCGGCAAATTTTACTATTTTTCGCATTAGATAACTAAAAATTAATATAAGTAATAAAATAAGGAAAAAGCAGAAAAATTGCTACATTAAAAACTGTACAAAGAACACAGCCAAAAATAATGTCACATTTTTATTTATTTCCAATTGTTAAGAGGAACTTTGTTTAAGAAACGAGAGAAAGCAAAAACAGCAGGTACTAAGAGTTTATTTTGTATTTTTGTACACAATATTTACAAATACACCATATACCCCAACTGCTTTCTTGTCGCTATCAGCGCCACCTGTTTGTGAATTGAATTTAGCCAGCTGCCAGCCAGCGGCTCTCCGGCTGGGGATGAAATCAAGAGTTGATGCCAGCGGTTACCAGCAGGTTGTTGTTTTAACTAGCATGTGAAATGTGCCTCAACTGGCAACCACTGACTGGCGAGGTTTCAAAAAAAAAACACGCCTAACATCTTTGTCTAACGATACGTATACGAAAAAGTTAAAAAGAAACAAAATGTCACGCCAAATATTATAGGCAAAAGAAAAACAGTAAAGACTAGCTGAACAAAATAAATTGGTAAAATATTCACGTTTTGGACTTCTCATTTTTAATGAACGGCGGTATTGTTATTTATTCGTTAAGTACGGTAGGTATGCTCTTTTAAAGCTATTTGCATTGTCATGGCTGCTTTGTTTGAGTACTCTTTTCGAAATACATAATCCAGCGAGATTGTTTACAAAACAATTAATAAGGAAGCATGGTCATTAAATCAGAGGCATGGTCATTAGAGCACAAAGGATATGGTCATAAGCGATGGGGGATGAAGATATCCTTGGTCCTTTTGAGCGTACAATTTTTTGAGTGATTTTCTTAACTAAGATGGCTAATACGTCATGCAGACCGAGTGTACACTATGGCCCGAAGATTCTTCGACTAAAACCCAGAGGGACAACGCAGTAGATGCGGACCTCGAATTAAGAGGCACAAACAAATGGAAAGAGAACTAACCATAACTTGCACAATTTCAAATCAGTCAAAGAGCACGGTATTTAAGGGTTAGGGTCAAGGTGCAACCCAAGGTGTCGCAAATTAAGTCTGTATAAGTAAGTTCAGACTGGTAACTGGTGGAGGTGAATCCACCCACGTTTTCGATTCTTTAAACCAGACTGATAACTTCGAGGGATCAAATTTGTTGCTACCAAAGGACATCTTGATGTAACTATGCAAGTATAATGACCCTATTAATAACCTAACAAGTGATTGATTTCAACTTCACAAAATTGTCTTCTTTATCAAATCTCTTCTGTAATTGATTAACTGTGGCCTTAGTGTTTAGAAGGTAACACTAATAAAAAAGATTAGCGAAGAGATTTTTGAAAACATTTTTTTGCAGTCACTATTAGAATTGTTTGAAGAAACTTTTTGCATCAAAACATTTTTTTTTTTTGACCGATGAAAAAAGTAAAAAAATTAGACTTTTACAAAAGTTCTAAATTTTCAATGGGTACTTAATGGGTAGATTAGCTTTACTTTTGTGCAAATAATTTTGCCAATGACTGCGTATATAAACAAATAAATAAAACATAAGCTCAATTTGAATCGGCAATCAAAATATAACTATATTTAACTATGTCCATTACGAGCAGGTATATTTTATGTAGGTACCTAGCTCATACAAATAAATACGCCTTATCGTTAAAGATTTATTAAATCTTGAACATTCCACTTGTCAATTTTTAACGACGAGTCTGGCCTCCGTCAGATAATGTTTTGGCAAGAAACAAATAAAAATAAATCTTATTTCCTCCGATTCATACGTGTCCAATTTTCCATCTGACCCTCCATTGAGGTCACTCTTTGATTTTAAGGGACTCCACACTCTGATTTTTTGTAACCCCAATCAATGTCACATCGTCTCCCCCAAAGGATACAACCAAAAATTGCTAAAAGCGAAACATACAAAACATGATTTACTTAAACACTTTTCCCTTTGGGGTTCTCATTTAGGGATTTTATTTTGTCTACTCGGTTTCGGGTATCTAATGTACGAGTATCTGAGGATGTTCGTGTTTATTCTATATTCATTCCTCAAAACAAGGTTGGCTAGGATTTTAAATCGAGAGGCTGAATGAATTTCTTTCTTAGTTGAGCAATCGAATTGTTGACAAGGGTCTAGGGAATGAAATTGATGTGCGAGAGAGAGTCAAGTGTTTCATCAGTAGGATTGTTACTCGTGTTTGTATTTATGTTTTTTTTTTCACCCTATATTGTATACGGTATACACTCCTTTATTTTGTTTGGTGGAACTTTGAGAATTAATAAGCGTAAATCGTTCTTCGAATGTCCTAGTCATTTAGTATGAAAGTACATTATTAGTCGCAGAAGTGTGACCTAGCCCTGTGATTTAAAGAATGTCAGTCACTTCAAAAACTCACTTTTGAATAAGAACCTTCATTTCTGTTCATAAAGTTGATGAAATTAAATCTCATGGAAAATTAAATACCCTAAAACAATATTTGGATCAAAAAATAAAAAGTTCGTACCTACTTTCTGTAAGCAGCTATGATTTCCTAAATAATTTTTAATAAAGTAGGGTATCATACGGTTCGTTAACTATACATTTCTGATTTCTGTATAGGTTTTCTCGCTCTGATATTGATGATGTGTTGCTTCAAAGCAAAAATATTGGGAGGGGCGGCAAATCGAAATAGGAATGAAGATTTCCTCTACCGGAAATTGAATGATTTCAAAGTGTACACTTGTTTGAGTAGGATGTCGATTGGTTTCGAATTGCTTTTGTTCCTTGAAAAAGCTGACTGAAGAGATATCGTGACTTGAGAACCGTGAAATAACTACGATTTAAAGTGGGAAAGAGATTTGAATACTAATTGAAAATTGAGCTATGTACCTACTTTCAGAAAAATAAAATAAAAATAAGAATGGAACGTATACCTACCTAATACCTATATAAATACAAGCACGAGTCCTACCGACGGAAAGCTGACGATTTGTGCTATACATACATTATGTTGGGTTGTGGTGAGAGCTATGTATATTTTTTGCAGTGCAACGTTTTGTCAAGTTTAGGTTGTCGGCATTGGCATTTCAAATGATTTCTGGAAACCATCAATTGACTACATAGCAACGAGATACGAGAGTCTGTTACCCGGTGGGAGCTTAGGAAGAACAATGACTAATAAACGCTAAAAGCTTCTCAGACAGGGGTGTCAATTACAAAGGCTTAAGTTCCCAGATATTAGGTTGACTGCGTGAGCGGTTTGCTTGTAGCATTAATAAATATATGAGCGCGAAAAAGGATTGAAAAATAATATACCTACACATATTAAAAAATATTGTTGATAATAATCAATTAGTGAATAAAAAAGAAGATGTAGAAAAACGAATGCCAATTATAGAAATACGAGGGGAGGTCAAAATATTCTCGGTATCGACATGAACAAAAATGCGAATCAAATTAAAAATATTTTTATTTTTCAATATTATCTCCTCTTACATTAATGCATTTATTACATCTTGAGATTAACTTTTCTATACCCTCAAAAAAATAGTTTTCATCATTCTCTTCAAAATGTGCAAAGTTGATGCGCAGGATGTGGCGTTTATGGTTTCACCTTTTTTATACCCTCCACAGGAACGTATATTCACTTTGTCATTACATTTGTAACGCCAAGAAGGATTCACCGGAGACCCTATAAAGTATATATATATTCTGAATCAGGATCACATTCTAAATCGATTTAGCCATGTCCGTCTGTCTGTCTGTCCGTCTGTCTGTCTGTCTGTCTGTCTGTCTGTCTGTCTGTCTGTCCGTCTGTTGAAAGCACGATAGCGTCCAAACGAATTGACCTAGGGGAATGAAATTTTGTGAGAGGACTTATTTTTACGATCCTCAGGTTGGTATTGAAAATGGGATATGTCGGTCAGGTAGTTCTGGTACCTCCCATACAAAACCACTATTAGACCCATGTGTATCTACGTCTGTTGAAATCACGATAGCGTCCAAACGAATCGACTTAGTCAACTGAAATTTTGTGAGAGATCTTATTTTTACGGTCCTCAGGTTGGTATTGAAAATGGGCTATGTCGGTCAGGTAGTTCTGGTACCTCATATACCAAACCTATATGGCATGGCAAACATTTTGCATGACTTTTATGCAGTGGAGGGTATCAAAGCATCGGCCAAGTCGATGATAACACTTTTACTTGTTTACTACTACTCTATTAGCAAAATTCCCTTTGAGTTCCAAAACACTGTAGCCATCATCTTCCCAGCAGACTGAGGTACCTTGAACTTCTTTTGGGGACCTGTGCCCTTTTTGTGGCACTGCATAGACTCCAGTTTGCATTCAGGGTCATAATGATGAACCCACAAATGAAAATCCAAAAATTATTTAGTCCTATTCTTGGAGTATCCCCCCATACCGAGAATATATTGAACTCCCCTCGTAATACCTCAAACGTCTTTCACAGATCATTGGTAAAACTAAGTATTACATAATATCATTTTCCCTAAATTTACATCAGTTGTCAAAAATGTATATAAATAGCACTAAGAATAAACAGATCTCTTATATTTTTATGTTCACTATTACATATTTCACAAATTATCATCATCATGTACACACAGCTAGGGTGCCTGCGTTCCTCCGGAGCCATGCGTACCTGTCCCACGACCGCTATAGTAACCTTAATAGGACCTCCATACATTTATATCAGAGAAGTGGCAATACGCAGCTCAGGGAGTTTGACACAAGCGAAAGAGTTAAATATTAGTGAACATACAGAACTGATGGAATTATTTTCGGAACAGATCGCCTACCAACGATACAATGCTTCCATAAAAAAAAATTCTCCACTGAGATCACAAACGGAGAAGCGTGAGTTAGAAATAATCCACTCAACTGCTAAATCGGTTTTAAGTGGTATACGGATAGTTCCAAAACGGGTATGGGAGCTGCCAATGAAATGAAAATGCTGATGAACTATAGCTGGAAGAGGGTCGGAAACCACTTTTATGGGACCTGAACCTTTCTGTGCAATCCCCAAATCAGCTTTAAGATCAGCTGTAAAAAGCTGGAAACACAACATGTACATATACACTGGTCGGCATAAGTATTTTGACAAAACTAAAGTTAATTCTACTCATAATTTGAACTTACTTCATGTAAATTTTGGCATCAATGGAAAGGTCATTTAAATTCCGTTTGAATGATACACAACTTTCCTTAACCCATTAAGTACCCATTGAAAATTTAGAACTTTTGTAAAAGCCTACTTTTTGACTTTTTTCCTCGGTCAAAAAAAAAAAAATGTTTTGATGCAAAAAGTTTCTTCAAACAACTCTAATAGTGACTGCAAAAAAAATTTTCAAAAATCTCTTCGCTAACATTTTTTATGATTTTTTGAATGGGATGATCTCAGAAAAATTTTGTATGAAAAGGAGGAAAAAGTTGCTAAAATAGTCATTTTTAGCAATTTTCAAAAAATCATAAAAAATATTAGCGAAGAGATTTTTGAAAATTTTTTTTTGCAGTCACTATTAGAATTGTTTGAAGAAACTTTTTGCATCAAAACATTTTTTGTTTTGATACCGAGGAAAAAAGTCAAAAAAATTGACATTCACAAAAGCTCTAAATTCTAAAATTTTTAAATGGGTAGTTAATGGGTTAAGGAAAGCTTTGTATCATTCAAACGGAATTTTAATGACCTTTCCATTGGTGCCAAAATTTACATGAAGTAAGTTTCAAATTATGAGCAAAATTAACTTCAGTTTTGTCAAAATACTTATGCCGACCAGTGTATGTAATATTGGGAGGACATCCCTGGTCTCAGACAGGCCAAAAAATCAGATGCCAAAAAGATACTAAATCTACACAAGCACGAAATCAAAAATTTAGTAGTCTATCTAACAAGTCACCACGGTTTGCGATGTCACCTTAATAAAATGCATTTTGGGCGACTCACCGGAATGCAGACTATGTCTTGAAGAAGAGAAAACAGCCGAGCATATCAAATGCGAATGTGGATTTTGTGGAAGGAAATAATTTTCCAGGGAAATAATAAGTACCGAAGAATTAAGGAAATCCTCTGCTGAATGCATCATCAGAGACATAAGGAAAGTAGAGTCGCTACTAACCTAAACATAATTCTGTCGTCTAGCGCACAATAGATCTTTTAGGACAGGTCAAAGTGCGTTATATCGCTCCGAGAAGTCAGACGTTTTAAAAATAATAGATTGAAAGAATAAATGGGGTGCATGCAATAACGCCCACGGAAATAACGCCCATGGGCGTAAATTCACTTTAAGAAATAACTTAAGCTTTCCTATAACCTTTCAGACTTATTTGAACAATCTGGGTTTGTTAGAAAAACCGTGTGCTCGCTGCTCTAAAATATTAGACTAAAACTGAAAAATAAACTGACTTAGTGCATTTTAGCAGAATAGAATATATTGGACTAATAGATATCACTATCCAAGACATTTGAAATTAAAAGTTTTAGGGCTAGTTTCAAAGGTTCCGGATAAAGTTTCGGATAGTAAGCCGACACATACCGCTTTCCACCAGATAAAAGCTACTGATATTTTTTTCTGTTTCATCGTCAAAGTCTAATGAACTAACTTGCGGAAAAATTTATCAGCCACTAAGTTTGTTTCGATACTCATGTCATTTGTTTGTTTCGTGTTTTCTAATATTTTTTGTTGTTTTAGGTATAAAAAAAAACCTTTTATAAATTAAGAAAAGAAAAAATTTAAGCAGCAAAAATTAAAAAAATAATTCCAACAGAGGAACTGGAGCAGGCATCAGATACTCATACGTGTGCGGCTGAGCTATTCTTTAAACTGTGCTCCCAACCAGGCTGACTATCGGCACGGGTCGTCCAACCCATCAGGCAAAGGGGTATATATCCATGTTAGTCTGGTTTGCTGTCTACGCCTCTAAACGAAAAAATGCTCTGAAAGTAGGTATATTTTGTCCAGCCACTTCAAATAAATATTTTGTTTATCTTCCGGATAGAGACTTTAACAGCCACTTAAATCGGCTGATAAACTGTCCGAGACTTTATCTGCCAGCTATCACTATCCGAAACCTTTGAAACTGAAAGTTGAAGTTTATCTGACATAAAAATTCTGGATAGGCTATCCGAGACTTTATCAGCTAGTCTTGAAACTGCCCCTTAGAAGTTTATCTGGCAGATAAGGTCCTGATAGCTTCCTGATAGATTATAAGTTCCTGATAGGTTATCAGGGACTTATTCAACTAGCCTTGAAACTGGCACTACAGTTACTTGTTTGAATTTGATTATTTTTCTTTACAATTTAAATAAAACTGAAAACATTAAAACTGAGAAAGCTCATTAACGATTTATTCTAATTTCAAAAGTTCTGCAGCTTTATAGATCGTTAAAGTGCGAGCATTGCAATGTATAAATAATTTTGCTATCGACATAATAATACATACTACCGAATATTTATGTAGATATTATAAAATCATAATCATTTATCATAAAAAATAAAACATAACAACAAGCTTAATTAATTGTTAATATGCATTTTTGTTTTATTTGCTTTATTGATATATTTAAATAGGTGTATCTATTTATGTTAAGCTGTTTGCAAACTATTGATCGAATAAAAAATTATCTTTAGTTACTATTTTTGACATACATTTATTAAATGCAGTAAACAGATTTCTAAATAGATTTTTTTTTTGTTCGGTTGTTGTTGATGTTTAAAGCTGAGGTAATGAAACTCTACATGTTCTGCCGATGTTTGGTGATAGTATTTCAGCTCTGCTATTTAGTATTTATATTAGGCTACAGTCGTGCTAGTAAATGATAGATGAGAAATTATTCGTCTGGTAGGCGTGATCAAAACAAGGTGGCTCTAAGCAAAACACGTGTATCATTACATGCGTTTTTTTTTCACTTTAAATTTGAATACCTTCAAAAGTATAATAGACTAACCCGCAGTAATTTTTGGGTGTGAATGATAACAAAAAATAACTCGCATAATTAGGTAGTTTTTAAGTAGTTGTTCCTAAATGTTTGCATGCTGTAGTGGGGGCAATGGTGAGTAATATCTACTATATAAAATGCAGTTTTTTTCTGAATTACAAATAAATGGTATAACAACTTTAATATCATATCAAAATGAAGAGTTAAGTGCCCTTATTACCAATATGGTGGTCCAAGACGTTTTGAACAAAAGCCTCGTGATCTCGGTCCTGCTATATGGCGCAGAAGCATGGACTCTGTCAAGGACAGATGAAAATATAATGACTTGGTTCTCCATAATATCTTTGATCCCTTGAACTGAACAGTCTGCTCAGCGATATAGACCTAATAAAAAAACACAGAAGACATGCCTAATGCCGCATCGGACAGTATCCATCAAAAGAAAATAGGTATAGTTAAGTATTGCTAGATAAACATTTGTATTGATTACTGTCGCGAAACGTCAATAATTCTCTCTCACTGACACTTCCATCTAAAAAATTGTTGAAATAAAATCACAGATTTTCAATCTTGTGAAATATTTTCAGAGAAGCTAGAGGTGCTTACAAATGGGTTGATGTTTCTCAACAAAAATTGTATATTGCTGTTTCTCTCGAATAGAGGATCGGCAATCGCTGTTTCATGTAACAGTTTTGGCTTTCTCGAAAGGACTTTTAGAAATAATATAGACATTCAACAATGAGGGGTAGCCGGGTTGGTAGCGATTTTGTTTCGTAGCTATGACTCAATCTCAAAACACGACCTCGCAATGATATTGCACCCACAAATGTCATCTTGATCTAATAAAAGTTTCAATTGCTTCTGTGGATCCTGTCCATTCTTCATATATTTTATTAAAATACACCAAACAATGCCACTCGAAATTGCTTTCCAAGGGATGTTAAGCCCTGAATGAATGAAAATATTTTTTTTAGTACGATAAGTTAGGGGAGTCCTCAGTAAAAAAACAAAAAACTCATTATGCATAAGCATAATGCATTACTTGGGACCCTCAAAATGAATTTATACCTATCCTCGGAATTGTATAGAAGATAGGTAACTCGATTCTAATTAGACCAACTTTAATGTCCTTGGTTTGTTCCCCATAAAATGTACTCTTTTTAATTTTTGTACTATTCTCCTAGAAGCTTTAAGTCATATGCCAAAGGCAAACACTTGTATTCACTTTAGTTGCAAAGTAAGAAAAAAATCCAAGTCAAGATAAGAAAGCATCCCCTTCCATCCCAAACTAAAATTGTGTCACACCATTGCATTCACAAATAGGGTGACTTTTAGAAGTGTGTGTGTAGTTCCACAATCCACAAAATACCATCGGCATTATGGATGAAATAGGTAGATAAAATATAAGACCAAAATGTTTAAAAATATTGCGCTATTCCTGAAATGCTTCTGAAGACGGCTGTGGCCTCAAGCGATTTTAAATTGAGTGCTTTATACTGATGGAGACTTCTTTTCCTTTCTGTTCATGTTCTGGATAAACATAATCAAATAGAATTTGATTTTATTCCCACCCAACCTTCTGTTATCTCATCACCATTGTTTGCATGTTCGTTCGTCCAAACAGACCTTACAAAAAATTCATCATGTCTTTGGATTTTCTTACACGACCACGTGAATGAAAGCGTGTCGGGGCTTTGATAGCCCCAAAGGTATAGTAAATAATGCTTCATTATCGACACATCATTAAGGGTACGGTAGGAAGAACTTTTTTTTTTTTCTTGTAAGTCTGAAGACTTTTATTTATCCTTCCTTACGATGACGTGGGAGTGATATTTTTTTTTTTATTTATCATTTAGCAAGTTGAACAAAACTTCCGGCTAAGAGGATATAATTATATATATAAATAATTTCAGTTCATGAACTAGGGGAAAAGATACTTTTTCAATTAATTTTTCGGTTTAGTCGAAAGAAAGAGAATTTGGGGCAAAGGTAAAACAACTAAATACCTACATAAATTTCCGATGCTGCTCTGTGTTTTTATTAATTGTTTTTTTTTTTTTTTTTTTTTTTTTGTCGAACGTACTTACCTACATCCTTTGGCCATTTATGAAAATAATTATTACCGTTTTCTATTTACATATTTAAAATGAAAATTTGTGTCAAAAGTTGTTCCTTTTAACTTAAATTTGGTCATCACATCAGTATAGGGGTAATGAAAATGATTACCAATTTGGGGCTTATTAAATATTGAGATGTACACGCAACTACGGCAACAGTAGCTAAGTAAAAGGAATGCCTACAGTGGGCTTTTATGAAGGCGAAGCACAGACATTTTTTTATGTTGGCTAATGAAATGAAAATTCTACTCCATGCGTATAGTTACAAATTATTTTCTTATTATAATAACTGTGAGCAATTTAAATTATCTCTTCAGAGTAGTTTACATTGAGTAGATTCGTTTTTATATCTCTAGCTTATTTTTATTTTAATATTAAAAAGAAAGGGAATTCGAGAGAAATTAATATTAAAAATAATAAGAAGAATGTGAGGGAAATTCTTGTAAAAACACAATTCCTTTTTCTTTTTCTTTGATGTTTGCAAACTTATTGTTAATTTTTATGGACATATTTGAAATACTTAAAGTTGTTATAAAATGAAATTTGAATGACTTTTAACAAAACAAAATAATAATTATAATAATAAATAACTTCTGACATATGGCCACAATGGAAACGTTTCAGGAACTGTATATCTTGATGCTTATATTTTATTTTTGTGAGCATTATACTGGATTTTCAAGAATAGATATTGTTGTTTGATTGGACATTAACTTTAAATACCTTTACTTACAGCAAATAGTTCAGCAGCGTAAAATTATGTGACCTTGGAACTTGGGAGCTGCAGATCATTTTCAGACACTTTTAAAAAGCGAGCTATACCTCATTTTTAAGGTTCCGTTTCCATATAGAGGAACCTTATTGCTTTCGCTACGATGTCTGTCCGAATAAACTTAGCCAATTTTGTACCTAGGTCTATCTCAAGAACTAATTGACATAGAAGGCTGACATTTGCACACAGTATCAGGTACAACCTCTAGTTAAACGACAAATACCAATATTTACAATACGTCGGCTGGTTTTGGAGTTATTCTTAATTTCATGGAAAAAATATTTTCATTCACACAAAAAACTGTTTAATTTTAGATTTACAAAAAATACATATATAATCCTTTCTTGTAGATCATTTTCGTAGCTATATATGTGCTGAAGGCTGTTATGTCGAAAAGTGAATATTTTAGAAGATATTTACAAAAAACTCAATCACCACACATTCAATGCATACCCTACCCATCTCATACACCATAGAGGCATAGACCATACCATTGTCAATGTCACCACACCCACACGGCCACACGCATACCATATTGATGTTTGATTGGGCTCTGGTCCAAGGTATATAGAAATACATGGTATGATATTGCGCATGTTTGTTTGCATCTCTTTCTTCAAAGTGACGTCACCAGACGACAAAATATAGGCAACAGATAATAATTTATTTAATTTGTTTACTAATCTATTACACTCTAAACAGCACACAAAACATTATTGTTATTAAAAGTGAAACTTGGACACAGAAAACTACCCGTATTTCAATATATTTTCACAGAAACGTTAAAATCGTTGTCGTCAAGTGACGTACATGCGCAGAAAAAACGAAAAATTAATCGCGGAATATCATACCTTGTAGTTCTATATACCTTGCTCTGGTCTCTCTCCCCACGATCATCTCATTCTTTGATATCTGTTCAGGCATTCACCGTTGTATCGTGTATGAATTTTTGTTGCACGTGCGCTCTCTCTGTTCATTTGTATTATTACGAGTTGGGTGGGGCCGATGATTTTGCAATGAAATATCTTGCTCGCATTTTTAGGGGGTAGGTCAGTGAAGGTATGTATATATACTACATAGTTATTTATCGAAGATCCAAGTAGGCATAGGTCGAAACTGACGAGTGACGACGACCGACGTTAGGGAACAATACCTTAACTATGCATGCATATTATTATGAACTAACGTACGGAACCTTCGGTGCTCGAGTGACACTTGCACTTGGCCGGTTTTTGTAAGTTTTAGTCTTCTGGAGATAAATACCTACTGATCGAAAGTAATAATAATTAGTTTGTCTGAAAGCCAGAAGATATTTATAAAAGCTATGTCCTCGCAGTTGTTAAATGTATCTACTGATAGATGATGTAGGTTGTAGGCATTTATTCATTTATTTGTTTTATACAAACGTACACAAAAAATACATTAACAAACTACTAAACTATTACTATTGCTAGTACTCTTAATAATTGTATGGTTATAGGGAAAGCAAAAGGGAGTAGTCAAGGATTAACGTAAGCGATATGAATCGAATGTTTCAGAGTTATATTTGTGCAGTTTAAGTCGAATATATTGTGAAACAAGTTTGCTTTGCTGGGCATTCTTGTTATTTATGCTCAGCTCATGCTGGTCATAGTCAGTAAGCTGATAAGGAAGGCGGTATAAGGGTACCTACTGATCTTAAACGATGAGCATCAAAGGGCACGGTAGTGCCCCAGCCAAGTTCTCTAGCAAAGGCACTTCCACTTTTTACAGGCACAAACTCAGTCTGTTTTCGACCCCCCTCTAACTTCAGAACCGTTTGAGCCAAAAACTTGAAACTTGAAACATGATCAAACTCACTAAAAAGCTCACCAAATTTCATCTCTGTAGTATTAGTGGTTCTCAAAATACTGGACTTCAAAAATCGCAAAAACCGTAACTTACTCACCCACTTACTCACTCACTTCGATGATCATCAAAATTATGAAGCACTCCCGGCCATCCTAGAATCGTGAAATTTGACAGAATATGTACTACATCCTGGGTGCGTATACTGGGAAAAGTCCAAAACTCGAGTTTTTCCATTCAGGAGGCGTGGTACCCGCCCACTTTTGAAAATCGGTAATTATTTATTTGGGCCACTTTCAGTTGCCGTATAGAATGTTGAAATTCGGTACAGCTGTATAGGACCTGCATTGTACGAAAAGAGAAATTTCAAAACTTAAAAATTGTCCATTTAAGGGGCGTGGAATCTGAATAGAATTTTAAAGCATAGTTTATAAGAAAGAAAGCCAAAGTGATGGTAGTCAGTGTGTATTGACATATTAAAAAGCGAAGATGTTTCAACGTTGTTTGTGAAATCTAAAAAAAAAAAACTTCCTCACCATATCCCAAGGCCAATAATAGCCGTTTTTTATTATCAGCTATGATCCATACAGATCATCGATTTACATACACTTACAACAACAACATGTGATCCTGCTTTTCGAGATCACGAAATATGATCTGAAAATTAGTTCAACTATTTCTCGTTGTTGTTTCGTGGCGTTGTTTATTTCATTCACTAAATGTTGGTGTCCCTGTAAATTATAACCACACAGTAATGTTGCCAGACCAAAATATGAAACACAATTAAATACACAAAAAATCAATTAGCATTTTCTCAAATTCGAATACTAATCCGACTTTCGAGATGTTTTGTTTCGCTATATAGCACAGAAATATAAATCGAAATATTAGCAGTACAATACGGTTAATTATGATGCATATTTGAACATAACATTTGAACATAAAAAAAATAAATAGGCGGCGCAACAGGCGGTAGACACCCAAGGCCTAGCTTCTCGCAACCATTCGTTTTGTGTGAGTTTCTATTTTTGGAACGAATGGAAGGGACCTACAATTTTATGCCGAGTCCGAACGGCTGAATTGAGAAGCTTTTTCAGGACAGTCATACTCTCGGATGTTTGTCAGACGTTCGCGAGAAGTGGCGCAGTAGAAAAAACCTTAAGATGTAATTTGTGTTTTTCCGGGGATCGAACCTGGGATCCCTCGCACAGTAGTCCAGCACACTAACCACTGCGCTACTGCTACTGCGCCCCACAACATTTGAACATAGTTTCCCAAAAAAAAAAAAAATATTGAATGCTAAATGTATGCAGTTTTGTATTCATATGGTAACACCCCGACACAACAAGCGAAATGTCAAACTCAAATATGAGCAACTGCAATGGAGAAATCATCGCATTGTGACGTCACATTGTACCGTGTGGCTGCAAGATGGCTGGTGGCAATACGATATTTGTCATAATTGGTATTGGATTTTATATGTGAAAAACAACTATTGCCACAACTTAAGCATACATTTTACGATAAATCCATTCCATTGTAAACTTGTCGCGGAACTTGTATTAAACACATTAGCCGTTTTTTATTATCAGCGTGATCTGATCCGGATCAGATCATGAAAATAAAACAAACTGGATCATTGATTAATGTGTATAAATTCACACAGGCATACTGTTTGAGGAGGAAAACACAATGCTGTCGACTGTTGACCCAAGTAAGTCTTTGATATAGACAAGACACTGAGTTTTGGAAATTATAGATCTTTGGTACACTCACGCGTTTATACCAAACAATTCCGATGATACTCTGACTGCTACAATATGTATTGATCTGTCCAGAAGAAAGCTTTGTATTCCTCCTCAGAGTTAATATTCTAATACATAAGAGGGCGTTAGGCAATAACGGCCATATCAATTTGGAAATAATGCTCTAAAAAACTCGTACAATTTGTTGTTGCAAAATTGTTCGTAATGTTGGGTGCTATTTCCATTCCAGGGTTCGTTTTTTTGACAAGCAGTAGAGCGCAAAATATTAAGTGGAATATACAGTGGAATAAGTATGCGGGTCATGCTGCCCCCCTGCAAACCCCCTGCTTGGGTTTCTGTTGGATTTGGGAGTAGGTTGGAGTTTGTACTGCAATAACAACCAATTACGCACATACTCCATAATGTGACAGTAACCCCAAGCAGGGGTGTTGCATACGTAGGGGAGAGTACGATAACTACGGCGCCAAAAAATGATAATGATAAATGATAATATTTTGTAGAGAGGTTAAATACAAGCACTTTTTACTATGGGAGGGGGGGGGGTCTATCTTACTCCGTTTAGGCGGGAGGGGCAATTTAAAGAAAATGATACTTTAAAGGGAACGAAAATACATTAAAAAACAATGGCAACACATATAATTAAAGACTATATCATTTTAGAAAGCCCGGGATCTGTTCTTTCATATTATTTTGAAATCAAGTTATTCCTTTAAATAGTTTTTGAAAAAAAACAATTTCAAACTTGAAATTTAAGGACAAAATTGGGGTGTGTAAAATAATTTTGGCGATGAAAACTAATGACGGATTTATGTAGAGGAGTTAAATACAAGCATTTTTTACTATGGGAGGGGGAGTCTATCTCGCTCCGGTTAGGCGGGAGGGGTAATTAAAAAAAAATGTTAAATAAAATTAAAATAAAATATTAAAAAACAATGGCAAAACTTACAACAACGAACTATAGTATTTTTCAAAGCCAGGAATCCCTTCTAAATTGTCTAAAATGCAAATCAGCAAAATTGCTACGTAAGGGTAGCAATTTGTACCCTAAGCGGAGCGACATATAAAACAATTTTCAATTTTCTCAAAAATTAGAGGACAAAAATCAATCTGGTTTTCAGTGTTCGATTAAGAATTGATTTAGGCAGTAAAAACTACAAACAAATTAAGTACCTATCTATTTTCTGAATATTGAAAAAAATCAGCATTCAATTTTTTTTAATATTTTTCCTTAAATTTCAAGTTTGAAAGTATTTTTTTCAAATACTATTAACAGTTATAACTTGATTTAAAAATAATATCAAAGAACAGATTCCTGGCTTCCAAAAATCTTAAAGTCCTTTATTGTAAGTGTTGCCATTTTTTCTCAATTTTTTTTTTTTCATTTTTAGTATTATTTTTTTTTTTTTTAATTTCCCCTCCCGCCTAAACGAAGCCAGATAGACCCCCCCCCCCCTCGCCCCCCCCCCCCCCTCTCGTAGTAATAAATGCTTGTATTTAACCCCTCTACAAAATACCGTTATCAATTTTTGGCGCCGTAGTTATCGTACTCGTGCCCATACGTATTAAACTGCAAATTATTTTTGGGTTTTATTTCCATATTGTTGTTTATTTTTGGGCGCTATGCATTTTGTTGGGAGTTATTTTCAAATCGATTTGGGCGCTATTTCCTTGGGCGTTATTGCCTAACTCCACATAAGACTTTTATTTACTTAGTGGGGCACTATGCCGGGCGGGATCGAAGGCCTTAGAGATGTCCAAGACTCTGGACTCGCCATGTTATTCAAATGTCTACGTCCATAATGGGGTTAAATGGGTCATAGAACGGCAGCTACAAAATCCAAATCATCTGTCCTTTTATTTATCGGTTTGCAGAAGATTTATTTTAAAAGCTGAGAAGCTTATTTTCTTAAAGATGTCAGTCGAATGTTGCAAAAGTCAGTTGTTTTGTTAATTTTCTTCTGTCAGTATCCGGATTATGTATTTTTGATTTTTCAATGTCATTCTATCGTCTGTAGGTGGTGATTCGCTGAAAAAATAAATCTCGCATCACCTATCGCACATTTACAACAACTCACTAAAGGATTTGGAAGCCATTCTGGGTATATAAACAAAAACTTGCCAACGTTTTATGGCAATGGTGTAAACTTTATAGGAACAGACTATATCTACTGAACACATATACACTGATATAAGATAAATATGTATCTACGTCAATAAGAAGTGTGAGACTAATAATTTGTTTGCAATGATTCTAAGTCCTAGTCTAACAAGTGGCATGGATTTATTGATGATTCACGTTTTTTCATCTTTTTTATTTGACATGTGAATAGATAATAGTCGGCGTCTATATTCATAATCATAATCATTGTTTAGAAAAGCTTTAGTCTTAGGTATTAAGAGAGTTATTTGTGTGGATTTCTATTGACAAAGTACTTTGGTACATATTCCCTTTTTCCATAATAATAATAATGCTCTCATAGTAATGCTTAAAACCATATTCGGTTTATGCTTTTGTTTTGTGCAGGATTCTGGGTTCCTCTATCCTGTACGACATAGGTTCTCTTCTGTTTCATGCTATTATATCTATGAAAATGTTATTCGATTTTAATTCCCTAGTTACCATTAAGCAGTCTTCGTGGTGATTTTAATTCTTCTGGTTCTTTGTTTATCGTTGTACGTTACGAAAGTGAGTTTCCCTTCAATGTATTGCAGTTAAATCCACTTAATTTATATGGAAACTCTGTGATACAGGGTATCCCAGTTAAGAAGGGCAATCCTTTAAGGGAAGATTCCTGAAGTTATGTCGAACAACAAATTGTATGGCAGGGGGTCTATTTTCATAGTATTTCCCGTTATAGCCCATCAAAGTAGGTGACCTCTAATTTGGAGGTGTTACCACTTAAAACGCTATAACTTATAAACTATTATAGGTACAAAAGGTACAAAAGGTACTTAAAATGCCTTTTTCTCAAAATGTTGACCTTATAAATTTTAATTTTTTTTATGAAATTTGTATCCTTGAGAAATTTCCTAAAAATTATATTAAGCAACTTTTTTACGTACGATCAACATGTTAAAGTCATTTTTTCAGACAAAAATGGTCGATTTTTCTCTAAAATAAACTTTTTAGAAAAAATCCATCGTTTTTAGGTCAGATCTAGTCTTTTTTATCCATATTTGTCTGACAAAAAATGGCTTACACATTATTACACTCGTTTTTGTAAATACATTATTAAATAAAATGTTGTTTTATGTCAGTTTCCAATCTGAAAATATTTCACGTCAAATCCTAGAAAGTGTTTTATACCCGTGGAAAATCAATTCTATAAGTAGGTATACCTTTAGTGCTCTTGTCGTAAAACAATTTGAGTAATTAATTTAGCAAATGTATTTAACTAAAATAACAAAAATAAGAAATTAACTCAAAATTTAACTTTTATTTCTGAAAAGATTTTATTGAATTCATAAGAAGTACTTTTTTTGTAAATTAAAAACAGCTTATGCAATTTTCACTGCGGTGCTATGGAGACATTGGGCAACCCTCATTTTGCGCAAACTGTATTAATTTTTCTGTCGCGGTTTCTTGGAAATGGCACATCTTAATTCTAATCGATCGAAAAGCTATTTTGAACTCCAAAATTATGAAGTTCAGTACAAAACCTATACAAACAAATAGTAACGGGAATAGCAACTGGGGTGACATGAAACCCCAGCCATGTCCCTAAAACAAAAAGAACGACCTACTGCAGCCAAATGTGACCCGGAAGTAAGTTTAGCTGTCAGTTTGAGAATAGAGAAAAGAAGAGAGCGATTGTATGGCGCGAATGTGTGAAATGGAGAGCTTTTTGTTTCGTTGGGGTGCTGTATCAGGTATCAGTATCACCCCTGTTGCTATCCTAAGGTCAATACAAGCGTTCTTTATTTTACTTCAAATTTTAAATTTTACTTACAAATTTAATTACAAAAATACGGGTTAGAATTCCAAATGCGTTTTAAAATGTTTAGAAAAGTTAATAATAGATAATTAATAATAGTTAAGAATTAATAATAGTTAATAATCTGCCGTCGAGTCGACTCCAGATAAAAAGAAACATACAAAAAGAGTCTCATACTCCAATGCACAAACTTTCAATGTACCTATGTGAAAAAGTAATAGAACAAAATAATGTAAAATGAATGCGTTAGATCAAAAGTGAATACGTACAAAACAATTCGATAGGTACGACAATTATGCAGAAAAAATAAATTTTGAAAGTAACGAATGGTTGGAATTATTGTTAAATACTTTTTTACCATGCCATGCTCATGGTCTCAAACACAAACTATTGTACATATATTTTATGAAATAAGGAATCTAATCTAATCTAATCTAAATCTACTTTTTTACGACAGTGTCGGCTACATACTTACTTAAAAAAATCGATTAGCTACTATCAAAAATAGCTCAATGTTTGCTAAAAACAAAATGCCAACACACTAAAATGTTGGTCTCAGCTTTGCACTTCTATGCTTAAAAATAAGTCCAATTACCATACCTTATTTTTAATTTTAAAAAGCACAAAACAATTTGTGAATAGCTGCTTTAATATTTAAATATCATTTTCACATTAAAAAGCAAAACAGTTTATGCCATCATGTTATGTTATACTGTATTCTATTTCATCGTTTTTTGGTTTTAGTTCCATTTTGTAAACATCGGTAATTAACGTATTGGTATTATCATTTTCCTAGACGACTTGATCTTTATTAGGTAGAATCCGAATCAACACAAAAAAATGCTTAAAGCAAACATCTTCAAACTTAAACATCTAAAAATGTTATGGGTTACCTAACGTTGCCAGTAAGTTAAGTTTTTTTACGAAGTGCAATTCGACATTTATCTAAATAGCTGAATTTTAATTCATTTCATTTCTTAGCAACCAAATACCGGAATTCTTCAACACGAACCCTCTAGTGTTACTCCATCTCGTGTCACAATGAGCTGTCACCTGTGCATACCTTCTAATGTGCCTACAAATGTTTACATAGCGCACAAATTATGATTTTATTCCCGCATTGCCCCACAGCTTCGTCCTTGCCGCAGTAGGTACACCATGTGTATAAGTACCTAGCTAACATGATGCATTTGGCAACATACAGAAATAAGTAGGTCGTCAAATATTTAACCGACACAAACCACCATCCTGTCTACTTAACCTTCATCCTTGCACCTTACTGCGGTGAACACACATGTTTAAACATTTAAATTGTGCTCTTCAGGGAGTAGCTTATCCCGAGTACATACAACCCACCACCCTACACCTTTCGGCGGTGTCCACTTATATTGTGTTAAAAGTAAGCCTGCGGCTTTCATACATATATTCCATATCCTTAATTTGTCACTTTGTGACTTCTGTAAAGTTAGACAGGGTGCCTATTAATAATATTTCACATTGCATTCTTTTTTTTATAAGGAACATTTTCATCTGACTCGAAGTGCCACAACCCCCCCTCGCATAATAACCAGTTGGGCTCCTGTGGAGGGAATCCTCTGTCAGATTGAAAATAACTCAGCGCGCATTAAGCTTAGCCTAATAAGCTTAAATTTTAGACATAGACTTGCATAGAGCTGGGGTGGGATTCTGTAAAAAACGAAACGAAAAACGCTTTCGTTTTTCAAAAATCGAAAGAAATCACGCGAAAGCGAAAGTTTTCTTCGTGTAACTCCTTTCGTTTTTTTTCTTTCTCTTCGCAAACGTTTAAGAAGCCGTGTAGGTAAAATTGCATACTCTGAGGGTCATTTTAACAGTTGGAGAAACTTTTGTTTTTAATACCATCATATAAATGTATGTTTTTGCGCCTTTTGCTTTTCAGATTCTATATAATGTTGGTTACAATTAGGAAGAAGGCGAAGAAACCCGAGAGAATGACAAGAAACAAAAGCACCTCTGTTCTAATCACCATTTGGCGGACATATCGCTCAGTTGACGCAAGTACATAAAAGTCACTTGGTCAGTTGTCAAATCCAAATGGAAAGTGCATTTCGTGAGAGGGGAAAGCGCAAATGTTTTTCCAAGTTGATTATACTATACGGAGTATTGACTGTTAGAATTCAAACTCTTCAACTCCCTAAAAAGGAGTCTGATGATAAATTAGTGGTAGGTATAGTTCGAAGTAGCTATCATTCCTACCAAAAGTCTACTAGTTGTTGTTATTGATGTTCTCTCAACAATAATTCACAATTAGGATTGTTTTGATTTAATTATGCTGCCTTTCCACGAGCAACATCGCCATATTGAAACGCCCAGCTTTTATAAAGTGCAAACCAATACTGCTCTAGAAATATTTCTTTATTTACTTTCTTGTCACATTAATTGTTAGAAATAGCCGCCAATGGGCTTAAACTGCTAAAATAATCAAAGAAAATTAAAAACGACAATTAATAAGCTGTCGTTGATTTCTTTTCTCATGGAACGAAAATGGCATTCGTTTTAGAGTTCTCTCGGGAAAGGCGAACCTAGAACGCTTCAACAGCGCCCCGAGATGCCTGCAGATGTATGTTAGTTCTGCACTTAAATTGCTGCAAATTATAGTCTTCAGGAAATATATCCCCAGGAGCGAGTTCCAGAGTTTGCTTGTCCTGTAACAGAAGGAGTTTTGGAAATTGATGTCCTCGCGGTTGTCAGGTGTACTGTATGGTCATGAGCATTAGCTGCCTGTCTTGTGGGGCGTCCAAAAGTTGCATTTCGAGTAATAATGTCTTTGAGTTCATCGGAACATCTACCATGGAAGTACCTATAGAACAAGCATAGGTCAGCTACTTGTCTTCTGTGCACCAACGGTTGTAGATTTGATTTGAGTGTAGGGTCTCCACTCTCCAATAAGCCGAACTGCTCGTCTCTGTATGCTGTCAAGTAGGTTAAGGGCCGTTTTATTCACTATTGTTCAACTTGCCGAAAACTCCAAAGTTAGCCAACTTCGAAGTTGATCTTAAATCGAGAGTTGAACGGCAAGTTGAAAATTGCTTTTATTCACTACATTAATTTGCAACTCCGAAGTTGAAATCCTAAAGTTGGCCTACCTGCAGTTTGTAAAATATCCCTGTGACAAATGACACACAATATGTCAGTTCAACCTTAGATTTGCATTTCGCGCGTAATTTCAATTGTGTTTTAACGTTATTTTCCATTGGACAGATCAAATTTGAATTTCAGATCTCAGATTATTCGTACTTTTGTAAATGTATAAGTTATTATTAGTGCGTTATTAGACAGTACATCAGCTGGGCAAATTGTTTTCGTTTGTCGTGTCGATGACATAAATACATATATTGACATTGTCGTCCGCTTTGAGAGACGAAAACGATAGATGAAATCACGGTCATCCCATTTTTCCAGTCCAACACGTTGTAGCATCTTGTATTACCGCCTCTCACACTCACGTACCAAATTATCTATCTCCTCATCATCTTCCCTGCTCGAAGACGATGGCCAATTCTCCTAATAATAGTTTGCACGCTACATTATTTCAATTTTAAAAATGAATTAATAATTATTTTCGTCACTTTCAGAACTGAACTGCCAAACATAGAAATAAAAAATAAAAAAAAATCGGAAGTTTGACATAAAACCCCAAGTTTGCTTCATAACTTCTACTTTTTCGGGGAGTTGAGCGAATCCAAAGTTAATCAACTCTTGGTTTTCTCAACTTCGGAATATCCAAAGTTGAGTGAGTCAACTTCGAGTGAATAAAAGCAATTTCTCAAGTTGAGAATAAAAATCCCCAAGTTGTGTTCAACTTGAAGTGAATAAAATGGCCCTAAGTGAACGTTTCGGGGCCGAGCTCCCTATATGGGAACAGTGTTCCAGGCCTGATCTTACCTGTGCTTTGTAGAGAAGGAGAAGTTGCTTTGGGTTAAAGTACCTCTTTGCTCTAAATAGGTAGCTCAATTTAGCGGACGCCGATCTTGCGATATAGGATATGTGGTCCTGCCATGTGATTCCTGAACTGACTGTGACTCCTAGAATGTGCATTGAGTCCTTGGGATGGATTGGATGGTCATTCATTTGGGTCTGAGGAAGTGTTGATGCATTTTTCCTAGAAAATGTTGTGAGCTGTGTCTTGTTTACATTAAATACAACCAAGTTATCTTTTCCCCATTGCGAGATTTTGTCCAAAATGCCCCTAAAGCCTAAAGTAATTACAAATATCAACTTTCAAACCTAAAAGCACAAAGTTTTTCGTAATAGCGTGTCACCCTGTAAACAGTAAACCTACATAAAATGGATACCTTTCGAAATGTGTTGAAATATACTGTACACGGGGAGAGTGCTATTATTTTTCTTCATACGTTACTTTCGTATGTACGCCAGTTGTTTATTATGTATGTGTACGAATGATGCATCTCTTCCTGAAATATATTCTCAGTTTATTGGAACAACGAACCTAAGGCCAGTACCTATAGGAGCACCCAACTAAAGAGAAAGTCAAATTGAAAATAACAGAACGATTTTATTTTTTTAGCTGCCTCAGGTAACTAGCACACACTAAAGTGCATATAAATGTCATCCACTCGTGTCGAATGTAAATTTAATAGAATTTACCATATCATGAGGTTGCGTTATGTGTGCCTTTGAGAAGGTACTTGTAATACATATTTTGTCCATCATCCTTACCAAAATAAATTTGTTGTTAAATATTATGATATACAACTAACCGGGGTAATACATACATGTAAGGTGGAAAGCAAATTGAATACCTAAGTCCCACTATTTATTAGGAATTTAATAAAATTCCAATTATTTACTTGATAGTATTGACTGATTAACTTTACAAGTTCGGAACAATACCCAAAGGCAATATTGAAACTTTGAAAGCCATACATATTTCTCCTAAGGCCAGTAGCAACAGGGTTGAGTCGTCACCCCAATGTCTTTAATAAAATTAATTAATACCTAGATACGAAATTATCTACAAACATAACTTTTAATTCCGAAAACATACGTATAATTTAATAGATATTATGTAAAATGTATTTAAGAATATTTTTAATAAAATTTATAAAAAACAAGTAAAAGTGGTATCATCGGCCTGGCCGATGCTTTCATACCCTCCACTGCATAAAAGTCATGCAAAATATTTGCCATGCGAGCTAGTATGTACTGTACACGCATGGGGCTAGTATTGGTTTTGTATGGGAGCTACCACAACTACTTTACCGACATAGAAAATGTTTAATATGACGACAGTAAAAAGAAATCCTTTCACAAAATTTCATTCGCTATCGTGATTTCAACAGTCAGAGAGACACATGGGTCCAGTATTGGCTTTATATGGGAGCTACTTCACCGACATGGACCATTTTTAATACAAACCTGACGACGTTAAAAAAAAAGTCCTCTCACAAAATTATATTCACCTAAGTCGATTCATTTGGACGCTATCGTGATTTCAAAAAACTGAGAGACACATGGGTCTAATAGTAGTTTTGTATGGGAGGTACCAGAACTACTTGACCGACATGACCCATTTTCAATACCAACCTGACGACAGTAAAAATAAGTTTTCTCACAAAATTTCATTCGCCTATGTCAATTAGTTTGGACGCTAACGTGTTTTCAACAGACAGACAGACGGACATGGCTAAATCGATTCAGAAAATATATACTTTATGGGGTCTCCGGTGACTCCTTCTTGGCGTTACAAATGTAATGACAAAGTGAATATACCTTCCTGTGGAGGGTATAAAAAAGAATAGATTTTGTTTAAAACAAAATTATAGATAAATTTTAGGCTAGATTTTACTTTACTGCCCATTCGAAAAAAAAATACTTTTTTTGTTTATTCCGATTGACTTTACCTAATGCGCTGAGCTCAAATATGTAAAAAAAAAAAAAGTTGGCGGTCTCTTACCGTTTGGGCGTGGCACGCCCCCAAAGTTAAAAAAATACTATATAAAATAGTACCAAAATTTCAGGAATGGAGTGTCCAATTTTTGTAAAATTCATTTTTTTATATAGTGTGCAGTTAACTTATAAAAAAAGTTTCATCAAAATCGGAAAATTTGTAATTTTACAAAAATTGGACACTCCGTTCTTGTAATTTTGGTACTATTTTGTATTGTATTTTTTGAACTTTGGGGGCGTATCACGCCCAAACGATGAGAGACCGCCAACTTTTTTTCAGATTTGTGTTTAGGGCACTGAAATCAATCTGACTTTGCAAAAAAAACCGTTATTTTCGAATGGGCAGTAAAGGAAAATCCTGCCACATTTTATTATGGTGCTCCGAGCAACTTAATAATCTACATTCTCTGCAAGCTCTTTGACCTTTAAACTTGGGTTTCTCCAACAAACTTTAAAGGCGGTTTTCCACCATTTGGCTCCGAGATATTTCCTAATATATTTCGAATACAAGAAGACAATAATTGTCGAGGTAGATTTGCTTGTAATCGGCGCCTCAAAATATGTTTTCAAAAATTTTGTAAATTTAAAAATCTAAAAAAATAATTTCAACTCAAAATTTAAAAATAAATAATTAGACCAGCTAATGCGATGTATTGATATTGATATTGGTGTATACCTACTCGAAATTGCACGCACGAATCTCTTTCGCAACCTACGCCATCTATGGGTTATTAAATAAAAGTATAAGCCATCATTTTTAAAAACCCAAATTTCAAATTTTAGTAATAAAATAATACATGGATTAAAATCAAAAGATAAAAATAAAACAAGTAAAAGTGTTATCATCGGCCTGGCCGATGCTTTGATACCCTCCACTGCATAAAAGTCATGCAAAATGTTCGCCATGCCATATTGGTTTGGTATAGGAGGTACCAGAACTACTTGACCGACATGTACAATTTTCAATACCAACCTGACGACGGTAAAAATAAGTCCTCTCACAAAATTTCATTCGCCTAGATGGATTCGTTTGGACGCTATCGTGCTTTCAACAGACAGAGAGACACATGGGTCTAATAGTGGCATAGCCCATTTTCAATACCAACCCGACGACGGTAAAAAGAAGTCCTCTCACAAAATTTCATTCACCTAGGTTGATTCGTTTGGACGCTATCGTGTTTTCAACAGACAACAGACAGACAGACGGACAGACAGACGGACATGGCTAAATCGATTCAGAATGCGATCCTGATTCAGAATATATATACTTTATAGGGTCTCCGGTGAATCTTTCTTGGCGTTATAAATGTAATGACAAAGTGAATATACCTTCCTGTGTAGGGCATAAAAAAACAAATAGGTAGCTAATGCAGCTAATGCTCGTGAACATACAGTACACTGGACAACCGCGAGGACATAAATTTTCCAAAACTCCTTCTATTACAGGACAAGCCAGCTTTGAAACTCGCTTCCTGGGGATATATTTCCAGAAGACTACAATTTGCAGCAATTTAAGTGCTGAACTAACATACATCTCGGGGCGCTGTTGAAGCGTTATAGGTTCGCCTTTCCCGGGAGAAGTATTTTAAAAAAGAAAGTAATAAGGATAACAAATTTAAATGACTTAAAGCATTAAAGTTAATTGAAGTGTTAAATTCATTCAATATTAATTTTATGATAAACAAAATAAATTAAATTTGTAGGTTGTAGGTGCCCACATTGAATTTTTTTTTTGTCAGTGCGCACGAAATCTTGAGGTTTAAAAGGTTAATTATTAAGTATACAACACAAATCAAACTAAGGCAATAATAAAAACAAGTAAAAGTGTTATCATCGGCCTGGCCGATGCTTTGATACCCTCCACTGCATAAAAGTCATGCAAAATGTTCGCCATGCCATATTGGTTTGGTATAGGAGGTACCAGAACTACTTGACCGACATAGCCCATTTTCAATACCAACCTGACGACGGTAAAAAGACGTCCTCTCACAAAATTTCATTCGCCTATATCGATTCGTTTGGACGCTATCGTGATTTCAACAGACAGAGAGACACATGGGTCTAATAGTGGTTTTGTATGGGAGGTACCAGAACTACTTGACCGACATAGCCCATTTTCAATACAAACCTGACGACGGTAAAAAGAAGTCCTCTCACAAAATTTCATTTGCCTAGATCGATTCGTTTGGACGCTATCGTGATTTCAACAGACAGAGAGACACATGGTTCTAATAGTGGTTTTGTATGGGAGGTACCAGAACTACTTGACCGACATAGCCCATTTTCAATACCAACCTGACGACGGTAAAAATAAGTCCTCTCACAAAATTTCATTCCCCTAGGTCAATTCGTTTGGACGCTATCGTGCTTTCAACAGACGGACAGACAGACAGACGGACATGGCTAAATCGATTTAGAATGTGATCCTGATTCAGAATATATATACTTTATAGGGTCTCCGGTGAATCCTTCTTGGCGTTACAAATGTAATGACAAAGTGAATATACCTTCCTGTGGAGGGTATAAAAAGACAAGTGAAAAATAAATGGAATAATAATTAAAAAAATTTAAACCCTAATACGTAAGTATTTTGTCTGTCTGCAACTGAAATTATTATGTTATGTTCTTTTATTTTTTTTATTTTTCTTCATTTCCTTGAATAATCCCCAATACCTACATGATTGTACCTATTACCTACCTCGAATTGTTGGTTTGTTTAGACCTCTTTTCCTTCCTTTCAAAACGAGTTTTGTTTGTTTGGATTTTTTTTATTGAGTCTTATTTACATGCATTAACTTTAAGGTCAACAATATTTTAGAGTCAAAGAATTTATAAAAAATAAATAAAAAATAAAAAAGAACTAGCCATTGCTAAACCAAAAGAAAGTTAAAAAATTGTTACCTTGCACCCTAAATCGAAACTATTTGTGCAACAGCCAGGCGTGTAATACAGTAGACGCTCGGTATAGTGAACCCTCTGTATAGTCAACAATTCTTTAGAACAATTTACCGTTCATTTGTGTGTTTTTTTGATATTTTAGTTATGAAGTTATAAAATCCTTTTTAGGATGCTTCAAAAAAAAAAACCGAACACCAACCTGGGTTGGTCCAACTCGTTCGTAATTTAACTAATAGAAAATCGTATTAAAACGTTATAAATTATATTTTATTAAAAGCGAACAATTGATTATAATATACTGATTCGAAGTCCAAACTAAGACTGAAGACTTAATAGTTAGGTTAGCCACATAGACTGTCCCAAAAACAGGACACAGGAAGTGGCCAGAAAAATTATGGATCGGACGGACATTACAGGTGGGAACTCTATTGCTACCTACGAATTTCTTTTAAAGAAAGGTATCTCCGTACATCTTACCGTGATGGCTGAAACAGTCAACTCAGTTGGTTAAACATGTTTGAATTTAGCATCTCCTGGTGGCGGTTTTGTCTTCGGGTATAGTCGGAGGGTAACCGTAGCAGTCTACCCCCTGAATATTGCCTCTGACAGTCCCCACTGGGGAGAGAGAGACTGATACATGGCAGAAATGGGTGGTTGAATCAATCTGTTCTTCTGCTTGACCAAAAGTCAGTGGATGGATTGTCTACTGGAAGAAAAGGATGGAAGGTAACCGTAGCACTCTGCCCCCCGTTTATTTCCTTCCGTCCCGTCCACGAGACAAAGACTGGTGTTGACCAGAAGAGCTTGATTGAAGCAAACCACCATACTGCTTGGTTCCAAAAAAAAGGGTTAGAGTTTCTCCTTCAGGGAAAGCAAAGGCGAATGGTGACCGAAACATTTTAACAGTCTATTGCCCTCTGACGAGATGTTTAGAGTGTCGAAATGAAGTTGAGTGATGTATATTCAGCTTCTACAGGTGGCGGTTAGTCTTCGACGATGGCG
The DNA here is from genome assembly GCA_955612985.1 of Cheilosia scutellata. Taxonomy (NCBI): domain Eukaryota; kingdom Metazoa; phylum Arthropoda; class Insecta; order Diptera; family Syrphidae; genus Cheilosia; species Cheilosia scutellata. The sequence continues at coordinate 92,860,858 of OY015312.1, forward strand.
AAGAAGACACTTAATGAAGGTGACAAATTATTTTTTAAAAATTTAATTATGGAAAAAAATATCTTCATCTCAGTGATTTTTAAAGATTAATACAATTTTTTTTGTTATTTTAGGATTTTGTAATCAAAACGTTGGTATGTGTTTATTTATTTCAAATTATCTTATTTGACATTTAAAAACCGCTCCAAATAGTGAACAATTTCGATATAGTGAACAGGCCTGGTTTTTATTAGTTCATATCGAGCGTCACTGTATATAATCGTTTTTTTTTTTTTAATTTTTGTAGAGGGACTTTTAATTTTTAAAAGGACGTTTGCTATATTTTTAATTTGAATGGCAAATAGTTAGATACATTTTTTTTCTCATAACAAAAAACTATCTTAAATAATTTTTGCAATAGTAAATTTTCCAAAGTGCTTATGAACGGCTGAAAAGAGCAGAACAAGTCAATCTTTACAATAGTTGGCTTATTAGGGTGGTTGGTATTAACAAAAAGTATCGTGGAATTATATCCAGTTTATATAACCATAAAAATACCAGAGTGGCAAATGTTTTGTACCTCTCCGGACACTATAATTTTGCATCATTTTGTCAAAGGTATCAACACTGCCTGTAGTTGCATTATAATCATGAACGATTATAGGTGCCTGTGTGTCAAGATTGCATAGTGAATAGTCTATAATAATGTAACTGATTGAGTGAAAGATACAAGTGTCTTTTATCGATCAAATGGAAATTGAGAAGACAATACCTTTGTGTTCTTCGTAGGTTGAGGAATTTCACATTTATTTTTACGAAGTGTACCAATAGTCTTGTAGTCATCCAAGGTACATAATTTTAGCAAGCGGAATTGAAGATAACCAATTGTCGTAGACCCGAACGTCGAAAGGATTCTGAAAAACGTTTGACGTACACAACTTTTCGTCAATTTTCAAGTAGAATCGTGGTTGCTCAGCTCTTTCTAAATGAGGACCATACTTCTTGAACAGGTGCAAATTTATCTTCTCATCTTTGTTATCGAATCTCTAACAAAATAGCAAAAATCAAAAAAAAAAAAAAACAATGACAGAATACACTTTGGTTGAATGCACTAAAAGGCATTTATCCCCTACAAAAAAAATAATGTCCAAAGAATGCTTCCACTTCAGTCTGGTCAGTCTTAGCCTCACCTCCTGTAACTTTAAGGCGCGACAATTTTGTCGTGGTGTGCTGCTTTTTGGCGGTACTGAAACCCAGACGTGCCCATTTTTCCTTTCAACACATTTCCCACGGAATGATAATGTCGTCCGAACAATAATTATTCGAAATTATAGATATCATCTTATAGTGAAGGCTATGGAACATTGTAGATAATCAGTTTCTGAAAAATCCACTGATTTACTATGGCATGTACCTAGAATTCTGTGCGAGCATGAATGTATCAACATGATCCAAAAATTGGACAATCTTAATTTATTTTTAACTTGAGCTGGTATTTTGTGTACCTGCCGAAAGCCGAACGATTGTTTCTAAGTGCTGTCCAATGTCTGATAGAGATTACTTTCCATCGGCCCAAATATGTGGAATATTTTTGTTAGCATCGTTTAGCTATAACCAGTGTTGCCAGGTCAAAATGTTAAAATCCAGTCAAATTTGACTGTTTGACTGGATTTTTTCCCTCCGAATCCAGTCAAAAAAAACAGTCAAACGTTAAAAACAAATAATTCCAGTCAAAAAAACAGTCGAAAATTAAAACAGCTATTTTTTGATATCAAAATAAAACAAAAATAGTTTTTATTTAATACAAAAAAAAAAAACAAAAATAAGTCGTACTTTATTTCACAGCAATAGTTTTTTGTATACGTAGGTCAATTTAACAAATATAACAATTATTAATTATAAAATACATTAACTGGTTATTATTCTATACCATTAATATACAGTCTTCTGAATCTGTGTCATTGCAGTTCTCTATTTCTTCTGTTTCCACAGGGTGGGCCATGTGGTTTCTTTTTAAATCATAGGTTATTAGGTCAGTATTATTATTAACACTGACAGCTGTTTCCCACTCGAAATTTTGACAGTAGTCAGTATCATACCTCCGCGGAACGAAGTGAGTCGCTTTACACTTGAACAACGTTGGGAAATATTGAAAAAATATTTCCAAAGTGAGTGCTATGTATCCCAAACAGTGCGTTTTTTTGAAAAGAAGTTTTGACCGAAGCACCCACCGCGCCTGCTGTACGCAAGTTTGTCCAAAAAGTTCGTGAAACTGGTGTGCTAGTGGACAACACTCATGGTCCCAATCTTCGTACGGTGCGCACAGACACTTTGGTGCGGATTGTGGAGTGGTGGCATCATTGGACCATTTTTCTTCGAAAATGAGGCTGGGAACAACTTTTCGGTCAACGGTGGGTGTTACAGAGCCTTGTTAACCGACTTTTTTTTACTGAAGGACCGATGGTATTTTTTGTTTCTAAAATCTGGAGTGAACAGCTGCCATAACTCAAAACATAAACAACATACAACAAACCGAATTAAATGCAAAGGCATTCAAAATTCTCAAGAGACGCTGCGCAAATTGCAAGAAATACTAGATTCAATTTGACTTTTAGCGGAAAATGGGTGTGTTAGTTCATTGCACTGCGCGAATGCTCGTTTACATTTCAATTTTTTTAGGAATTATATAGTCAAAAACTAAAAACAGTCAGCTTGATTTACAGTCAAATGCGAAAAAACTCCAGTCAAAAAAAACAGTCGGCTGGATTTGATTTTTTTTCCAGTCAAAACCGAAAAAATCCAGTCAAATTTGGCTGGAAAACAGTCAAACTGGCAACACTGGCTACCATTTTACTATACTGAGTTACCCCTACCATTTTACTATACTGAGTTTATTCTGGCGTATAACATTTTTAAGTATACCTAGCTTCTCAATGCTTGCAAAAGATTTATATTTCTCGCAGAGTCGTTCACTATAATTCCAAAAACATTTATGCTTTCCACATTCAAAATGCTATTACAGGTTCTATTTGAGCATCTCAACCAAATAATATATTGGTCTAAGTTCTAAGTCATCTATTACAAAATAACCTCTTTACTAAAATGTTTGAAAACCATCAAATAAAAAATAGGTACCTTATTCATCACACCTGATTCGTAATCTGAAGTTTGACCTTCATTGTAGGACGTGCTGCTGCTTGGTCAAGACCGTTACATAAACTTCAAATAAAGTTTGCTGTTCGACCATTTGGAATGAAGTTTTCCAGTCGGATTTTTAGATCCTTTAACAATACCCTCCGCAATTTGCTGCATTAAATTCTAATTCAATGTAATTTTCTCATTTAAACACTCGTCTACAATGCATTGCACCAAATTCTTTTGACATCTACTCAGAATTTTATTTTCTTTATAGAATTTTTTTATCATTTGTCCTTTTATTGTTTTTTGTAAGTCATTTTCTATGCTCAGTATATCTGGAGATGATGGAGATGGAGTGTTTCAGAAGAAGATGAGGACCGCTGTATGTTATCTAGCCAACTTAAAACAGACTTGGACATTGATATGATAGTGTATCTCTATCTGTTGAACTTGATCCTGCCACTGGTTTGTCCTTTCAATCAAGAAAAAGTAAAAAATATTGTCAACAATGAATCAATCTCTACTACAGAAATTTATTTTCCAACAAATTTCTAGACGTGATAGGCCAGGCAAAGACAAAGAAAATTATTTCCTGAAAATTTATCACACACGCTATCAGATAAAAAAAACCTCATTTATACGTACCTGTGCAATGCGCCAGTTGAAAAATCCGTCTTTGAATAAAATATAGACACTCCCGAAAATTTAAATTCAGCTGCGAACATAGAAATTCAATGAAGCTTCGCTCCATTTTACAGAGTAGATTCCTATCGATACCCTTTCGTGGAGTAATGAAATCGATGTTAGCGAGAATTTTGTGCATCATCTTCCAACATTTTATCAAACACTTTCACTTTTTTATTTTTTAATAACAGTAGGTACCTATCTTACCTCCACGCTTCGTACCACAAAACAATCACTACCGCACTAAGCTGATGAAAGCATGGAATAACAATGCGTCTACTACGCAAAAAATGCATGTCAAAACAAGTACAAAAAAGGAGAATAATTTAATATTAAGGTGGACATCTGCTTAAAATAGAAAGTCACCACTTACCTTCAATGAAGAATCCATTTAATGCGTTTACCGTCCAAGAACATTCTTGCACAAGCTAAATTGACACCAGCTCAAACGTTTTGGTTTTAAGCAGATGTTCCTGTTATTTTAATATGATTCTCTCTTTTTACCCGGCGCGCGGCGCGCGTCTTCACAAGCAATTTTTCATAGAATGCCATTGCCATATAGCATGCTATGAGAATTGCTTGTGGAGACCACAAATAGTATTCTATGAAAAATGGTATTATATTATTATCTATTGCTCAACTCATAGCTTGCTATCGATAGTATTCTTTGGGGTGTACTTTCTTTGTCTGTCACATGTGTTTTCGTGTGATGGCTATGGAAATAATAAGCTATGAAATGCCCACCGCCACCCTATATTTTATTGCATACTATCATTATTTATTTCTATGAGAAATGACAGATGGCAAGCTATGGAATATTGCTCGTGGAGACACGGTACGAATTTTAGTTAGTTTTGATAACTTTTTTGAAGTGATAGTTTTAAGCATTACGGTAACGATTAATTCCAAAATTTGCTAGGTGATCGCTTGGTCCAGAATCTAACTTAAAAGTTAAAATGTTGGCATTGAAAAAAATTATTTCAACAAACTATTGTTCGTATAGGCCTTACAGTAATAAAAATATATAAATCTTACTAATCTTACCAATAACAAATGATTGAATGAAATGATGACATTTATTCTTCGTATCATCCTAAACTTGTTGCACAAGTCTTAATATCTTACTAAGAGATCATCAATCACATCATCTTGCTGTGATATGTTAATATAGATGTTTTTATCATAAGTCTCCTTTGACATGGTCGCCTTATTTCCAATTTGTTACAACAACTGTGAAAATTCTACTTCAAGTTGTATTAAGCTATTGATATGTATTATCAATATAGATTATATTTGAGGGTGTGGAAGTGTGGAGTGATGAATGATAAGGTCTAACTATAATCCTAATAATCTTCTTTCAATGGTTGATTTCTGTTTATTAGATTTTGCCATTAAATTGTCAACCGGATAACCAGAAAATTAATCCATCTTACTGTCTTCTGCACAGTGTTTGCGGGTAGAGTTCGGCGTGATAATATTATGGACGGAATTATTATCAATTTAAATGGATTATTTTCGCAGTGATAAAGAGAGGTTGGCATTAATTTGAATAATGGTTGATGAACATTTATAGACTCAATGAATCTCAACAAACGGGTCCGTTTTCAAGTATAGATTTTGGATTAGGAAAGCGGGAAGGTAAATATTTAATCTGCAACAGATAACTGGTAATTCGCTAAAGAGTAGGTATCGTATAATAATTTGTAATGTTAGGCACATTTTAAAAATAATCCAAAAATATATTGGGTATTAGAGTCCAGGTAGGTTTCGCATTATAGCTAATATCGAAGATCAAACTAAACATAAAAAGCTTTCTTCAATAAGCCTAAAGATATCTCCATCTGCTTTCCATGCCTCAAATACGCAGAGCGAGGATATGGGATAATTAATGTCTTATACAAAGTCTGTTGTTTCTACTATTCCATTCCCAATACAAAGAAACAGCGACATTGCATGGAGAGCTTTTGTATAATAAACAATTAGTATCGGGAACTCGTCCTGGATATGCATCCCAATTCAGGCATTCTTATTGTGGATCCCATATATTCGTCCCAATGAATAATAAAGAAATTGTTATTGGAAGCTGACCCCGTTATTTTTCTAATGAAATTGAAACCATTGTTTGATCTTGTCAACTGTATTCGACTCTAAAAATTCTATCAATAATTTGGCCCAATCTTGCCTCCATATTTAGCTTGATTACTACTGCAACCAGCAGTTGTCACCGCGCAATCAGTGTCTTTCTGTAGGGGCAATCGTAAGTGGCTTAGTTTTGGCTTCTTGCCAGGAAAACTCAATTAGCTCTTGATCACAATTTTGAGACACAAAAAAGCAAGTAAAGCTGTAAACCAGTCTGTGGAGTTGAGGAAAATTACTCTCAGACTTCAATGTGGGGCCCTCGTGATATTGATACAAATTTGTGGACTCCGGTGAGTGTAGAGATGTTAAGCTTTAGGTATTTAAGGCAGGGCGCCATACTAGCGATCCATGAAAGAGGATGGGATTGATACCACTGATGTGTAAATCCAAAGAAACATTTTTGCTTAAAGTCCCCACTATTTGCAATTGTTATGTTATAGGCGTACAATTTTGTACTGGTTGTCCATACACGATACTCGATATTTTACAGTTAAGTTTAGAGACATGAATGTGTCCAAAGTATTTGGCATATGCTGGCAGATAGAAAAAAGATATTGGTTAATTAGGCAATGAAGTCTGAAAGTTGGTACTTTGGCTTTAGCAGTGAAAAGCATCTGTTCAGTTTTGCTTTTGTGAACAGCCGAGACCAGAAGAAGTCTTGGTGGAGAGCATACACCAACTGATCTCCAAGATTTGGTCGTAGGAAAGTATGCGAATGCGATGAATGGAACATCAATATCTGTTTATGCGGTCCACGAAAAACGAGACGCTCAAACTGCACCAACTATAAAAGCTGTATACCTACTATGTGAACGTCTGAATTAATTTGTCAATGTATTGTTTGGCCTCCACAAGTGCGGTTTTAAGTACACAACTGACCAAAATATTCACACAACAGGTCTGTATAGACATCTTAGGCCTAGCTTCTCATAACCATTCGTTTGAATGAATGGAAGGGGCCTACAATTTGATGCCGACTTCTAACTTTAAAAGGTCTGTTTAGTGTGATATTTAAGAGTGGACTCACAAATTCAATTCTCAATAATTATTATCTTGTTTGTAAAATACATTCGAAAGCAATTGCATCAAGCTTTGCTGAACCTGAACCACAAGAAAGTCCGTTTAGCCATGGGGACAAATGTTATCTAACTAACATATATTGTCATCACATTGGTCGTTCTGCTTTCACCGCAATTTATTCCTTTGGCTTTGCACATTTCCGGTTTCACTCCATTTGGCATCGTATTCAATTTCAACAGAAAATGTTTTGTCCTCGTCACTTTGAATCATTGATTATGGTCGTGCTGATTTGCTAGTGATACAATGTGAATGCAAAAGTGTACATGGAAAGTTATCCGATGTATCAGTACCTACAACTGAGGATACTTCTTCCCGATTCCTCGTATTCATCCCTCTTTAGCGATGTATATCTACTGCAATCCGGGGGTTTCGGTATCCACGATATAGAAATGTTTTGTCATACTTTTTCCGAATTATGCATATCTTCAATTCCATATGTGCATGTATAGCATTTGCTTGAATTTGGCATCAATCTTCAAAATCTCATTAGGTTTTGCCTTGTATGATTTGAATCTGCTGACGCTACTAAACTTTGTGCACATATTTTGTAGAGAAAACAGTTACAGTGAGAAACGAATTCTGCTTGGCTTCCGGAAAATAGTGGATCAATAATAATGAATCCAAATTTGTATCCGCGTTCAATTTGCATCTTAATATTTCCCATAACGTATGCTTTAGGTATAATACTTTTAAAATGTTGGTCCTTTTTTAACTAGACTGCTTTTATAGAAAATGTAGAAAATGCGATGTGATACAGTCGACCACAATCGAAGCAAATAGCTAGCTGCATTCCAAATAAGATACCGGCTGAAGAAGGTTCATATCGTAGTAAATTGTAGAGTTGGGCAATTTAGTTCATTTGAGTGATCTATCAATTTAGTTCAAATCACGATACTGAACTAGTTCGTTCATTTTAGTTCAAAATAGGTAATTCAAATTCACAGAAAATACAAAAAAGAAATTTGTCATGGAAAATATAAAAAAGATATAAGGGAGTGAGCTGAGCTGTTCTCTCATGACATGATTGGCTTATGTGTCTGTATCCAGAGTCTGTTTAGTTTGTAGTAACACAACACACATATCACATATGCCATAAATAAAAAATCATGGATTATTTTCTTTAAGCTACTGTCACTGTACGATGGGAATAATGTAATTTCCTTTTGCTTAACTCTTCGTATTGCACTACCACGAATTTTTATACCCTCCACAGGAAGGTATAAGGCGTATTTTCTGGGAATCTAGCTCACTTTTACTTTTACATGCAAAACTGTTATACTCACTTTCGGTTTTGTTATACTCACTTCTCAAAAAAATACGCCTATAATCACTTTGTCTTTTTATTTGTAACGTACTGAGTCAGGATCACATTCTGAATCGACTTAGCCATATCCGTCTGTCTGTCTGTCTGTCTGATGAAAACACGATTTTATTCGACTGCGCCACCTCTTGCGAACGTCTGGCAAACATCCGAGAGTATGACTGTCCTTAAAAAGCTTCTCAATTCAGCCGTTCGGACTCGACATAAAATTGTAGATCCCTTCCATTCGTCCCAAAAATAGAAACTCACACCAACGAATGGTTGCAAGAAGCTAGGCCTATGGTGTCTACCGCCTGTTGCGCCACCAATTTATTTATTTATTTATTTATTTAAGAGGAATAAAAGTGCTATCATCGGCCTGGCCGATGATGCTTTGATACCCTCCACAGCATACATGTCATGCAAAATGTTTTCCATGTGAGTCTAATATTGGCGACACGACGGTAAAAATAAGTCCTCTCACAAAATTGCATTGAGATAAGTCGATTCGTTTGGACGCTATCGTTATTTAAACAGACAGACTGACGGACATGGCAAATTCGATTCAAAATGTGAACCTGGTTCAGAATATATATATATATACTTTTACTTTATGGGTCTCCCGTGACTCCTTCTTGTCGTTACAAATGTAATGATAATGACAAAATATACCTTCGTGTGGAGGGTATAAAAATAGATACAATTTTATGTGTCATAATATTTCACAGTTAAAGTGTTGGTCATAGTCTAAAACACACCCACATTTTGTAACCATTACTTCTTTCAAATTAATAGACCATTCTCTGTGACCACAAATATAGTTAAGAATAAATAAAAATAAACTACAACTTTTATTGCCGCCCGTCTCATAACGAATAAAAGAGAAATTTCCAAAAACTTTTCCTTTTTTATGTTAATGTTATAGAGCACAGTATTATCCAACGCACGTGTCCATCTCAATTTAGGAAAATAAAATAATCCAAACGATTTATCAAAGCAATTTGCAAACACAAATAGTTTATCTCTGAAATCGCCTTCAAAAATATCAAAACAAGAACGCTATAAATTTTGTTTTTCTGTTTTTCTATATGATAATAAAACAAATTTACTTTCAAAACATTTAAGCCATTGATCAAATGTACGCAAATTGCCCCACAGTTTTATTGGTTCAACCTTGGGAGTTATGAGCAAGACATCTATTAATCCAATGTCTCCTAAAAAACAAAACCAACAATTGTATAAAAGTGTCTGTGTGCTAAGTTTCTATAGGATAATATGATAACCTATCTGGACATATTGCAATTCGGTTCGCTTCTCTCACAGGGACAGATATATCTAGAATAAAACCACATACCCATAAACAGCACAATCATTTCTGTCCCCTGTTCAGCCTTGATAATGTTATTCAACGAATTATGGTCTTCTGTGGTCCATACGCTGTCCCTTTTTTGCGTTTCCCATTACATAGATTAAGTTTGTTGCGAGAAATCCCCAGATTAAAAAAAAGATACAGAGCCAACCGAAGCCCACACTCTGTGGTGAGACAAATTACTACAATTTCGAACTGCTCTTCGTTAATAAACGTGCATTGGAGGACATTTCATTAACAATGAATTGAATAGGAAAGCACCCTCTTTTCCGGAATCTTTACCGGAACCTACACCAACTTTGTAACCTCATTTATATGCGCTGCGATTATCATTTGCATTTCTAATTTCGCCGAGCTTAAGTAGGAAAGTTGAAAGTAATGAACTCGAAACCAACCAGGATGTTGTCAGAGTGTTCCAAGGACATAATCAAGCGAAAGTAACACATTGCAAACTACATTCACCGCAAAGAGCCATTCGCACTATACGAAGTGGTAAAGGCAGACCAAACTGGGATGAAATTAATAAACCTGCCTGAGGGTAGATACGTTAGCCACCTTCCACCACCAGTACCGCAAGTAGGTACTACTAGGTATGTATCCATGACAATACCTCACCAACTCTGCGCTCCCATCTGTGGTGAATTTCATAGCAATCTTCTTATTTAAATCCATTAACAAAGCTCACGAAGACAATTCGGTTCAGATACCTAGTGTGGTGCTACAATGAAAGAATGTTTGGCTACTATTTCGGTTAAATGGATAATACTTTTAAACACAACCCTGTCATCGGTTAGTTTAGCTAGCGACGAGATAGACAGATAGAGATTGTAATGTTGTTTGGGCGTGTGGCATGGGAGAGTCTCTGGGGTTGAGACAAAGTTTTCTGCAATTTCGTAAATTTTGCTTCTGAATTGCAAAATGTTCAATGCTATAGAGCCAGCAGCGACGATGATAGGGTTGGCAGAACACACCCCTTTGGTGTAATTTGTTGTATACTGTAGTATCTTTGACGACAGTGTTGTTTAGCTGTTGTGGGCGGCGCGGCGGCAAAAGGGAGTCGGATTTGTAATTGACAGACCTGCAGATTGCGGGTAATGAAAGGATAACTATTGGCTGTGATAGTATAGGGTTCTTCTTCTTGTTGGTTTTTGCTATTTGCTTCGGGAAGTGTTTGAGTTCGTTCCCATCTTTACTTTTCGATGGAATTGAATTACTTTGAGCATTTGTTTATGGAGTTGCTTGCTTTTGTTTGTTCGGATTATATGGTGGATACATACATTGAATGCAAATGGATTCATTAGGAATTCAATGGAATTTATTTGAATCATTCTCATCAAAATGGCAGAGATACATTGAATATTTTAATTTGTGGTGAGGTCAACAGATTTTTTGGTTGGTGATACGCAATATGTGCTCCTGGGAAATATGCTTCTTTGACAAGAAAATGTAATGGATTTAGCAAGAGTCGTTAAAGGAAGAATAAGAAGTAGAGGTTTCTCTTTTGATTTGCTTACTGGAAGCATTTTAATGAAATTATTCTATGCAAATAAATGTTGCCCTAATTTAAATTAAATAAATTAAACCATGTAATTTGGTAGGTAAGTAGGGAGTACAAGTTACGTAACTACAGTGCTGGGATTCAATATTGCATAAATAGTTATTATCCCCAACTGGTGACATCAATGGATCAATGAGAAAGGAGTCCATGCGGCGCTTCCCTAATACATAGTGTAAGAACAAAATCCTACTACTAGATGATGTCGAGATATTGAAACTCAAAAGAAGGACGTGAAAAAGGCCTTCACTTATGCCATGGGAAAGGTAGAACCCGAAATAGCAATAAAAAGAGCTGAAGCTTACTCTAAGACGATGTAAAAGAGAGTCATCGAAAGAACTTTCGCTCGAGTATGAGGTGTTTTTCTGATGTCAGTAGACTACAAAAGATTCTCCCCAGAGGTCCAATATCCAAGATCAGCCTCTTTCGTAATAGAATGGGTGAGAGAGTGGAAACACTGGATCGTACAAACGAGGTGGGAGTTTACTTTTCAGATAGCTATATAAGTCACATCAGAAATCGCCTGCAAGGAAACTAGAAACAAAGAGGATGGATAGGATGGATTTTAATTCCAAATGTGGTCAATTGTGCAATAGTAAAATTTTCCTGGGCACCAGTGGCCTATTTCACCAAATTACAATTATAATTACAAATTTGTATTTGTTGATTACATTTTCAAATTTGTTAACTGATTTTCTGTTTCACCAACTACAAACTTAATTCCAACTGACGGCTTAGCCATAGCTCTTAAATTCATTTTTGTACACTATGTTTATGTTGAAATGTAAATAAATGAATCACTTACTTACTTACTTAATTCCAACGAATTTGTTAAAAAGAGAAAAAAATTAAGGGAAATTGTATTTGTTATTTACAAATAGAAGAAAAAACCGTTTCACCGTTTATTGTTCAGAGTTCTAAACAACAATTGTTTTTCATAATATTGTAATTCTTCTACAACATATTTATCGGTTTTATTCGCGATAAGAAAAATGTTTTATTAAATGTTCTAACCTGCTAGAAATTGATGTATCGGTGTCAGTCAAAAGTTTTTTTTTTTCAAACTGATTTGCAATCCAAGGTCCAATTTGTCTTAAGGACTATTCACATGACATGAGAGCGACCAACTACCTACGAACGAACGAATATTCGCGAGTTTTGACAGCTCATTTACATGAACACTTTTCATGGTCGCGGTAGTTCGCGAATTTCAGCCATCAGTTTTGAAATTTCTATAGCGGTTTAATAATGTGGATTGCGAATAAATTTTGACAATTCGCGCCGATGATGTTTTCATTCGCGCAAAAAGTTTGGAATTTGTGATGATTCGAAATTTCGTTGTTTAATCTATTCTTAAACTTGGTTTCCTAGTACATTTTGATGGGATAATTAATTATCCTTCTTTTGGAATAGTAAAATGTTCAATTTTCAGTTGATAAATGCATCAAAAGTGGTTTGTTCGCTTTGAATGATCCTTTATTTCCTCTGCCTTAGCACATTTTAACGGAAACTTTTCATTGAAAACAAAAGAGAAATTTCGTAGTTAATTCGTAGTCATAAGTTTGTCTTCGGCCATTTAGCACATACTTATGGCGATTTCGTTTGGGATTCTCAGATTCGTGTTTCAGATTTCAGATTTCGGCTGTCCAATCGATCAAAAAGAGTATACTGAGCTGATCGTTGTTGGTGTTGATGGTGTAGCTGCCAAAAGTTGATTACCTTTTTTGTTGTGAAGCTATTTTTTCATAGAGTGGTTGCAACTTGCAAGTTTTACAATAATTACATTTACAAATAAATATAAAACAAATCTCATAATAAATATTCCGAATATAATGTTCCCCAAGTCTTCCAAAAAATTGCAAACTTTGATGCTTTTTCTCGCTTACAAATAATAAATACTGCAACTGATGGAGATATTGCTGGTATGAAGAAGACGAAGCAGTATTATCAAAAGACGGCGACGAGTACGATGAATATGTGGCACATCATGAGTATGAAAATAGCATAAACTATTATTTGTTCCATATTTATCCAAATTTTGGTTTATATTATTTATTTTAATATGGTTTTTCACTAGTTCTAACTTTTTCGGCCAGACTTTCCGTAAAACGTAAACAAACCAACGCCAAACCTCAAATCATATGTAAAAAGTGTGTTTTCTCGAGCAACTCTGAGAAAAAATCTAAATTCGCAAAAGTGCTCTCGAATCTAAAAAAGATTGTTTATTTTGTACCTAACGAAAACGGCTTTATAATAATCACTATCGTTGCTACTATGCCTTCGACATAAAGACATTTTTAGGTTTGAAAAGCGATTCCTTTGGAAAATTACAAATTGTTACTAAATCGACACACGATCTTTATATTGTAAGAAATTTTCAGTAATTGAACAAATTTGTAAAATGCCTTGATTTGTTGAAACCCATACTTGAAAAAAAAAATTTAATTTTAACGTATTTGTACTTGTAAGCAACAAACAAAATTAACTTTTGGTGAAACGGAAAGAATGAAGTTTCTACAAATTTCCCTTTGTAAACAACAAATACAATTATGTAATACAAAATTTTTGTGAAACTGAAAAAATCGATTTTTGCACAAATTTGTTAAAAAAATGCCTGTAAACAACAATTTGTAAGTTGGTGAAATAGGCCACAGATAGTATATACTTCAAGCTGAAATTGAATAGGGGTAGAAATAATTGCCAGAAAAGTACACCACATTTTAAAGAAAATGAAAAAGGGTGTCCTACTCAAGTGTTCCGGGAAAATTCCTTCTGTTTGCTATAGGTACATATTTGTAATACCATCCGGTCTATAGGTGTTTTTTTTTTTTTCTTAAATTTTACTACGGTTATCTCAATTTGTTTCAATTGTGTATTTGTGTTTCATCGTTGGAATGGCTCGAGCTTCAGGTGGCTTCATACTTACTTACTTAGCTGGTGCTACATTCTGGGATGGACCTGGGCATCAATCAATACGCTTCTCAAGTTACCCAGATTTTTGTCTTACTGCCTCCAGTTGACCTTCCACTTGTGCGCCTAAGGCGGGGTCTTCCTTAAGTTCGTTGTAACTCTTGGTTAGAGTAGAAGACACTTTGCAAGAGCGCTGGTATTCGTTCGCTCTACAATATCTTAGTCATCTTAGCGGGCTGATTCATGCTTTTGTTTTCCAAAAAGTACAACTTTTTTGTAACTTGTTACAACTTGTTACCTACGCTCTATCCCAAAGTTTTTTGTGGTCTTTTATATTTGTAGCTTCATTTAGCTCTTTCCTTGCCAGCCAATCCGGTATTGCTTTTGTGGCTCACTAGCAGCAGCTTTCAGCTCTCACTCTAGAACGCGTACACAAAGATTTTACTCGATTGCAACTCAACTGGCTGACGGATGGTGATTTATACACTTTCTTTCTAGTATCTATCATCGAAGCGTCAGAAGCTCTTGTTGCTCAATTTATGGTCTCTATTGTATTGCTTTCCGCAGATCCAGTTAGTACCATCTTCACGTCTCTGTTGAATAATGTACATCGATGGAGTCTTCTTTGCAGCCTTTTTTATTGTCTTTGCTAGTGAGTGGTCTAAGTTTTCCCTTTGGCCGAGATATTTTGCACATTACCGTATGGTAGTCACTATACGTGCAATCGTGTCGCTAACTTTTATCTTACCAGACACCTACTGACGTACGTGCTATCGATACAATATTATCGTATAGGTGAACTTGAAGTCGATACTTATTACACGAGTCTAAGGTAGGTATAATAAATTGCAGTAAAAAAAATTGTATCCGTACAAGTAAATCGAAGTAAAAGAATAATTAATTAACAAATGTCTACTCACAAAATCAAAGAAAAAATATAATGACAATCATTATGGTCCTTTCTGCGGATAAAATACAATCAGAAAAAAAACCTATATGTTCCATGTCCA
This sequence comes from Cheilosia scutellata, assembly GCA_955612985.1. Taxonomy (NCBI): domain Eukaryota; kingdom Metazoa; phylum Arthropoda; class Insecta; order Diptera; family Syrphidae; genus Cheilosia; species Cheilosia scutellata. Next base: position 92,876,022 of record OY015312.1, read on the forward strand.
ATTTGTAAAGGTAGTAATTAAATTACCTTTCAGTTCGACCACATCCTGTCGCTTTTTGCACCATCTAGCTCTCTAATAAATCCCAATAAATTCGCCTGCTAGACATATTATCCTATAAGTTTATTTCACAGCATGACCACCACCCAACTTCACAGACTGCCTGAAAGGATGAAATATTAGTTTTTCATTTATTTCCCGTATTCCCTCGTACCCCACACACACATAAATATATACCACCAACCGTATTGGCTAGGGCCACAAAAGAAGAAATCAATTTCGTATAAATCACATCACGTTGCTCCGTTACAGGAATAGAAAATGTTCATTACTATACGTTTCTAGATTTATTTATTTTTTGGTATAGTCTCTACATTTATATTTCGTTATTTTTTTTAGGTACAGAACAATCATGGACAACTTCCAATGATCTATCGACAATAGTCGAAGGACAGAATACGCAACCCTATTTCGAGAACACAACGCAGAGGGCAGTCATAGCAGCGGTTGGCCGAACGGCAAAGTTACACTGTAAAGTAAGGAATTTGGGTGATCGTGCGGTAAGTAAGCTCAATCATTAATATACTGACATAGCCAATATAATAATAGATAGCATTTTGTTTTACGGACAGGATACTGATACATAATAGCCATTAAAATGTTCTATTGTGACCTGCAATACATTTTTTGTTAATACTTATCACCGGAAAGGCGAACTCATAACGTTTCAACAGCGCTGGCAGATATATGTTAGTTCTGCATTTGAATTGTTGCAAGTTGTAGTTCTCTGAAAATATGTCCCCAGGAAGCAAGTTCCAAAGTTTACTTGTCCTATAGACAAAAGAGTTTTGAACAAGTGAAAATGGGAGTACAGAGCCCTGGGGTACTCCCATATTGAACAACTTAATTTCGCTTCTAATATCATCTAACTTCACTCTCTGCAACCTCTCTTTTAAGTAAGACCTAAACCGGTCTAGAACGAAACCTCGAAATCCAGCGTTTTCCAATTTCCTCAACAAAATATTGTGATTCACTATATCAAAAGCTTTCGTAATATCAATAAATAAACCATCCGTGCACTTTCTGCTATCGAGGTTTGACATTACTTGAGCACAAAACTGTAAAGGTGCGTCTTCAGTCGATCTACCTTTCTAAAAGCCAAATTGATTTGGGGTAAATTCAGAAAACTTACTACCTATTCTTTTTTTTTAAGTTTTTCGAAGATTTTACTGAAGACTGGGAAAAGTGATATGGGCCTGCAGTTACTCATTTCAAAGGCAGGACCTATCTTAAACAGCCGTACAAGTACAATATCTGCACATTTTAGTGCTTCTGGAAAGACACCCGCAAATACGCAACGATTAAAAATATCTGCCAAGACATCTACTAAGAAACAAGCAACTGTTTTTAGAAACAAATTGTAAATACCATCAGCTTCACACGGGTTAAAATTATTTTAGGTACCAATATCTTTTCATAACTCAAGAGATGTTATGGGCTTACATACAAAACTATTTCTTTGAAAAACACTTCAGAAGAGTTAAAATTCGACGAACAGGAGGTACAGGTTGGTGGGACCCGACATGGTTGTCAGATACTTCATATATTTGCGAAATAGCAATTAAATGCGTCAGCAATGGCATGGTTTGTCTTCAACGTCGACGTTATCAACACGTATAAGGGTAGGTTACAAATTTAGAAAACAAATAAAAACAATTTTTATTTTTAAAAACGTCAATATGGCGTTTACGTCAAACCAATTCTGGGACGACGATGAGTTAGAAATTCTTGAGATGCAATGACAGTTGGAAAATTTGAAACAACGCAAATTCAACAAACAACCATAGATATTCAATGACATTTACGTAGTCCCTTTCCTTTTTCAGCTGTTTGTTATAGGGAGAGGGTTTGGCATAAGGCGTTACGAAGGTTTCTTTTCTTTTTACGGTATCAACTTTTTAACTTTTCGGACTCCGGTAAAAAGTACGTTCTTACTTACTTATTTAAATTGGTGAACCTGGGGCTCAACCAACAAGCGTTTCCAGCCAGCATGATCTTTTGCCGGTTCTCTCTAGTTGCCGTACAGCCCATACAGTTCGCCATTGTATCTCCTCCTCCATTCATCGTCTACGCAGACGGGACTGAAAATTACTCGAAGAATTTTCATCTCGGAACAACCAAGGGTAATCTCATCCGCTTTTGATAGAGTCCATGTCTCTGCGCCGTAAAAACGGACTAAGACGATTAGGGACGTATAGAGGGTCACGTTAAAAAACACACTTTTAAAAAAATCATAGCGCCGCAGGGCGTTATGACACCGGGCGTTATGACATGTACCCGTTGTAGGTATGACAAACTGTATATATTATTGATCAGCATCACTTTCTTAGTCGATCTAGCGATGTTCGTCTGTCTATCTGTCTGTCCGTCTATACGATTACGGCCGTAATTAAGAGCTATCGACTTAAACGTAAACTTTTATCCACCAAACTGAGGCTAAGTTTGAAGATGAGCAAGATCAAATGAAAACTGCTACTACGGCCCATACAAAAATATCGGATTTATATAGCTTTTTGATGTTAAAAATTAAATTTAAATAGCTACAGTAAAGATAGCAAGTTTAAACTTTGCACATATTGTTTTAATAATATTTAAAAATTGTTGACACAAAATGAGCTTGGTCGAATAAAAACTACCCATACCTCCCATACAAATATATAATTTTTAAATACTAAAATATTTTTTACAACAATATAGGACCGGGTATTTAAGCTTCGGCATAGTCGAAGATAATAATTGTCTTACTGGTTTTTGATTTTTTTTAATACATATACAATAATTATGTATTACTTGCTCTGAACTATACTATTGGTATTTTATCAAACCAGTTCATTCGTTTATTATTATTTATTTCCAGGTATCTTGGATACGCAAACGAGATCTACATATACTTACTATTGGCATTATGACATACACCAACGATCAACGGTTCCAAGCCATGCATCTGGATGATACCGACGAATGGATATTGAAAATCGTTTCAGTGCAGCCCAGAGACTCGGGGATTTATGAATGTCAGGTGTCAACTGAGCCAAAAATCAGTCAGGCGTATCGTCTAACGGTTGTAGGTGAGCTAAAATACCTTCGAAATTATGCAAATTCATAAAAAAATATAAATCAGTATAAACCTTGCCGTAGACTTCAACAGACTAAGTGTCATGCAAGCAATAATCGACAATTCCGCCCATCCAATTGAGTTCTAAAGCTTTGCCAATTTATCTTTACAGCTATTTTATATAAATATATCTTATATGTATAGAGTATAGTATAGGAGGGCTTACAATACAAACCTATACACATTATTTGAGCTGCTGTGGAATATCCTTATCCAACACCTTTGCAGTTGGCCGTCGAACACTGGTGGTTGTCTTTTTTTCAGACTTTTTGCTTAAACCTGTCTAGGGGTGCTAAAATAGGGTTAAACAGAAAATTGAGAGAGATAAAATAGAGTAGACCGCATTACATTGTATGCAGCCCACACATTCATGCAGCCATTAAGGAATAGGTACATACATTCCTTTCTTCGATTTTTGCAAGATTACGAGAGGGTGGCGAATACTTGCTCGATTTAGCTTTCGTTGTGATTCCATAGAGATTGCGGTATCATGAAAAAAAAATAAAAATAAAAAAATCACTGCAGTGAAACTTGCTAAGCGCATTTATTTTATACGTCCTCCTTCTTTTTTTTTATCTTGTCACTACCAAAGGTTGCACGAGGATTTGCTGAAAGCATTTGTCAGAATAAATTTAACAATCTTCGCGCTTTTTTACTAATTGTCCTGATTAAGGATGCACATACAATTTAACAATTCAATTAGTGTCAGTTTGTATAATTTTTTGTTAATAATATCTTCAAGTATTATTAGTAGATACCTATTTGCAATCCCATTTATAAATGCTGAAATTACAGTGCGTATTGATTTTTGTAACGTGCAATCAATTCAAATGAATATTGATGACTTGGTTACCTACATACTACAATTACATAATGACTTTCTTGTTAATCCCGCAATTGTAGTTAAATAGTCAAATAATCTGATTTAGGGATGTCACGGATCTACGGTACCAATTCGATTGATTAGTGATTTCTTCTATAACTATAATAGTAGATCAAAAAATATTATAGCAGTAAAGGGAGCTCTGGCGACTTCTTAGAAAATGTTTTTGGTGATCTGGTTGTGTCATTCTTCGTTATTTAAGGATAAGGCCTTATTGGTATGAATGCGTTTTTGTTCTATTTTTTTTTTTACTTATTTTATATTTTTATATACAAAATTTACATATTAGCTATGCTATGTGCATAACTAAAATCAACTTGATTATGCCATTTATTTTAAAATTGACTGGCTGAATGAGTCTCAGAAGTTATGACCATGATCCTCTCTGAAGGAAGTGCGCCGGACCATTCTACTGGATTAAATGAAGTCCATCGTCATCCATAAATAATCAAGATGACAGATAGTATAGCTACTAGGCCAGATTTGGAGTTTAGATCAGTGAGGACTTAGGGACATAGCCAGGGGCTGTAAAAGAGACGCTGGCGAATGAGCCTTCAATGAGGTAACCGGAATATCCGGACAAGGTTTGGTTAGTTACCTACCACAGACGAAGCAACCAAAAGCCTCGATAATAATTGATTTAGTCTTAACGACAAAATAGAAAGACATTCGGATCTACATATGGAATGTTCGGAAACTGAATATTACAGGTGCAGGTATGGCCGAACACTTAGCGAAGCCAATAGATTGCTAAAAAGCAAACATAATTGGCATTCAGGGATTACAATGGGCCGGAATGACTGTTATATAAAACGTGGCAGGGTTTGTCATTTGCGCATAGGCATTAAGTTTTGGCTATCGAGTGGTTAGTGAATGTTTAATGGCAATCCACATCAAGTCTAAATTTGGCAATATATGCGATCATGTGTCATGTCCCACAAAGAAATCGATGATACATACTATCAAATCTTGTTTCTACGAGCTCCTTGATCAAGGATATTAGTAATGTTCTACGTATTATTTCGAAACAGACCTTCATACAAGTGGTCAATTCTCGTCTCTCTCGTTGCAGTGTTAGAGAAACACTGAGACTACCCCATTTATTTATTATTATTTTTTTTTTAAATACTTCTCTCGGGAAAGGCGAACCTATAACGCTTCAACAGCGCCCCGAGATGCTTGCAGATGTATGTTATTTCTGCACTTAAATTGCTGCAAATTGTAGTCTTCTGGAAACATATCCCATCCCCAGGAAGCGAGTTCTATATAGTTTGCTTGTCCTGTAACAGAAAGAGTTTTGCAGAAAGTTGATGTCCTCGCGGTTGTCAAGTGGACTGTATGGTCATGAGCATTAGCAGCCTGTCTTGTGGGGTGCCCAAAAGTTGCATTTCGAGGGATAATGTCTTTGAGTTCCTCTGAACATCTACCATGGAAGTACCTATAGAACAAGCATAGGTCAGCGACTTGTCTTCTGTGCACCAACGGTTGAAGATTCGATGTGAGTGTAGGGTCTCTCCAATAAGTCTCTGTATGCTGTCAAGTAGGTTAAGTGAATGTTTTGGGGCCGAGCTTCATATATGGGAACTATATTCCAGGCCTGGACTAACCTGAGCTTTGTAGAGAAAGAGAAGTTGCTAGGGGCTAAAGTACCTCTTTGCTGTAAATAGGTAGCTCAACTTAGCGGACGCCGATCTTGCGATATAGGAAATGTGGTCCTGCCATGTGATTCCGGAATTGACTGTGACTCCTAGAAGGTGTATTGAGTCCTTGGGATGGATTGGATGGTCATCCATTTGGATCTGAGGAACTATTGATGCATTTTTCCTAGAGTTAAAAGCAATAATTATACTCTATTCATTGCAACATGGCTGCCGGAAATGAAATGCGGACTTATTTTAGGAACTTGCCGACTGTATCGGGCCAGCGGTTATAGAGTTATAACGTCATCGAGTTTCACCCCACAGAAGATGTTTTTTGTATGGGAGACGCCACGCCCATTTTGATCAATCTTAACACGAACTCGTCTGTGCCAATACCTAAGACAACCTATAAATTTGAGCTCATTCGAATCGCTGACCTTCGAGATATAAAATTTTGAGTCGAAAAGTAACTCGGTAAATTTTAATGTGTTCAGTCGGAAAATTCACCGATGCCCATCGTTCTTTTTAAAATCGAAAATCGGAGAAGGTACCTACATAAAGCCAAACAAATATAAATTAGCATTTCCGAAAAATTGGAACCCTTGAAAATGGCAAATTGTATACATTTACAAGTTTAAAAACATGTAGGTAGCAACATACTTAATGAAAATCCAAACTCACTTCTAAGTTTTGAAATTTTTTGTAAGTTTTTCCCGATTTTTTTTAGCTGCTCAAGTTAATAAAATGTAGCTTCCTTGATTTGCCGACTCTTAAAAAGCGTCTTCATTTTGGTCGGGTGTCGCACCACCCCCCTCGCTACGCCTCTAATGAGACGATAAAATTTTCCTCGGTAATTTTAATGCCATATTAAGAAAGATATCTTAAGTAGTATGATTGTTAAATATAGATATTCCATATGGCACCACATGTCGAAAGGCACTAAGGCTAAGGGACTTTGGAACAAAACTCCAACAGAGGGCTATAGAGATGAGCAAGGAAACCTTGTAGTTGATGATGCGTATATATTAAAAAACTAATTCTGGCGACTGTCAATTAGGAAATACGATCGAAATTTCGATATTAGGTAAAACGAACAACGATTGAAGCCAAGACTACTCCCCATCCCCACCCGACTAAAATGAAGAGAGTTTAGTAGTATCCCTTATTAAGAGAAACATGTCCTCTTTTTTGTCCGCAATCTATTTTACACTTTCTTTTATCTGGGCACTTTATATTCGAATTTTGACTTAAGCATAAATATGTTTTTGACTATTGACACCAACTACTCCAAAGTCTACTTTAAAAACGTCCACAAAATAAATTGACCTTGTTGAGAAGTTATTTTAAAAGCTATCTGCGAAAATTGTGCAACACATTAATAACTATAGCTACATAATTGAACCCAAATGCAAAATCTAAGCTGTTAATCCATTTGAAATCACTCTAGCTACGTTATAATTAAATCAGTTGCATTTATATGGCATCCCATTGAGAATAAAATCCTCTGTGGCTTATGCAACCACCTGATACGTAATAGCTGAAACTCTCCACAACCCCACCCATTATGTCATCAGAACCAGAGTAATCCTCCTCTCTACGAGCTACTACTGTGGTAAATAAATTTTATTCTGGACAAAGAAAAAATACAAAAATAACCGCTGAACTCTTAATTTCAGCACACATAATACTGGCAAACCCATTTGACAGTCATGTAGGAGCACTTGTTCTCGTAAATGGACATCGCAGACATCACAGCTATATTGGAACACAAATTGCAGCAGCAGTACACTCAGGCTCTTAACTTAACCCTATATCTTTCAGAAGGAAATGCCGCAATTACTCCCCTATCATCCTAAGCAGTTAAATACTCGAACCCCACACCTATACACCACCCATTTTCTGAAATCCGCTTAGTCTATAATTATTTATTTAGCGTAGCGGCTGTCCTCTTTTTACATACACATACACACACATGGGCTGGCCACTAGCGTTCGTTTGACAATGTAGAATTGTTTTTGTGAGCACAATGTCCCGTGATGCTTGCGTCATTAGCTGAAATCTGTAATTTTCTGTTCAGTTCTCAAAGAACGACTAAATGAGCAGAGACAAGGATGCTATACCTCCAGCTAACCTTACACTGAACAACTGCACTGCAGTCTATCTAATTGAGTTTGAATGAGTGTACGCTTACAATGGGTTGGGGTTGGGTTGGGGCAAGGCAAGGACGGTGGAGTGCGAAAAGGCACCACTCAGGCAAAAAGGTCGGTTGCTGTGTACAACCATTTGCACGGTTACGCGGCTGCATCAGCAGACGTACAACTTTCATCACGACTATATAACAGTGGACCAAAGCTAAACAATGAAGGGAGTACTCCCAACCACTATCATGGTTGCCAAGCATTATTTGCCGCATGAGTCCGCGGACTGAATGCGTCTATGCAATTCCACAATCCGCACATGCGAAGCCAACGCGGTGTCAGTTTTGTGCAGCGGTTAAGATAATTGGAATCCCCGGTTTTTTTGTTTTCAATAATTGATGCACAGCAGCAATTCTTTTGTTTGTCGACTTATTCAAATTTAATTGCTTACATTTCGTGCCTTTGTTGTGCTGTTCGGCAATGTTTGCACTGTCTGATTTCTGCGAGTGTAGATACACATAGCTTCGGCTTTGTTTGCGAAAGCAGAAATAATTTACTATCGAAAAGTTATGTGTAATCGCTTGGAATACAAAGGACTACCTTGTCGATTCCTCCCTATTTAATTTGATTTTCTATTTTCTGCCAATTTGTGAATCGAATGATTTTAGATGGTTAAGTTAGGTTTAATGAGCTTTAACATAGAAAACTGAATTTATTTTCTGTTCTTGTTTTTTAAATGCTTACCTAGGTACTCAATATGTGTGCAGAGATATAAAAAATGATGCTCTCGTTCTATTTAGGGAAGAGGATAGCACAATAGCCTATGCGTTTGAAAACGGAAGCGATGGAGCAAAAAAGTAGAAAGAACTAGGAGTAACCTTTGTCAGTAAGTCAGGTGCAAAAGCATTTAGAGCGAAATGTGAAGGCATGTGACCAATAATGAATACCGTAGTCTCTAAGAGCGAGCGTGGAGATTCAACCTTGGAGCAAGAACTACATGCACTAGGAATAACCTTTGTCAGTAAATCAGATGCAAAAATATTTAGACCGAGAAAAAGGTAAAGGCGTGTTACCAATAATGAATACCGAAGTCTCTCAGGGCGAACATGGAGATTCAATCTTGGTACTCTTGGTAGCCTACGGCAGACGTAAATTTGTAGACATAGAGTGTTGAGTGCTTGGTGTTTGGTTGACTACAAAGAGCCTCTACAAAATAAAAAGATTTACGTGAATTTCCACGTCAAAAGTAATGAGAACATAGTCAGCAGTAGCTATGGAGGGAATTTAATATGGCTCATACCTATATAGAGAAACTTCGGGTATTGTGTTATACATGTTTCATTTTTGAACATAACGGCAAATGTATACAACCGAATATGCATCCAAATTCCTTAGGGTGCTTTGTGGAAGTGCAAACTAACATTTAGTATCATTTAGTATCAGGATTCAAATCATTATTAAATTTAGTACAGAAAAAATTAGTACAGAAATTTTCTCTTACATCAAAAATTATTGAGCTTTCGGTAAGCTGTGGCTGTGGGTAATGTGGTACACTCTGCGGTCTAATGTGGTACACTATACCACATTAACAGATACATAAATAAATCTTTTTAAATGCTTTATTTTTTTTTAATTAAGATAATACATTATATTGCTTTATTAATTTTTATTAAAAAACAATGAATAAAAAACAAAATTGGCTTACCTAATGGCTAAAAAACAAAAACAAAATTTGCGTTTCTTACGCTGTGATAAAAGAGTCTTGAACACAGTGTACATCTATAATTTTTAAATTAAGTAAATTGTTCACGAGAACAGCATAAAAATATGGCACTTTTTTTTGGAATAAATTTTCATGAGCCCAAACCATTTCACACTGCAAACATGAAATCCATTTTGTTATTGATTTATCTTCATTCCACAAATTATTGCAAAAGTTTCAGATGGTGTCCCTCGATGGAGGAACATCATCAAATTGTTCTTCGCCATCCGACTCTTGAAATTTAATGCTCATTTCTGATCCGCTTGATTCATCATTTTCTGTGTTTATTGCCCCGTTCACAATGTGGGCGTGATAACTAGACGAGAGCGAGGCGAGAATCGCTCTCGCCTCGTTCTCGCTTTAACCTTATGACTTATTTAAAAATTTCTCAGAATAATCAAACCGTATCAAAATAATAACAACAAAAACGATAAAAGTGCCGCCCTGTTTGCTTGAGAAAATACAAGTGGCAACCTTAAGTACATTTCTATGAAAATGGCATCGCTTCCCACTCAGAGAGTAAATGTCATCGGTGTCTCGGGCGAGATTTTTCCAAATTTCCGAAATGGTCGTTGCCCCGTCTCGCGCCATTGTGTATTGCTGCATGCATTTCCATTGATTGGAAATAATTTGACAACTCGCGCTAGACTCAGTGTAGCAACTTAGGGGTTTTCCCCCTAAATTTAGGGTGAAAAAAAGTGCATGGGGGGTTTTTTAGGGGGTAAAATAGTTTAGGGGGTTTTTTAGGGGTATAATATTTATACCCGGTACCACACTGTGGTGAGGGTATATTCACTTTGTCATTCCATTTGTAACGCCCATAAGGAGGCGTTGTAGGTATGTCAAACTATATATATTATTGATCAGCATCACTTTCTTAGTCGATCTAGCGATGTCCGTCTGTCTGTCCGTCTGTCCGCACGATTACGGCCGTAATTTAAGAGCTATCGACTTGAAATTTGGTATGTAAGCTTTTATCCACCAAACTGAGGCTAAGTTCGAAGATGAGCAACATCGGATGAAAACTACTACTACCTCCCATACAAAAATATCAGATTTATATAGCTTTTTATGTTAAAAATTAAATTTAAATAGGTACAGTAAAGATAGCAAGTTTAAACTTTGCACATATTGTTTTAATAATATTTAAAAATTTTTGAAAAAAAAATGAGCTTGGTCGAATAAAAAGTACCCATAGGTACCTCCCATACAAATATATAATTTTTTAATACTAAATTTTTTTTTTTATTTTACAATAATATAGTACCGGGTATTTGAGCTTCGGCATAGTCGAAGATAATTGTCTTACTGGTTTTTTTTTAAATTGAACAATAACAGATCTGCTTAGTGTGTACCTCACCTAAATTTGTGGCGATTGTCGTTACTTATTGTTATTATATTATAGATACTTATAAGTTATACGTAGATTCTTGGGCGCGTTTGTTATCTTATCTTCTTCCAGATGATTGCAGCGACATCTTGACGGTAGTAGATTAGGTGTGTCGCCACAAATCTAATGATAGTAATAAGTAACAACATCTGGTGGTGAGTAGTGTACTCACTGCAACACCAAAACATCTGACAGCTAATCAGCTATTCAATATTCATCTCATAAATTAATTTGTCCAGAAACCGGAAAATATGCCAAAAGAAAAAGAGAAAAAATATTGTCAAAAATACACCAAAGTATGGGAATGCGATGTTTCATTGAAAGGTTTGCCTTACATTTTTATTAAATTATTTTATTAGGAAGTACCTATATCGTTTACAGATTGGATATCGCCAAATCCAACAAGCGATACCATGGCAATATGCAAGTATTGTAAAGCAAATTTAACAGCTCACAGAAAGGACTTGATATCTCATGCAAAGACTGAGAAGCATAAAAAAGCAGTTGAAGCAGATAAGACCGCAAAATCATGTAAAAAAATAACATCTACATTCATGCCGATCTGTTCGGAAAAAACCAAAATTGCAGAGTTGAAAATAGCGGCTTTTATTGCAGAACATGCTTCTATACAAACTGTGAATCACTTGACTGAAATTTTACCATGTTTGGACAACAATTCTGAAACGTTATCTAAATTAAAGCTTCATAAATCAAAGTGTGCAATGATCATAAAAAATGTGCTCAGCCCTTGTATGCTAGAAGATCTGTTAAAAGAGGTAGGCGACTCGGCTTTTTCCATCATTGTTGATGAGAGTACAGATGTCTCAACCCTGAAGATTCTTTGTGTAATGATACGATTTTTCTCAGTTCCGCAAAAAAAAGTAGTAACTACTTTTTATCGTATTATTAAATTAACTGACTGTGACACCAATGCCATATATGGTGTGCAGCGGAGGCGGGTGTAGGGGTGTAGTTTTCCCTGGTAGCAGATGGTGGCACGCTTGCGGAAGGCCGGGCAAAAGCTCGTCGTATTGGGGGGGGTTCTTCCTGCTACTTATCCTCCTACAAAATGAAAGTTCGTGCCAAGGTAGCTGTACGAATATACTACCAAATGAATATGCGGATGTCACTATGTAAAGTGACCCTAACATCTGTATTGGCCAAGTCCGAAAGAAGGGTGGGAAGAATGGGTTTACCAAAAAAAAATGAAAAAGGAAAATGAAAAGAAATCCCTTAATGAATGGCCAAGATCATAAGAGATGTGGTATACTAAGTTTGAAAAGTAAGAGAAAGGTAAATTAAAAAAAAAAAAGAAAAGATCAAAGTATAAAAGAAAAAGAAAGAGGGGGGATGGTCAGCTGTTATCGACCTCACGGTGATCGGTAGGATCGGAATCCGTTTTGCCACCGTGTCTTCGGCTATACCCGCCCTGACTGCGAACTATATTCTGCAGCTCCATGGCTACTTTACGCCGGTAATGATAATTTAGTAGCCCCAAAATTGGTAGGTTACGCCTCACCTACTTCATGATTTTGTTCACCCTTCACACCTCGTATCGCACAGTAAAGTATTTACCAAATCATTGTAACTCAAATGAAAGAGCTAATTTAAATTCAACCATATGTATAACAATGTTTATTCATTAAATCCAAAACGCTTTAGAATAAGAGAATCAATATTTCTCTTAATATATCATCATGCCGTTGAAAGAGCGACAGATTGCATGAAAAATGTGATCAACTGTCTTAGCATTAGAACCTAAGTTTTAATCAGATTAATAATTATATATATGTATATACATATGTCGTATAGATAAGAATAGGGATAATTGTTATTATTGTAAGAAAATTATGACGTGAATGTAGGTATGATAAGTGTGACCCGTGTTATGAATTGAATGGTAGTTTAGAAAATTGGTATTTAAATAAATTTCGATATTAAATTCAATAGAAGAAAAAAAAAACTCTTAGATTGTTTGCCAAAAGATAGTACAAAAATAATAATTGACTTACGCAGTGTTGTTTGATATTTATGTAATTATGTTGTGATGAAATAGTTTTAGGTAGTTGTTGTAAACAGCTGACTCCTCATGTGCGCACAATTGGTTGTCTGGTGTTTGTTCTGTGTTGATATTGCTTGATTTGTTTTTGTAGATATGTATATGTTTAATTAGCTGTATGGAATGAATTTGATTAATTAAAATGTATGTTTGTATGATCTTTCTATGGCATTACCTGGGGGTGGGTCACTTCTTATATTAACGAACTAAGTATTATATATATAAAAAGAGAAAAGAAAATCTAAAACTAAATCTAATTCTACACTAAAACTAACTTAATCTAAGATTCTTAAATATTTGCAAGAGGATAGTTTTAGCCTCATGCATCGATGGTAGACGGATGTAAATTCGTGGTTGCCGGAATCCAAGGGATGTGGACGTAGTGAGGAGCAGTTGGTCTAGGTGGCTTTTGACCCTATATATAGGTACGAATTACTGCAAACTCACACGTGTACATACACTTGCTTACGAGGTGCTATGTAACAATTCACTTCAAACTTCGCTAGCGATGATTCTGCTACTGCTTTTTGGGACACTATTCACAACACAGCTTATATGATCGCACTGATAGGTAGTTTTGTGGAGGCGAGGGGGTTTTGGTTCCTCAAACAATTCGACCAGGAGACACACGTGGTTGATAGCTGTGCTATGTGTGTACGGGTTTAGCAAGTGGAGGTTAACTTCTGGGTAGCGTTCTACAACTCCCGTCCCGGAGACGTTGTTCTGGTGTTGCACTGCGCATGTGAACGCTGCAATGGAAGAATGTTTTTCGTCGATTTTTGTTTTCAATGAACCTAGCCTTATCTCTTACCAGATAGATGGAACAATATGAATCCAGGGGTAAACGGGAGATGGAAATTATTAAATTTCACACTCGATCTGGATTTTCTGACCTCGTGGATGACCTTTTGTACGTGGGGGTCGTACGAGGGTGAGCAAGCGTGGTGAATTTCTGGTGATAGGTTGGTGGCACCAGGAGCACGACAAAATGAGGCAGAAATTGAGGTTGTGGGACACGTTTTAGTACATCCAAGTGAGAAGCGCTTCGCGACTGGTGGTGGATGTTGAAATCGTCGTCCGCCTAGGTGCGTTGTTAGCACGTGCGGTTTCTATGAACGAACGAAAGCAATGACTTGCTTGATCACAGGAGAAAATGTACTAAAACTTACCCTGACGATGGATAATATTAATATTAATATTAATTAATATTAAATATGGTGGGTAAAACACTCAATATTTGTTTTAATCGGACTTTTGTGTCGGATTTATGAATTTCGATCGACTTTTACGAACTCGATTTTATTCGCGAATATTTGCACGCTCACACACTATCACTCTTGACAATATAAAAAGATCGAGCGCGCGTTCACAAGGGTTTTTATAGATGTAGGAGCATCGAATGAAATGGGAGATAACTCTCCAAAAATGTACACGTTGCGTTTTATCTTTGGGTGCAGTGGCTCTTCTTGTAGGAAGGCGCCATATGCGTGATGATAAGGTAGTATGTCAGTTTCTTTTTAAATAAGTGTGCAAGCATAAAAAAAATATTTTTGAAGGTTTGGTTTTAGGAACAAGTGTTACGCTACAAAGTCATGCATTTTGGAAACACCTGTGTGGTCAAAAGACATGAAAATCGAAACACTTCGAGCTCTAAAAATGAGGTAGGGGAGTACGTGGATAGTTTCTCGACCCATGACCCTGTCTCAATGTTATCTTACGAGTAGGTCGACGTATCTTAGAAGCGTTGAGGAAAAGAGAAAAACAGAAAAGTTCGAGGTATCAATGCTTTAGATCTTTAGCATGATAAATGCCAATTGATTTACCTCGAAGGTTCTCAATTTCGTACAACGATCTTCCAATTTGACGGACTATTCGACATCGGACAAACTTTTGACAAAGTTTCGCGTTGAAGTGTTTCGAGGCATTACTCAGAACGAAGTTCCGGCGGTATACTTCCTCTCCTGGCTTAAAAATTCGTACTGACGAGCGTAAGTTGTACGACTTTTCGTTTCGCCTATATGCTTCTTGTAATTTCTCTTTAACTTTCTCTCTTACTAGCTGTAGTGCATTCGAATGAGGTAAATATTCAATTTCGCCATCGCTCAGGGTGTTAAGTTTTTTGCCTATCTTATAACAATCTCCGTGAGACATCATATGACGACCGAACAAAATGAAAAAGGGGGACATTCCTGTCGACTGGTGCACTGAGGTAACTAAGGCCTGTTGTATTTGAGATAAGTGAACATCCCAATCTCTATGATCCTCTTTCAAATATCTCCGTATTGCAGCCAAAATGGACCTATTTACCCGCTCCGAAGCATTCGCTTGGGGTGAATAAAATGCATTTTTAATGTGAGTGGTTCCGTATCTTGTTAAAAATTGACCGAATTCTTGCGACACAAATTGTTTGCCATTATCGCTATGCAAGAACTCTGGCACGCCGAATTTTTGAAATACCTCCTTCTCTAGAAAGTCGATCACAAGTTTAGTCGTAGCTTTGTGCATTGCTTTAAGAAAAGCAAATTTGGAAACATAGTCTAAAACAACAAAAATAAAAAGATTGCCTCTCTTAGTTCTGACATATGGTCCCATAAAGTCAATGTAGATCTTCTGAAAAGGAAGATCTAACTGCTGTTGTGCACCCATAGGTGGTCTAAGTGTTATATTTGGAGATTTGTTTTCCTTACAGTCACTGCATTTAAGGATAAAATTCCGCACCTGTAATGCCATATTTGGCCAATAAAAGGTCTGTTTAATTCGCTCTAGAGTCTTGTGAATTCCTCCGTGTGAACAATTTGGTGGGTTATGATTAAGTTCAGTAACCGAGTTCGTCAGACCTGTTGGTACCCACAATTTCCAAACGTATAGATCATTTAAATTGTAACTTCCGCTTTGAAAGACTCGTTTGAAAATCAGGTTGTCTTTGATTTTTAGATCAGGCAGCCTTTCCTGATTTTCCGTAATGGATGAAATAAGATCTAAATACTCCGAAGATTTAAATTCCGGTGAATTTAGATCAGGTAAATTACTTGAACAATTTATTGAGGAAATATGTTCCACATACGCCCTCGATAACGCATCGGGTACAATGTTTTGGTTTCCCTTCCGGTGTTCGATTTTAAACGTGAATGCCTGGAGTTTAAGAGACCATCGCGCAAGCCTACCGCTTAGGTCTTTAAGACCCATAAGCCACTTCAGGCTGGCGTGGTCTGTAATGACAGTAAAAGCGGTACCTTCAATGTACGGTCGAAATTTATGAATTGACCTTACTGCCGCAAAACATTCTAACTCGGTTACACTATATTTTTGTTGGCAGTTGTTAAGTTTTTCCGAAAAATAAGCAATCGGCTTTTCGTTTTGCTCTTCGTCGTATTGAAATAGTACACCTCCAATACCTTTCGACGATGCATCACACTGAATGAGAAACTCTTTCGAAAAGTCTGGGTTGCTAAGGAGTGGTGCAGAAAGTAAAGCAGATTTTAGCGCTTCAAAAGAAGCAATGGCATCTGGTGACAAGGTGAAAGATTTGGCTTTTTTAAGGGTATCCGTCAAAGGTGTTGCCAGTGAAGAAAAGTTTCGGATGAATCTCCGATACCACCCACAGAGACCTAAGAACCTTCTAACTTGTTCCTGGGTAGATGGGATCGGAAAATCTTGAATGGCAGATACTTTTTCGGGATTTGGTTTAATATGTCCCTGTCCAATAATGTATCCCAGATACCGCAGCTCTTTAAAGCAAAAGAATGACTTTTCGACATTTATTGTCAAATTGGCTTTCTTTAAGCACTCCGCTACCTGCTGAAGAACTGAAAGATGTTGGTGAAAGTCCGGTGATATGATCAGGAGATCGTCAAGATAGACGAAAACGTTTTCCCTAAGTGCACTGGGGATCACTCTATCCATTAACCGGCACATCCTTTGGGGTGCATTACACAACCCAAAGGGCATGACGGTGAATTGATAGAGGGGTCGTCCTGGCACAGTGAAAGCCGTTTTCTCTCTTGCCTTCTCCTCTAGAGGGATCTGCCAGAACGCGTCTTTGAGATCCACACTACTAATGTAGTGTGTATCTCCAAGTCGGCTGAGCAGACCCTCTATATGCGGAAGCGGGTACGCATCTCGCTTGGTGAGAGAGTTCACTTTGCGATAGTCCAAACATAGCCTGTTCTTACCCGGTTTACGGATAAGTACTATGGGAGAACTCCAAGCACTGTGACTCTCTTCAATTACACCCATAGCGAGCATGCGATCCAGCTCCGCATAGACCAATTGTTGTATGACAGGCGACATAGGGTAATGGCGCTGTTTTACCGCTTCAGCGTCATTAGTATCGATAATATGTTTCTCGACAGTAGTTTTTCCTAACCCAAGTTTGGCAAAGGAGGGGAAGAGGGAAATCACAGACTGTAGCTTCTTTTGTTGCTCCGTAGTGAGTTCATGCATTGGAGGCATAGGTTTAGTGCTTTCACTGACATCACGCTTCGAATTCAATTCTGAGGAAACTTCGCTGATGATGTGTGGGGCAATCTGGAATTTGGACCAAAAGTCTACGCCGAGATATAGTGGTTGTACTAAATCCGGAACTAAATAAAGGTCTAATGAGTTTTTAATATTATTAAACTCAATTACTACCGAAATAAGACCTACTATCTTTTGTCCTTTCCCATCAGCGGTATTTACCTCGGAATTGAATAGCAGAATCGGAATATCAAGTTCCCGCACCAAATCCATGCATCCTTTACCTAAACAGGAAATTGAAGCACCGCTATCCAGCAGTCCTTGAATTTTCCTACCTTGCAACAAAACATCAGCATACGGTCTGTTATCTACCAATTTATCTCCAAGAAAACTTTCGCTTATGAGCTTCCGGTAAGCTCGCCTTTTCCTATGTCTTTGTCTGGTTTTAAATAATTTTCGGGAAATAGCTGGTGTTGTTATTTCGTTTAAGTTAAATATTCGATTTCGTATTTTGTTATATTCAACTAATCTTTGTTCATAGGTTTTTTTATAAAAAGGGATAGATTTTAGTTTATCTTGCTCGAAAGCTGGGCTCGCCTCAGCAATGGGTAACGCGCAATGCGAATTACTGGGCTTACATTTGTCAGGCTGGGCTTTTTCTAAGTCGAAGCAAGTGTTGGTTGACGCATCTTGTTTTATGACTCTGGGTTGGTTTGTATCGAACGCGACTCCCCAGGATCCGTCACGTTCGTCCTTGTGTTTCCCAGTTGTGGGTGACATGTGGGACAATCCAAAACGGTGTAATTGTCAGTACCACATCTATAGCAAAATAGTTGTCGTACTGGCAAATTGCAATGAATGAAATGATGACCTAACTGTTTACGGTTGAAGCACACTACTGTGTTATTTACTCGCCGTTCATGTACATTCGAACTTTTAGTACGATTTGATAGAGTGACCGCAGAAATGCCTCTATAAGCGTCAGGATCAGAATGAACTTCTGTTTGCTGATCATCGAAACAATCGAGTTCACTTATGTTTCTTAAACGATTTTGAGCAACGTAACGAGAATGGAGCATCTTTTCAGTCCGTCTACACTCGTCTCGGAAATGTTCGAATGATTCAATCTTCATAGGATATATGAAGTTCATTAACCGAGTGTTAATGTTATTTCTAAGAATCTTGATGAGTTCTTGTTCTCTTATTGGCTCCCGTAGTTGGCTTTTCAGGTGAATAATAGATTTAAAAAAATCATCAAATGGTTCATTCGGCAATTGCCTCCGATCCATTATTTGTTTGAGGATCTCAAAATCGTTTTCGAATCCTTTAAATTGTTTGAAAAGGGCTGCTCTAAGCATTGGCCAATTTCCTCTTGGATTACTCCGAAGGTATTGCCAATACCAGTCTTGAGCAGAACCAGATAGCAAGTGATGGAAATTACGTATAATCTCTGCCCAAGGGCAATTGTAATTATTTTTCAGAACTTCGACTCTAAATACAAAGTCTTCTATCGGAATACCTTTCGCAGTATCGTCAAAACGAATACCCCAACGATCCAACTCAAAACGTCGGTGACTGGGTCTGTCGAATTGATCCTGATTAAAGGTATTTCTCCTATTAGAGTTCGGATTATAGTAAGATGTATTATCGTAATGATCATACGGCTCGAAATGAACGTCAGGGTGTACATCGGGTGGAATAAAATTTCTATTAGGCGTATTGTCTAATCGCGAACTGGTTGACATGTTACCTTGAACGGCACTGTTGTTGTAATTATGAATTCGATTCCGTTGATTAGAAGTAATAGGTTCAGTCAGATGATTATCATCACGAATTGGTGGCTGTGGAACATTTTGTGTACCACGTTGTGTTAGCGGAGCATTTTGAATGAGCATATTTTGCATGCTCTGCTGTACATTCATTTTAATTAAATTTGGCAAATCTTTCAGCAGGGATCTCTGCATGTCCGCTAGACTAGCATCGACCACACTCTTGATGTGCGAGTGGAGATGTCCAACTGAAGACTGCTGTTGCAAATTATTATGAACATTACCAAAGGCCGCAGCCGAACCGTGTGCACCTTCAGTGTTGCGTGAATTGACATTACGATCAGCTGTTTCGTTTGCGAAAAGAGACATAATAGGGATTGCAGAAGAAGAAGTATTGACAGTTGTTGTTAATGAACTAGTGTTATCATTCGCATGAATGCTATTTGTGGGTATTGTGGCAACAGACGTCACTAATCTCTCACACATAGTCTGATTGAGTACTCTACTCGCGTTTGCACTTATATTGCTGTTAACTAAATCATAGTTAAGAGAGCGATTGTTTACACTTGATCTATTTCCATATTGAGGTGGAGAGTGTTGTACCGGTCTACTAAAACTAGAATGAGGCACAGAGATGGGTGTGTCAACATTGCTTCCTCGATTGCGAGTTTGCATACTGTGCTGCCTATTTGCGTCGAAAACTATGTTTCGCCTCACTTTAGGAATAGTTCCGTTGTTTTCTTTTGCACTCATATTTAAAATTAGTGATAACAGTATGTAAAAATGGATGATTAAGAGAAAACAGAATAAAGAGAATTCAATTATGATTGTTTATATGAAATAATATGATATTTATGTAGGTAGGAATAAATATAGGTAAGGTATATGAATAACTTTGCGATATTGAGGTGATCTAGGTGAATGTAAATGAAATATTTTAGGCGTAACCTTATTAAAGATAGATAAGGGGAAGATAAAGAATTGGACAGGCACTATGCATCAGGATGTTATCATATTTTGCGAAGAGTGAGGAATAATATGGCATCTTTCTATGGCAACTTATGCGCGATCTACAGGACCATATGCATAAGGACTCACAGATGAACTTCCGTAATTATACACTTAATGCATTATGTCGACACTTGAATATTGTGATATCCTTGTGCAACTAGTTTTAGAATCTAAGTTCTTTAAAAACAGGACTCCAAGGATATGAAAATAAAAGGTACTGACGTATATGATTGATGCATACTAAACGTTGAATAGATGTTAGTTTGTTTTTGCAGCTAATAACGAGTATCCGCAAGGTAACTCGCTAATGCAACATACGAGATGGTAAAGGCTGCTATAATAATAATAAAAGTTGCTTGATGTGGGGTGCAATGTTTCCATCGCAGGCCCCACGTTGGGCGCCAATTTTGCAGCGGAGGCGGGTGTAGGGGTGTAGTTTTCCCTGGTAGCAGATGGTGGCACGCTTGCGGAAGGCCGGGCAAAAGCTCGTCGTATTGGGGGGGGGTTCTTCCTGCTACTTATCCTCCTACAAAATGAAAGTTCGTGCCAAGGTAGCTGTACGAATATACTACCAAATGAATATGCGGATGTCACTATGTAAAGTGACCCTAACATCTGTATTGGCCAAGTCCGAAAGAAGGGTGGGAAGAATGGGTTTACCAAAAAAAAATGAAAAAGGAAAATGAAAAGAAATCCCTTAATGAATGGCCAAGATCATAAGAGATGTGGTATACTAAGTTTGAAAAGTAAGAGAAAGGTAAATTAAAAAAAAAAGAAGAAAAGATCAAAGTATAAAAGAAAAAGAAAGAGGGGGGATGGTCAGCTGTTATCGACCTCACGGTGATCGGTAGGATCGGAATCCGTTTTGCCACCGTGTCTTCGGCTATACCCGCCCTGACTGCGAACTATATTCTGCAGCTCCATGGCTACTTTACGCCGGGAATGATAATTTAGTAGCCCCAAAATTGGTAGGTTACGCCTCACCTACTTCATGATTTTGTTCACCCTTCACACCTCGTATCGCACAGTAAAGTATTTACCAAATCATTGTAACTCAAATGAAAGAGCTAATTTAAATTCAACCATATGTATAACAATGTTTATTCATTAAATCCAAAACGCTTTAGAATAAGAGAATCAATATTTCTCTTAATATATCATCATGCCGTTGAAAGAGCGACAGATTGCATGAAAAATGTGATCAACTGTCTTAGCATTAGAACCTAAGTTTTAATCAGATTAATAATTATATATATGTATATACATATGTCGTATAGATAAGAATAGGGATAATTGTTATTATTGTAAGAAAATTATGACGTGAATGTAGGTATGATAAGTGTGACCCGTGTTATGAATTGAATGGTAGTTTAGAAAATTGGTATTTAAATAAATTTCGATATTAAATTCAATAGAAGAAAAAAAAAACTCTTAGATTGTTTGCCAAAAGATAGTACAAAAATAATAATTGACTTACGCAGTGTTGTTTGATATTTATGTAATTATGTTGTGATGAAATAGTTTTAGGTAGTTGTTGTAAACAGCTGACTCCTCATGTGCGCACAATTGGTTGTCTGGTGTTTGTTCTGTGTTGATATTGCTTGATTTGTTTTTGTAGATATGTATATGTTTAATTAGCTGTATGGAATGAATTTGATTAATTAAAATGTATGTTTGTATGATCTTTCTATGGCATTACCTGGGGGTGGGTCACTTCTTATATTAACGAACTAAGTATTATATATATAAAAAGAGAAAAGAAAATCTAAAACTAAATCTAATTCTACACTAAAACTAACTTAATCTAAGATTCTTAAATATTTGCAAGAGGATAGTTTTAGCCTCATGCATCGATGGTAGACGGATGTAAATTCGTGGTTGCCGGAATCCAAGGGATGTGGACGTAGTGAGGAGCAGTTGGTCTAGGTGGCTTTTGACCCTATATATAGGTACGAATTACTGCAAACTCACACGTGTACATACACTTGCTTAAGAGGTGCTATGTAACAATTCACTTCAAACTTCGCTAGCGATGATTCTGCTACTGCTTTTTGGGACACTATTCACAACACAGCTTATATGATCGCACTGATAGGTAGTTTTGTGGAGGCGAGGGGGTTTTGGTTCCTCAAACAATTCGACCAGGAGACACACGTGGTTGATAGCTGTGCTATGTGTGTACGGGTTTAGCAAGTGGAGGTTAACTTCTGGGTAGCGTTCTACAACTCCCGTCCCGGAGACGTTGTTCTGGTGTTGCACTGCGCATGTGAACGCTGCAATGGAAGAATGTTTTTCGTCGATTTTTGTTTTCAATGAACCTAGCCTTATCTCTTACCAGATAGATGGAACAATATGAATCCAGGGGTAAACGGGAGATGGAAATTATTAAATTTCACACTCGATCTGGATTTTCTGACCTCGTGGATGACCTTTTGTACGTGGGGGTCGTACGAGGGTGAGCAAGCGTGGTGAATTTCTGGTGATAGGTTGGTGGCACCAGGAGCACGACAAAATGAGGCAGAAATTGAGGTTGTGGGACACGTTTTAGTACATCCAAGTGAGAAGCGCTTCGCGACTGGTGGTGGATGTTGAAATCGTCGTCCGCCTAGGTGCGTTGTTAGCACGTGCGGTTTCTATGAACGAACGAAAGCAATGACTTGCTTGATCACAGGAGAAAATGTACTAAAACTTACCCTGACGATGGATAATATTAATATTAATATTAATTAATATTAAATATGGTGGGTAAAACACTCAATATTTGTTTTAATCGGACTTTTGTGTCGGATTTATGAATTTCGATCGACTTTTACGAACTCGATTTTATTCGCGAATATTTGCACGCTCACACACTATCACTCTTGACAATATAAAAAGATCGAGCGCGCGTTCACAAGGGTTTTTATAGATGTAGGAGCATCGAATGAAATGGGAGATAACTCTCCAAAAATGTACACGTTGCGTTTTATCTTTGGGTGCAGTGGCTCTTCCTGTAGGAAGGCGCCATATGCGTGATGATAAGGTAGTATGTCAGTTTCTTTTTAAATAAGTGTGCAAGCATAAAAAAAATATTTTTGAAGGTTTGGTTTTAGGAACAAGTGTTACGCTACAGGTGCTTTAAAAGCTCAATTAGAATTTGATGGCCTAAATCTTCAAAATTTGGTTGGAATAGGTATGGATGGTGCAAGTGTAATGGTAGGTGTACGTAAATCTGTGGCTGTTCTTCTGAAAAATGACTTGCCGGATCTTGTTGTCGTAAAATGTGTCTCTCACTCTTTGCATTTGTGTGCAGAGAATGCAGCCAAGACACTGCCTAGACAATTAGAATTTCTGGTCCGAGAAGTTCACAACTGGTTCTCTTATAGTTCTAAGCGTATTGAAGAGTACAGAAATTTGTACTTGAATGATAACCGTAAAGTTAAAAAAGTGCAAGGGCTGAGTGGTACTCGCTGGCTTGCTCGTATCAGTGCTATAAGTACAATTCTAGATCAATGGGAAGAATTAGAACAATTATTTTCAATCGCTAAAAATCGAGACAAATGCTAAATGGCTGCCCAATTACATGATATAATGATTAGGTTACCATTTAAGGCTTATTCGACTTTTTTGAAAAACGAACTGAAAACTATTACTCAATTGAATCAGCTATTTCAAAGTGACCAAGTGGAACCGGTCAAACTATTTGAAGATTTATTTCTGCTTTACAAAAATTTGCTGCAGAAAATAGTAGTTCCAGCTCAGTTGGAAAAAGTAGACGGCAATGAGCTGGTTAATTTTAATTTCAATTCCTATTTGATGCACACTTCATCGATTTACCTAGGCTTTGATTTTGAATCTGTATCACGACAAATCGATCCAACAGATTTACTTGACATGAGAGAAAGATGTAAAACATTTTTATAGTTACATTGGCTCGAGAAATTCAAACCAGATTACCGGAAAATTTGTCCACTTTAAAAATGATGGCGAATCTTGATCCGAAAATTGCAACGTCTCAGGTAAAACCTGGACTTAAGGAAAGTCTCTCAACAATTTCCAGAACTCATATTTATGGTGTAAAGCAAGACATTGAAAATGAGTGGTGTCAACTACAAAATAAAACGTGGAGCAGTTTGTCAAATACAGAAGAATTTTATGCTGATGTTAGCGAAGATTGTGATGCAGCGGGAAATAAACGGTTCAAAAATGTTGCCAAATTTGCAATAGCCTTGCTTTGTTTGCCTTTTTTAAATGCAAGTGTTGAGCGCGCGTTTTCCATTTACGGAATAATAAAAAATAAATTGAGAAACAAATTATCACCAGAAATGTTACAGTGCTTAATGATGGTTAGATATACTCTATTACGACAAGGTTCCTGAATTAATTTTAACCCGACGGCAGCAATGATAAAAAAATGCAATTATAAAATGTATGATTTTAAAAACAATGAGGCTGAAAAAGATTTTAATGTGATGGAAGAGATATTACAAAACATGAATATTGTTACTTAAATATAAAATAATTAATATCTATTATAATTTCTCTTAAATTCTCTCTTTCCAAATGAAGTAAATAAATCAAAGTTTATTTAAGTTTTTAATGAAAGTATTTTAATTTATTTAAAATTACAGAATATACATTTTAAAAAACTAAAAATTGTATAAATGTCAGTTTAGGGGGTTTCGCCTTAATTTTAGGGGGTTTTGACATCACTTTTAGGGGGAACAAATTTCAAATGTTGGCGACACTGCCTAGACTCGATCTCGCTCTCGTCTCGCTCTCTCGCTGTATTGTCAATTGGCCATATAACCTGCCTCGCTTTTCGATGGCTTTGAACTGGTTTTAATTATTTTCTTATCCTGTTGCTAGCTGAGTGTTTCCTTTTTTTGGGCGGTGAGGATTTTTCAAAGTTTTGCCTTTCATTGGTTTCGAAACGTGCGTGGAAGTATTGGGAAGACAAGGTGAAAGTCCCTTGCTTGTAATAGCAAAGATATCGTTATTAGCCGTTTTTTATTATCAGCTATGATCCATATAGATCATCGATTTACATACACTTACAACAAAAACATGTGATCCTGCTTTTCATCGAGATCACGAAATATGATCTGAAAATTAATTCAACTACATATTTCTCGTTGTTGTTTCGTGGCGTTGTTTATTTCATTCACTAAATGTTGGTGTTCCCGTAAATTATAGCCACAGAGTAATGTTGCCAGACCAAAATATGAAACACAATTAAATATACACAAAAAATCAATTAGCATTTTCTCAAATTCGAATACTAATCCGACTTTCGAGATGTTTTGTTTCGCTATATAGCACAGAAATATAAATCGAAATATTAGCAGTACAATACGGTTAATTATGATGCATATTTGAACATAACATTTGAACATAGTTTCCCAAAAAAAAAAAAATATTGAGTGCTAAATGTATGCGGATTTGTATCCATATGGTAACACCCCGACACAACAAGCGAAATGGCAAACTCAAATATGAGCAACTGCAATGGAGAAATCATCGCATTGTGACGTCACATTGTACCGTGTGGCTGCAAGATGGCTGGTGGCAATACAATATTTGTCATAATTTGTATTGGATTTTATATGTGAAAAACAACTATTGCCACAACTTAATCAATGATCCAGTTTGTTTTATTTTCATGATCTGATCCGGATCAGATCACGCTGATAATAAAAAACGGCTATTATATGCAATTAAAAGTGACACATTTCCCGCACATAAATTATAGACATTTTCCTAGCTTTAGGATACATATTTGAATTGAACTTACCTTCGAAACTGAGACTTGTACCTTCTGCAGATTCTGCGGTTGTTCAAGCAATTCATCCATCATCATCATCATCATCTTCCAATTCCCCAGTTATGAAGTCAGCCTCTAAAAAATATGGTGTTGGTTTTTACGTGGGAAAATAAAATAAGGTGGGGCAAAAGATTCGTCAGCACTCATACATGAAATAACAGTGATGAGAGATCCACGCTCAGCAGAGGTCAATCTGCCCAATCTGCCTTTTTCCCTTTCGGGTCAAAATTTGTTTTTGCTTTGACTGCACTACGGAAAGTCCCGTTCCATATACGATATGCTGAAAAACTATTTCTACAGTATTCTTTTTACAGCAAATCGAAAAATATTAAAACATTATTTCGCGCAAATCCTTTAGCGCGGTCAAAAGAAGTGCCAGTCGGTGCGCTAATGCGTATCGTATTTTTGTATCGTTTACGGCAGCTATTTAAACAATCTTTTCCAGCACAATCCGCAATCGTCGATTGTATTCGGAATGTTATTTCTTTTTGCAATTTGGAATGCTAATGATCTTATGTTCACCATTGTAAGACCCCATATTAGAGATTCCAATTCCAGGATATACTTCACAAGATCTTTCTTTATAGATTCACTAAAAATCGGCTTTCGTCTTGCTTTCATAGAAAGAAGATCCTCATTGGATTTACTCCTTCGAGCATGACGTTGTAGTATGGTGTGTGGGACTCCAAACGTTTTTTGAAGCAAGCAAAATACCGATTTCATTATTCCTTAAGGTATGAACCGCTCTCTTCATGGCATTTGGGTCCCACTTCCTAATTTTAAAATTGCTGTAAATGAACTGGAAGTAGGTATTTAAATAAAAAACTATACCTTTCACTCTGAAATTTGTTATTTTATTTTCCCAAACCACATCACATTACTTTATTAGTTAACTTAAATGTAAACAATCCCATTCTCCATTCCAATGTAGACAAAAATAAAATCAATAATGAAATTTATGTTCCGTGTACTGAAGAATTTTTTTTTCATTCATCAAAACATTCGAAGTTTGAGAATGAATTTTGATAATTTTTTGGTGCACTTGCAGTCTCTTTACAAGTTGCCAATTTTAATTGTTCTAAGTGAGATTTGGGTGTATGAAAGTGAATTTGACTCTTTTAATATAGATGGTTACATTCCTTTTGGTAACTGCAATGAAAATTATTCTGCCGGCGGTATAGCCGTTTACATAAAAAGTGGTATTGTGCACGATTGCTTAAAAATCAAATTAAGAAGTGCGGATATTATAAAAGTAAATTTCTCTTTTCAAAATATAAGCTATACTATGCTCTGCATTTATCGACTACATAATTGTCGAAAAAGTGTTTTTATTGATGAGTTGCATACCGTTCTAGATAACACAAAAACTAAGAATCTAATAGTCTTAGGCGATATTAATTTAGATATACTAAACCTTTCTGATTCGGATTGTGAAAATTATATGCTACTCATGGCTTCGTATGGTCTTAAAAGTATAGTTAATGTACCAACTCGCATAACTAATTCAACAAATACCTGTATTGATCATATTTTTGTCCGCCTACATAAGGATAACAATTCGTTTTTCGTCAGTGAAGTGCACGACTACAAAATTACTGATCACCACTTATGTGTACTTAAATACAATGTGGGTATCTCATCTAGGAACACTAACATGAACAGGATAAAGACTCGTGTGGACTATCAAGTCCTCTGCGAAAAACTCAGGTACGAATTTTGGGAACCAGTTTTATCTGAGAAAGATCCTTCTGTGTCATATAATAATTTTATATTTATTTTATCAAATCATATTAATAGTGCAACTTCTGTTCTAAATATTAGCCAGCGTAATACATTTTTAAAACCCTGGATGACATTACGGCTGTTAAATAATATAAAACGTAAAAATGAGTTCGCAAAAAAATTAAAAAAACATCCACATAGTACAAGTTTAAAAATGTATTACACTAAATTGTGCAAAAAAAGTAAGATTATGGTCGCACATGCACGTGACACATACTACGCGAATCGTTTAAGACAATTCAGAGGAGATTCTAAGAAAGAATGGGGCTTAGTAAATAGCATATTAGATAGGAAAAAAAAGTCGAATGATATTCCTCATATTGAGACCGAAAACTCAATCATATCTGATCCACGCTCAATTGCAAACCATTTTAATTATTTTTTTGTCAATGTATCTGAACCTTTGGAACCTTTTGAGTCTCATTACAGTAGTTGCAACTGTAATATTGCATCGGGCTTAGCCGAAGAAGTAATGCAAAGTAATAGCTTCTGTTTTCACCAGATAACTTCTTATGCAATTTTTAAAACAATTATGTCCTTGAAAAACAAAAATACTTGCACCAGTGATGGTATCTCTGCCATACTATTGAAAAGAATTGCGTGGGAAATTGTCGATGTTTTGTGTTATCTTTTCAACCTCAGTGTTAATAGCGGTAAGTTTCCCAAGTCTCTAAAAAAGGCAGAAGTTATTCCGTTGTTTAAACGGGGGAATCGCAAATGTATAAGCGACTACAGACCTATTTCCCTACTTCCTACGATATCAAAAATTTTTGAAAAATTAATGAAATCAAGGATACTTTCATTCTTAAATCAAAATCATTTTTTTTCACAAGACCAATATGGTTTTAGGCCAGGCAGATCCACGGAAGATGCTATTTTAAAAGTCTGTTGCGATTTGTTTAATGGTGTTAACAAAAGTCAATCAACTATGACTCTGTTCATTGACATGACCAAAGCATTTGACATGGTGGATCTACAAATATTACTTGATAAGCTATATAAGGCTGGTTTTAGAGGGATCATACATGTATGGCTAAAGTCATATTTGTTGGAAAGGGAACAAAGAGTATTCGTAAATGGGTCTTATAGTGTATCACTCGATCTTAAAAATGGCGTTCCATAAGGGTCTGTGTTAGGTCCCATAATGTTTCTCATTTACATTAACTCTCTTTTCATTCAAAGATTTTATGGCAATCTTAGCGCATTTGCAGATGACATTGCTTTCACGTACACGGACCTTTCGCTCCATGAATGCGTATCAAAAGTTAACTCCGATCTTCAATTACTTCGGGTCTGGTTTAATGCCCACAAGCTTATTATCAGTCAAAAAACAAAAATAATGAACTTCAAAATATCGCAAGATGTTTTAGGAAATTTCGAGTTCATATTTCACTCAAGCCTTTGCCAGAAGTTTTGCTTACCACTACATACCTGTGGAAGGCACAACTTTAACGTTAATGGACTATGTTCAACCAGTTGTTTCAAAGTTGAATCAGTTGATTCCTACAAATATCTCGGTGTTTTCATTGACAACAAACTTAATTGGAAGGTTCAAACTCAATCTTTAAAATCATATATGGCGTTAGTAACACGTAAAATGTATCACTTAAAACCATACTGCTCTCAAAGAGTTCTTTCAATGTTCTACTACGGATTAGTTCACTCGAAACTCTAATATGGAATCGTTAGCTGGGGAAGTACATACATGAATACTTTAAGACCACTATTGATTGCACAAAAGCATATAATTCGAATTATGTGTGGCAAGAATCATTATGCGGAAAGTTGGCCTCTTTTTATTAACCTGCGAATATTACCACTAAGAAATCTCTATGTGTTCAAGGTACTGAAAGAGTTCTTTAAACGTAGCGGTAATATTCCCTCTAGAACTTCTTCAATATATGGTTTACGGGTTAATAATATGGCTTTGTTTGACATCCCACGCGTGCACAAAACACATTTTATGAATTTTTATTTAGTTTCATCGATTAGAATGTTTAATAAACTCCCCTTATCCATAAGATCAAATCAAAACTTTCATTCATTTTTGAAATCACTTAAAGATTGGCTTTTTACTGTTGATCCTTCTAACTTGGAGATACTTATGAAGTAACAACTCAGTAAAACAAAATAAAAATAAAAAAATACAAAAAGATTCTTCACGTACTTTTAATTTTAATGCGATATCTGTTATAACTTAAGAACAGCTAATGTTACCCCACGTCAGTTATTCTTTGTATAAAAATCGTTTTTTGAGCTATCATTCAACACTAACTGTTAAGTTAAGAATGATAATGAATTTATTATAATCACTCTATATTCTTAAGCAGAATTATTATAATTGTAATCTAGTTTTTAGTGATAATGAATAAAATAAAATAAATAAATAAAAAAAAAAAAAAAAAAAAAAAAAGATTTCTTAACTTAACTACTTAATCGACTCGCAAAATCCATTCAATAGTAGAAAGCTATGAAATATAGCTAGTACTGCTATGTCATTTTATTATTTTTATTTTCTATTTTTATTTTTATTTTTTTTAAATGAGAAATAAAAAATGTACTAATAATCTAATATACCAAATGATAAATGGATGACTGTTAAATTTGTTTATTGGGACAGTTATTTTGAAAAGAGCGAAGCCTTTGATTTAAATGATATACATATTACAAATTATTATTGGAAGGGTCAATAATAATTACCTATGCTAAAATGAGTAGAACGAAGTTGACGTAGATATGTATTTGGATAAAAATTGAGTTATTGTAAAAGAGTCAAATACGACAAAGGCGTTATTGGTATCTATAAACTTACTCTAACCTACAAATATTTATTTATTTATTACAATATTTTCTAAATAATAATAATTTGGTTACCAAATATTTTTATTTAAATTTACCAAGCAATTAATAAAAACCTATATGTACTACATACCTATACACCAAATTTTTAAGGGAAAAAATGTTTAACTATGATGAGCCACAACTACTTAGTCGAATGTAACAGAAGTACCTACCTACTATGTAACATAATTTATTGAGGCGACGCGACGCAATCACACGAAATATATTCAAGTTTTGTTTTTTTTTTTTCTTCATTTCAGTGTCCAAAGCGAAAATTCTCGCTAATCCTGAGCTATTCTTCAAAAGTGGTAGTGATATAAATTTAACATGCATTGCAACACAAGCACCCGCCCCGCCTTCGTATATATATTGGTATAAGGACGGTGATTTAATCAACTATTCGCAACGTGGCGGAATCAATGTTCTAACGGAGCGACAGACAAAAACAAGCAAATTAGTGATAGCTCGTGTGCTGCCGTCAGACTCTGGAAACTACACGTGCACCCCCAGCAATTCAAGTAAGTATCAGAATTGTATGTTGTAAGGGTATAGAGCAATCGAATCGATATATGCATTGGTGTACAGTGTACACAATCTAAGCGAATAGGGAGCCTGTTGAAACGATCAACTACAAATGTGGCTGCATGTTTTGTCTCAATTTATGATTTCCCGCATGTATCGAACTACCGATATCGACTGTTTAGCTTCCTTACATACGAGTATGGACCTAGACTTTGTTTCGTATTCCAATAAAGCCATATATCGTATAGGGATAGGGTATGCATGCATGAGTGTTAAAAACAAAATGTTACATTTCAATGAGGACGGTAGGTATACTTCAATGCATAAAAAGTAGTGAAGAGCGAGAACCTAGAAGCTGGATGACATAATGTTTTCTATGCTTCACTTTATCTACATCACTTTGACTTTAATATTTGGATGAAAAGGTGTCATAAATGTTATTGTAATGACATGTCAATATAGTATGCATGTTATTTAAATGGCAATATGCACTGTTTTGTCCAAGTTATCAGTAGGTACTATATAGACAAACTATAATATATAAAAAGACACTTCACTTTATACAACGAAAACGAACCCAATTTTTTAAAGATCTACCTCATGCGATTGTAAGCGAGGCGACACTTTTCACGTAAGTATCAAAGCAGTCGCGGTTATGCTTACGATTCATGATGGTGCATTTGCATAATAGGATTGTTTTTATGATGATTATGTTTACAGGATTTCCGATTGTGTATGGGGGTAGGTTTTGTAAATTGTTCCTTCTCCCATTGATCTATTTGGGTTTTCGTTTGACGTTAGATAGGAATAAATAAGCAGATAATTTGTGTGTAGGTATACAGATTTTTTTATTTTCTGGTTTGAACACAGAAGAATTGGATTTCTATGGGCATTATGTTCATTCTGATGTATGCGATGTATTAGTAACCAGTTATATGATTGTGGAATTTTGTGGGGCTTCAATTTATTTATAGAAAATCTTCGTTCTGTAGTTCTTATATCACCTACGACTGAATTGATTTTTGAAAATTGTGAATACGTCAAAGTGAGAACGAGGTTTTTTACAGACCATAAGAGGACCCTACGAACTAAGTCCCAACTGGAACTAACTCCCACTAGCTAAAACGAACTAAGTCCCAGAAAATTTGGGATTTTCCATACATATACCACTGTGCCTACGGAAATTGATCTTCCATTTGATCTCCCATTAGGCACAGTGGAATATGCAAGTGAGAGGTTTGGATGTATGTATGTAGGATTTATTTTTTCGTCAAAACAAGTTAAATGAACTAACTGATGTATGGTATGGAAACCGCCCTGGAAGTATGTATTCTCTTACGTACCAAATAAATCATGATACTATTGAAAATATGTATATTTACACTACCTGACCCGGCAAAAGTTGTTATGCATAAAATAATTACAGAATTTTTTAAGAATAAAATTAAATTCATTATGTTATTTTAAATGCAAATTTAACGGGGGTTGCAGGGGTGGAGCATGCTGCATGCAGCATACTTTGTCCACTATTTATGCTTTTCCATTTACTATTTTGGGCTTTACTGCTTGTCAGAAAAACGAACCTTGTAATGGAAATAACACCCAAAATGACGGAAAATTTTGCAACAACAAATTGTACGAGTTTTTTAAGGGCGTTATTTCCAAATTGATTTGGGCGTTATTACCTTGGGCGTTATTGCTAGACGCCGGCCGTTTGAATCCGTTGGGTTTGAAATTGTCTAAATTTTCTAATGCACGGATGTGTGTGTATATCCTCTCTTACCGCTACTTGTTGTTGTGGCATTAATTTCGTTGTTAATTGTTGCTTATTGCGAGTTTGTCAGTAACTATACGATCAATGTTTTGAACGTCGTCGTCCAGGCCTTTTTCTAAAAATGTTAAAAATGTTATCTCAATCGCTATTCAAGATATTATAAGATCATAATTTTTTTTTGTATTGGATGTGCATACTGTCCATTTTTCACATTTAGTCCTTCCCCACCCTATTTTTAACCCTTAAACCCTACCCTGGGGTTCAGCGCGATGCATAAACAAAACTTTTGTGGATATTTTTTCAACTAAAAACCACATGATGGCGCTATTCAAGGTAATCCTCTAATGTCTAATGCATCAGTAGGCGTCTCGTTATTAGAAATTTTTAATTGTGCGTGCGGTGTAGTCGTAATTATAACAATTTCCGCGTCCCCTAGACCCCAGGGTAGGAATACTGTAATATCGGAAGACAGAAATTCTCATATAAAAAATACCTTCTGAACATATGAATTATGACGAAAATGAGAATTTATCGACTTTCATCAGTCTGCGCCCTTCTTTGCTAAGGACCAGTGTTGTTAGGTCTCTCTCTTAATTTTTCCCACGAAACGTGGACATTTTTCCCTTTTCACCGAACTCAAATTCCCACGAAATTCCCCCGATGCATTAAAATGAAAAAAAAAAAGAAAAATGGTAACTCATTGTTATTATATTGTAAGAAAATCACAATTGCCGCGTTGCATTGACCGCTATAGTAATCTAGCGGTATGCCAAACTCCATATAAAAAAACTGACATTTCAGCATTTGCGCTAGAGCTGTAGCACATATTGTGAAATATCCTTTTCTGGGAAATGTTTCAATCTAGCGCAAAATTAACTAAATAAATAAATAAATAGTTCATGCAACAAGTCCGTATAGGCACCCTATAGGTCTAGCTTCTCTAGTTTGTGTGAGTTATTTTTGGGGGTAATGGACCTCTTAACCGCTGAGCCAATGCGCCCACAAAATTAACTGGTAAATTGGAGGAAAATAGCGAACTGCCAAAACAAATCTATCAAGTCTAAATTAATTTAATAAAAAATAAGGAAAAGTGGAAGTGTAGAAGTTGCACAAAATACATTTTTGCTGCTCATGAAGATAAAGTAATAAAAATTTCAACTGGTTCCATTCCAATGTCACTTTACCGCTGGCGCTAGAGCTCTAGTTACATACGCTGTCGCTGCGCCGCGCCGTCAGATTGTTTTTGTACTAGAATTTTTTAGTTAAGAGGCTATTTACATGAGCTCTTTTTATTTCTGCTGATAATTGTTGTGAATTTTTGAATTAGTTTTGGTGAAATTTCACAAAATTTTGGTTTTACATTTTTTTTGTCAGAGTCCTGAAATCCCACGATTGTGGTGCTTTTTCCCTTTATCCCACGGAAGGCTTTTCGGACATCGAAATTCCCACAAAAAGGGATAAATCCCACGATATAACAACACTGCTAAGGACACGAATATTAGAGAAATAAAGGCGTCAAACCAGTGCCAAAAATGGCGCCATTTCCTCAAAAAACTTGCACTTGACATCGTCACGCCCCAAAACTCCCTATGCGGCGAACATAGCTGGTATGTGTGCCAACAATGCCTCGATTCTAAACTTTAAGGTATATTTAATATTCAACTACGTGTGTGATCTTGATAAAAAATAATTTATATTAAAACGTCTTTTTGTTTTTGAAATAATAACAAAATTATATTGGGGTTTTCTGGACCCCAGGGTAGCAATAGTGTTTCTCCAGGGATGGGTAGGGTTTAAGGGTTAATAAGCTGTAGTATCAGCATTATAACGCTGAAGTGATTGTTAAAATCGTCTGAATAGTTCTAGAGATAGCCCTTTCCTTTACCCCTATACCCTATATTTTGTCAAAATATAGATGTCTGACCACACTTCGCACCGCCAATGGTTGTCCATTTTGTCCAAAAAAATAATATCTAACCTTTCTATTCTTCTCTACATGTTTTCTAACTGAACTCCTAAACGGCTGGTCCGATTTTGATGAAACAAAAAAATATGGCTTTTACTACAACTTCTGTTGGTCGTACGTAAAAAAGTAGCTTAACATAATTTTTAGGAAAATGTTCAAGGATAAAAATTTCAAAAACAAAACAAAATTTATTAAGTCAAAATTTTGAGAAAAATGCATTTTAAATAGAAAAATGTAACAACAAATTTTCAAACTTTTGAGTTTAAAGCCATAAATGTTTTGTAGCTGCACGGTTTCACAAGCAGATTTTAAAGATTTCCTTCTTTCGGAGACCCAGACCAATAATATATTTTGCCTACTTGGAATCATTATATCAGTGTAAATGGGTTTTAAATAAATGGCGATATGCAAAACGAAGAATGTATGGTCATAATCGAGGCCGGAGACAGTTCTTACGCTTTTTGTACACTTGCATACGATTTGGTGTGTCCATTTTAATTTTAATAATAAAGCACTCTCGTAATATTGTGCCATACTCATAGACCTTCCATTAGCCTAGATAATACTTCAAATCCAAACAAACTTCAGCCACAAGATGAGTGTAAAGCAAAGTACAGCGTTCATTTAACAAACCAACATTGTTAGCAACTCCTATACTCATCTGTTTTATGTGTGCCCTAGTTTATGCGCTTTGTTTGCTGCCCCGATAAATTTCAGACTAGTTTTTCATTGAAATGTCTGTGCACAAAATGAACAGTCATACGACCTTCTCCCCTGTCCGATCCGCAAACACTTCTTTTCCGTCTTTCACGTTCTATGAATTAATTTTCGCAAGAGGGTATATTCGTGCTCTCATCATCAAAGCACATAATTTCAAGTGTCATTGATTGTGATGTGAGCATCACATTTTAAATTGTATCTCGCACACTGGGAGATTGATGATGGTTCATATATAGAGTTGCGAAGATGAGGTATCGCTGAAATATAGGTATCCCACACATCCCAATCAATTCTCAATCCACCCACAGGGTTTCTGTATCCTACGCCACAGGTAAAGCGAACGAGACAGCAGAACTGTTGCCTTTGCTTGATTTCAACGACGACAATATTATTGCCGATGATGAAGACCAAGTTGCAATGATGGTTCTGGAGAAGTTTCTGCTCACAGCATCACCGCCTTTAGATGACAAAGATGATGGTTCCCTATAGATATTGTGTTTGTATAACAAAAAAAATGAATCCTTGACACTTTGCATTTTCAATTCTCATTAGCTGACGTTGTTGCCTATGAAATTACAAAGAAAAAGTATCTATCCGGGGAAAGTGGAAAAGTGGTGTAGGAGAATAAGAGGGCTACTGATTGATTAGGGAGGGAAAGCGTTATGAGATGGAAAAAGTAATCAATGTAGCTTCCATTTTGTAATGAATATGAGAAAGATGGTAAAGGGGATTAGGCAGATTCGAAGAGAGGCTCTGTTGATTTTTGCAATAAATTGAAGGCGCACTTTATAGGCACAGCAAGTCAAAGTATATAGTCCTTGTTAGGTACTTAAAGTCTAAAATATTGCCAAGTTACGTGTGAAAATTAAATAAATTTATTCTTATCATGCCCCAGGTTCATTTTGTTTTCTTCGACGGCATTGCGTTCTCTGTTTTATATATTTGAAAGTGAACTCTTCAGATTATTTAAATGTCTGCACATCATTTTAATTAATTGAATTGGAAATCCCTAAAATTTGAAAGTCACGTTTTGTGCAAATATTAGCAGCTCTACTCTATGTAGGCTTATAAGATGAATAATGAGAATCTGCTTTTGCATAAAGCCAAGCATTGAAATTTGTTCCCAAGTTCCGAATATTTTCAGTAATGTATTTCGCGTGTCAGAATTAAGGGGGAAAATGTAATGGAAGAATCATTATAACTTCTGCTTTAAAATTCGCACAAAATGTGTGCATGAATATTATGAAGTACCTACGTCCTACATCTGTCCTATTTTTATATTTCCTCAACTATTTTATGGTATTATTATTACCTTGTTGGCAACTAATTCTACATCTGTTTCAAATAGTTTTCTAAAAAATAATCCAGGACTAGGTATATATGTACAAGTACATGTATATTCTGATCTATCCAAGTTATATGTAAATATTTTGACAAATTATTCTTGGGTAGCAAAATTCTTAGCAAAAAATCGTTTTGTAACGTGACCATTATGTAATCTCAGGATCGTTGAGGCGCCAAAGTCCTCGCAGCATATAGGGTGTCCCAGTTAAGAAGGACAATCCTTTAAGGGAAAATTCCTCCAAATTAGAGGTCACCTACTTTGATGGGCTATAACGGGAAATACGATGAAAATAGACCCCCCTGCCATACAATTTTTTGTTCGGCATAACTTCAGGAATCTTCGCTTAAAGGATTGTCCTTCTTAACTGGGACACCCTGTATATATATTGCTGGGTACGCAATTGGGCTTTTCAATAGAAAAAGCTTTTCATAGATCATAGTTGAGCTTTTCAATAGCAGAAGCTTTTTATCATAGCCGAACTTTTAACGAAAACTTTTTCCTTATGCTTTTCAATTTTTTGACTGCCTTGTACAGCGTCTGCTGCAGTTTTCGGACAGCACAGAAAGCGGCAGAGAGTAAAGAGGTGAGCGGTAAGGTCATTTTTGAAAGGCATGTCAAAAAAAAAGATTAGAGAATTCGGTGGCAAGCGACGCGACGAAGCCTTTGAACTTTCCAAAATTCGTTTCGTTGAGTAGGTAAGGATGTAATTCGAAGTCAAACGGTCAGAGATTTACTGAGCATGACTGTTTTCAAATTACAGATAATGTGACCTTCCAAATCTTACGAGGAATTCTTTAAACAAAAAACTATATTATATTCCAATTCATTGATTTTTATTAGTTTTTAAATCGCATGTACTTTAACGAACATAATTAAATTATTTTTTACACACATTTTTTCAAAGCAGAAGAAGTCTTAATTTTTTAATATCCGAATGAACAGATATAGCAAGCGAACTTAATCTTGCATTCTCCATAACGCTTTTGGGCATTGTTCTAATCCTTTTCATAGTTGAAAAAGTTCTTTCAACACTAGCTGTAATCACTGGAAGCGTGGCAATACGTTTATAGCTCTAAAGTAAGTCTTGTGAAGTATATCAAGCAATTGGAAACTTCGGTAGAAGAAGTCGAACTCGACGATATTGAATGAATAAGAATGTACTCAGCTTTTACAGCTGACATTATCAAAGTAACCTGTTAGCTTTTTCATTTCGTTCACTTGCTCAACTGCAGCAGCACCTGGGAGAAGAACTTGAAACGATGGTAGAACGTCTTCGTTGACCATGAATCCGTCCTTAACATTTTGTATTAAAGAATCTACGCAAGGAATCTGACACTCCAAAATAGGTTTCTGAATTGGAACGCGATGTTTGTTTCAATGAAGTTCCTAATTCAACTTCAAATAGGTCCTCGGCAAGTTGGGATGCGTATTAAAGAGCCTCTCTGAACAAATCTTCGTCATTTTCTCTGATGTTCTCTGATGTGCTTTCGAAGACATCGCCCACGTTCTGCTCGTTATTTCTTCAAGACTTATTGAGATGCATTTGAAAAGGTCTACAAGAAATAATATTGTCATGCCTTTCAATGAATCTTGTTTCACGAAACACGAAGGCATGGAAGTCGAGTTTTTTGGCGCTCTGGTTCGTGTTTTTTAATTATATTTTTTAAAGTTATATTTGCATTTGAATGATTGCGGAAGAAATTAGCCATTTCACTAACTACACCAAGGCAATTGCGAATTGCAGGAGTTGGCATGGCATTAAACAAAGTTTGGATCTTCGAAGTGCTTATAATCATATTGGAGCTAGATGAAGATAGTTGGTTAGTTGGTTGAAAGTGGCTGCCAGCTGGGAAACGTCAACTTATATACTTAGACCAGCATAGGTCCATTGTGATACCACGAAAAATGATCATATAAGATCTCCCTACTAGTGGAACCATATTTTGAACTCTTCATAAGGCGTAAAAGGCTTCTGATGTCAATGTTTGTCAGATAGCCCAAGTCGGTGTAATGGAAGGCTCCTAAGTGAAGCTTCCTTCTACGGGAGAGAGCTGGGCAGGAACAAAGAAGGTGAGGGATAGTTTCCTCCTCTTCCTCATCCATACCTACAGCTTCTGCAAAAGTCGTTTGCGAAAAGGCCTAGCCTCGCGGCATGTTTTCCTATCAGGCAGTGTCCAACGAGTCTGTTAAGTGGGACTTTTCAGACTCGTTACCGAGTCTATCATTGGCAATAAGAATTTATTTAATTATTTGCGTCTCAGTGGCATCGTGTGAACGAAGCCTTTCAAAATTAAAATTAATTAAGACATTAAGACTCGTGTTTTTTCTTAAATTTGTTAAGGGGTGTCGTGTAAGCTCGCTTTACCTCCCCAGGTGCCACTGCCCCTTAGTCCGCCCCTGGCTTACATTTTTGGGTAATTCTTTCTACCACTGTCATCGTCATGTCTACGGACTCAGACAAATTGTTTGCACTTTAAAAAAATAAATAAACACACTTCGATCATCACTGTAAACCTACCGAACAACGCTTAAGCGATATCTGTATGCAACCAATAATTTCTACTGCATCTATATCATATTACGAGGAAATTGAATGGCTCTATGGAGCCATTATGTAGGATTCGTTGATATTAAAAATCCTTTCTCGATGACAGCATACATTTTTGTACCTACATATATAGTATCTACACAATACGTCTCGTCCCAAGTGCAAACAAGAGGCATATTCCCCGAGATCGTTTCAATAATTGCAAACGCGCAACTGACATGTTCGCTATGTCTCAAATTTTAAAGGTTTAAAGGTTAGGTGGTGTTCTTCGGGTTAAACAGTTCATCGGGTTCATTTACCCAATTATATTAGAGTGTAACCGAAAATCTTCCGCAACCGCAAGGAATCTTACTCTTCCCTATACCTAATTATTGCCTCTGTTGTTACTTACATCCAGTAATCAAAATCAATAATAAAACCTTTAAATGACTCAGGACTTAGCACTCACATAACTGGTTCTGGCATCCTCATCGAAATAAAACAGAACCATCTTAACTGGCACAAGTCATTCATAACACTTATCTCGGAACAGTCGCGACAGAGCGCTCATAAACTCCAGAAACATCTACATTAAATTGACACACACGATACACAACATATGCACAATAAACGCTACAAATGCTTCAGAAAATCAGCAGAAAATGAAGGATATAAAACGGTTATTACGGCCATATAGGATATAGCACCACATGCGGAACAGAATATTTATATATATGTATGTATCTGAAGCCACCCTCTATTTCATTTTTATGGCTAACTTAAGCATAATACGAGCACATACCCAACCTAGTATACATAAAGTTCTGCGCACAAAAATCACACAATGATTTATAATACCGGTTATGAAAATGATATCCTAATATTTCGATTTGAGATAGGCCACGATTAATCTCGGATGCATCATCGCTCATATAATATTTTTACTATGAGTGAACTTAGTCTAGTATCACCTCTCACCGTTAAAACTGGGGACAAAATCAAATACTTTTCTCATCATCTCCACCACTGCTTTCAATCGCAAGAAATATATGAAAAGGAGATTTAAAAAAAAAAAGTATGGATCTCCTACATTTTCATGGATGGGAGAAAGGGACTTTTGTATATTGATTAAATTGTATCATATAGATTGAACTTACTCGTATTTAGGCTATATCAAAGAGTCTGACAGGGAGATAACCTATCCAACGAGAACTTCGACAAAGAAAAACAATTAAAAATTAATTTTGCCAAGGACGATTTTTGAAAGAAATCGCTATTCCATCCCTTAAGTTAATTAATTAATGTTTTTAAAGGGTGATTGGGTTTTGTAGGTATATCGATTAGAAAATGTTGACAGCTAAAATAATAATATACTTTGAGAATGACCCCAAACCAAATCTCTTTTATTGACGTTTCGGCGATTTTATTAAAATATATTTTCAGTTAAGATCATTACGCAGATTTATGACCAGCATTCCCAAGCTCAGCCATCAAACAATAACTTTTTAATTGTTATTTACTCTATGTGGAAAAACGGCATTAAACTTAAGGAGAAGCAGACATTATCTTCTTAGTGTTATTGGCATTTTTATTATCATTACCGCGGCAATAATAAAAATTCTGTAAACAAACACAATGGTTTTCTTTAAGCAATGCCACACATTCATGATAAGGGTTTTCTTTAATTGATTTTTACCTTGAAACTGCAAATAAACTGGGAGTTGGCGGGAGTTGGGAGTTGGCGGTGCCCATGCTGTTTTAACTGTATCATGCACATCAGTTGTGCTTATTCTCGTTCTCTTATTAGCTACCGAGTACTAGTCCTGTCCATACAGGCGTGACTTACTAAACTTATAAGCGCGAGTGTTCAAAAGGAAGAAAATATAGCAGGGACCGAACCCAATTGACCTATTTGTTGAAAAAGGGCTTATGAAACAGGTATTTGTGGCCCAATTTAATTAGTGGTGCATAGTGCTTTTTTTCTCTACAATCTATTTTTTTTGGGCAAAGTAAATGGGTTCATTCGACCCAATTTTTTTTTGGGCCAATGAAACCTGGTACATAAAATATAATGTACATTTTTGCTTAACAAATGGGTTAGTTTGACCCAATAATTTTTCGGGTTTAAAATATTGGGTCCAATCAACACAATATTTTTTTGGGTTAAGCCCCAAGTTTATTCTATTAGTATAGCCTGAATTATTAGTTTTATCCACATTATGTAACATTATACATACATTCATACGCCTTTTCATCTCTTCAGTTTCCATTCTTTCTAATTCAATCGAGAAAAGCGAAATAAAGAAACAAATGAATGCAAGTCATAAAAATAGTTAACGGCAAATTAAGCTGCATAGCTAACAAAAAAGTAATCAAGGGCACGATTGGGTCAAACGTATCTACTTGCACATACATGTATGTAGATAATATATTTGTTGTTAAATGTGTAATGTAATACGAGTACACGACATGCCAAACACGATATACTCATACGAGTCTGACGTCTATTCGACGTCAGAATATTTCATAAAAAGCTGCATGTCGTATACTCGGCATATTATTGACGCTCACATATTATGTTGGCATGCGTCTGTCAACTGTCACCCATATTTCCGACTCAGAATGGCATGTACATTTTGGAGAATAAAAAAATCTTTTGAATTGAAGATTTCTTGGACGTTTTTTAATCCATTGACATCGTAGCCATCCTTTGATGGAATTTGATACTTTATGCCTTGATTGAAAGAAGACGAACCATATTTTGGAATTATACTATATTTGGAAAAATTAAGATTTTAGGGCTTTCTGGTGACCTTTCGAAATTAATATAGTATATAACCCAAAATATGGTTCGTCTTCTTTATATCAAGGCATAAAGTAACAAATTCCATCAAAGGATGGCTACGATGTCAATGGATTAAAAAACGTCTATGAAATCTTCAATTGAGGCGATTTTTTGCTCTCCGAAATAGCCAATAGCGATGGAATTGCGTCACATTTACTGACACTTTAATATCAGTTAAATAATATTTTTGTTCAATACCTTACATATTATAACATATTACATGCATCTCCGCTGCGGCAAAACACAGCCCGTCACCGTCGACATACGAATATGCCAACTTTGAGACAAAACGTGCATGCCGTGTACTCGGCATACTTTTCGCACATGCCACAATATATAAAACGTGACATAGGTATTCTGCAATATGTCGAGTAATTATCGTGAAGTCAGAGTGGCATGCGTATGTCGTGTTTGGCAGCTTTAGTATTATATTTTTTAATTTGTTTTAATTGTCAAAACGTAAATTCTTTCCTTGTTCCCTCTACCAGGCACTACAGTGTAAAATACCCCTTTATACAACCTAAAATATGTATTACACATTATGTGTGATGTACTTAGCAGATGAAAATTTGTATATCATCATAATAAAAAGAGACCTAATATTTCACCCAAAAAAATTAAAAGCCTCTATTACCCATTTTCTATGGCCCAAAAAAATATTGGGTCTAATAAATCAATTTATTTTCACTAGAAATAATATTGGGTCAAATAAACTTTTTTGTTTCGGCTAGAAAAAATAGATGGTTGAAATAACTGGTTCACTTGGCCACTTATGTTATGTGGCCAAAAATACTAATTTTATGTGGCCCATTTTCAAAATGGGTTAAGTTCTTAAAGGCATAACGGGAATCGACAGGCAGCTTCATCAGCATCAACCAGATGTACTTCTTTTTATTTTACAACCTTAACTAATACTGGCCTTTTTGGCGGAAAAAAATCAAAATACCCGGTATTTTCGATCCCTGAAATATAGTAAACTAGGTGACCCGGTGATGACTTCGTACCACCTAATATTGATTTGTTTGTAATGTAGTCGTAACATTACATGCCAAACAAACATACGCAGAGGAATACATATAAACAAACGTACATAACATAGCTTTATGATAACTCAAATAAATTTTCATTTTATTTAAAAGAAAAGAATCCGGCCGGCGCGCGGGCGGAGCCGCGGATATGGCTAGTCTAATATGTACGTATACATAAAAATCTCCTGTGTGTTAGTGGTCGAACTCCCTCGAAACGACTCGACCGATTTTTATGAAATTTTGTGTGTATG
This sequence comes from Cheilosia scutellata, assembly GCA_955612985.1. NCBI lineage: Eukaryota > Metazoa > Arthropoda > Insecta > Diptera > Syrphidae > Cheilosia > Cheilosia scutellata. The sequence goes on from OY015312.1 coordinate 92,919,708, forward strand.
TACATGTATATGTATATTTGGTAGGTGTGAGAATATAGGATGTAAAGTATATTTCGTCAAAATTGCACAAAGGGGCGTGGCACCGCCCATACAAAAAAAAAAAACAATCAAAATCTTATATCTCGAAAATTACCAAATCGATTGGGTTCAAATTTACAGACAAATAATTTAGGTATTGGCCCAGGAGTGTTCCTGTGAAGATTGATCACACTTTGACAAAGGGGTGTGCTCCGGCCACTTCTCATACAGAAAATACGCGGCAGATAACAAAACACAAAATGTCATGTATTAGAAAGCATTGCGATGAATGAATAATGGCGATGTTCAAGCAAAAAATAAAATTTTTAATTTATTTTTAATTCAATTTAATTTTCTAATTTTGGTGAGGGCAAATATAGCCCCCATTTATTTGGCTTAATACAAACTAAAACTAGCATCTGATAAATAACTTAAAAACTAAAACACTTAAAATTAATACATAAGAAGGCTTAAACCAAAGCTTATAGTTGATTGGAATGGTGAAGGAGATCGATTTTAAGGCGGGCAGAGCTGCGGTTGAAATCGAAAATGGAAATGTTTGAGTTAACCTTCCGCAGCATACGGGAGATTGGTTCGTTGGAGCCATAATGAAGTTCGGTGGGTTGGAAGGTAATAGAGACGAGGGCAGCGTAAATTACGGGGATTTGTGTTAAAGAAAATAGAGTTGTTAAGAGCAATCGACAGAACCTGAGAGAAGACGATGAATGAAAAGATGAGATTTAGGCGATCTGAGTATGGAGGCAACATAAAAGGATCATTCCAAGGCAGACCTCGAAGAGCAAATCGAAGGAAGCGACGTTGGATGTTCTCGATTCTGAGCACATGAACTCGATGAAAGGCGGAGACCACGCTTGACTGGCGTACTCAAGGAGGGGGTGGTTGGGGGGAACAAAAGTGGTGTAGAGTGATTAGTCACGTTTTAGGGGTTGCAGAATTCTTTAGACCAACGTTTAACGTTTACAATCGAGTGATGAGTTGGCTTTACGAATTATTTCATCAATATGTAAACGAAAATTTAATTCCCTGTCGTACAATATGCCAAGGTCACGGAGAGATTGATTGACCGTGGAGAAGGTAGAGCCGGGAAGGGGATTTGTTGCGCTTGCGCGAAAGGGTAATAGTTTGGAGAATGTTAAGCTCTAATCTATTTTTAAGGCACCAGGTTGAAAACCGATCAAGGTCTTGTTGAAGGAGAGAGGAGTCTTGAGGTGAAGAAACAAGAATTTGGTATCGTCGCCGTATAGAGAGAGTGAGGAGTGTTTAATGACATTTTCAAGAGCGTTTGGCAAGATTTTACTTTTCTGCCCTAAACACAAATCTGAAAAAAAAAGTTGGCGGTCTCACATCGTTTGGGCGTGGCACGCCCCCAAAGTTCAAAAAATACCATACAAAATAGTACCAAAATTACAAGAACGGAGTGTCCAATTTTTGTAAAATTAATTTTTTTATATTCATCAAAATCGGATCATAAAGACACTCCATTCCTGAAATTTTGGTACTATTTTATATGGTATGGTATTTTTTGAACTTTGGGGGTGTGCCACGCCCAAACGGTAAGAGACCGCCAACTTTTTTTTGCATATTTGAGCTCAGCGCATTAAAGTCAATCGGAATAAATAAAAAAAAGTATTTTTTTTCGAATGGGCAGTAAAGTAAAATCTAGCCGATCGTTTATAGTAAGGATGAAGAGAAAGGGTCCCAAATGACTGCCTTGCGGAACACCAGAGGTTGCCAAGAAAGGGGCCGATGGGATGGACCTGAAGCGAACGCTATAAAACCGGTTTTCAAGGTAAGAAGATATATGGGTTCAAACCCAAGAGCAGACAATTTAAAGTGAATTAATTGATGAGATATCTTATCGAAGGCCTAAAGTCATTTGCAATAACATCAACTTCGTTGCCCTTCTATAATGCTGGTTGATCTACCTTTCAGAAAGCGATGTTACTTACTTACTTAGATGGCGCTACAGTCCGGGGTGGACCTGGGCCTCAACCAACATGCCTCTCCAGTTAGCCCGATCTTTGGCTAACCGCCTCCAGTTGCGCACTCCAAGTTGGTTGAGGTCCCCTTCCACTTGTGCGCGCCACCTAAGGCGAGGTCTTCCTCTACTGCGTTGTCCCTCCGGGTTGGAATCGAAGACTCTTCGGGCCGGAGCGTTGGTGTCCATTCGCTCTACATGTCCTAGCCATCTTAGTCGACTGATACGCACTTTTCTGACCAGGTCTATGTCGCTGTACAGCTCGTAGAGTTCGCTGTTAAATCTTCTCCTCCAAAGCCCGTCAACGCAAACGGGACCGAAAATCACTCGAAGAATTTTGCGTTCGAAACGACCAAGAAGATCTTCATCCGCCTTTGTTAACGTCCATGCTTCTGCGCCATAGAGTAGGACTGGGATGATGAGGGTCTTATATAGAGTCTCCTTAGTGTTTCTTGACAAGGCCTTACTAGTCAGTTGCCTTCTTAGGCCAAAGAAACAGCGGTTGGCAAGTGTAACTCTTCGTTTGATTTCTGCTGTGGTGTCATTATCAGAGTTTATAGCGGAGCCGAGGTAGATAAAGTCCCTAACCACCTCAAAGTTATAGCTGTCTATCGTGACGTTCTGTCCGATTCGCCGATGTTGTGTGTCCCTTCTTGTTGACAGCATGTACTTTGTTTTGCCCTCATTCACCACTAAACCCATTTTTGCCGCTTCTGTGCTAATACTTGCAAACGCACCAGTAACAGCTCGCTGCGTTCTGCCAATTATGTCAATGTCGTCAGCGTATGCAAGTAGTTGCACAGACTTTTGGAAAATTGTGCCCCTGGTGTTGGCTTGCGAGTTTCGCACAATTTTCTCAAGTATGATGTTGAAAAAGTCACATGACAGCGCATCACCTTGTCTAAATCCTTTTTTGACATCAAAGGTCTCGGTGAGATTATTTCCGACCTTTACGGAGCAGCGAGCGTTCTCCATCGTCATTCTGCACAATCTGACAAGTTTGGCAGGGATGCCAAAACTAGACATGGCTCTGTATAGCTCGTCTCTATAAATGCTGTCATATGCGGCTTTAAAATCGATAAATAGATGGTGAGTATCGATTTGGACTTCTTGGGTTTTCTCCAGGATCTGCCGTAGTGTGAATATTTGGTCGGTTGTGGACTTACCGGGCCTAAAACCACACTGATAGGGACCAATCAGCTCGTTGACAAATGGTTTCAGGCGCTCACACAGTACAGCAGATATGATCTTATAGGCGATGTTGAGGAGACTGATGCCTCTATAATTGGCGCAGTTTAGAGGGTCTCCTTTCTTGTAGATCGGGCAAACGATGCTGAGGTTCCAATCATCAGGCATACTTTCCTCTGACCAAATTTTAGAAACGAGTTGGTGTATGCTCGATGTTGGTTAGAGGAAATAAGAGACTTGCATTGAAAGCTTAAGGCTTCGTATATTATACTTTCGAAGATTTTGGGTATATGTGAGAGTTTGGCAATAGGACCATTATTAGTGGCTTCACTTTTTAATCCTTTTTTGTGAATCGGGGTAATGAAAGCGGTCATCCAAATCCAGGGAAATACTTCTTGGGAAAGAGATAGACAAAAGAGGTAAAAAAGAGGGACCGACAGAATGGAAGAACATTTCTTAAGAAAAATTGCGGTTAGACCATCTGGGCCGGGTGAAAATTCATCATTTAGCTTTTGTAACTTATTTTCGATGAGAGTATGTTCAATAGTTCAATAGAGAGAAAGGGACCAATAGAGAAGTTAGCCAGGTAGCTAAAGTAAGAGGTGTTCGGTAAAAATGAGTTGTCAGCAAAAGATTGCTTGAAATATGCGGCAATTGAGTTGGCAATGGTATGTGGGTCCGCGAATGATACGTTTTCATAAGAGAGAGAAGGAGAGTAGCCGTCTGATTTTTTGTTTGTAGTTGACGAATCGGAAAAAGGACTTGGGGTCATTTATTAAGTCGGCTTGTGCATTATTTAGATAGCGTTGGTAGAGAAAGTTATAAAGCTGGGTGAATTGCAGATAGGAACGAAGGAAGTAAGGAACGAAGTCTACGATTATACCATGGGGGGATGTGGATGACGTTTTATGGCGAGAAAAGGGAACATAGAGAGAAATGGAGTTAAATAATTCTCTGTAAAACCTGGACAGAGCATCATTTAATGAAAGATTGGCGAAGTCGAAAGAGCACTTGCTGAGATAGGCATTAATTCTTCGGAAGTTAGCTTTGAGGAAATCGTAAGAGGAGAGAACTGCGGAAGAGGTGGGCTGAAGTGGAGAGTCGAGGAAAAACGAAAGAAGAAAAGGAGGGTGATAGTCATCAATAGTAGAGAGCGATAAGGGACAAGGCGAGACTGAGGAGTTAATAGGATCAGTTGTGAAAATTGCCTACCCATGTAGTTTGAGACTCCACTAACTTGGCATAGGCTAGAGTCTATCAGCCTATCTAAGAAGAGACATTTCTTAGCTGAGTTGGCATTAGAAGCGATGAGAAAGGATTCATCCTCTGAAGGAGTCTAGTGCAGCTGAGGAAGATTACAGTTGCCGAAGATGAGGATGTAATCTAGGGAGTCAGATGAGTCAATTAGTTGGTCAATCGCATCAATGACAAGTTGGTAGGATTCAATAGGTTGGGCAGGTAAAATATAAAAACAACTAACATATAGGGTTTTACGGGGAAATGATATGTTTATTAAAACAAAGTCTAGTTTTAAAGAGGAGGAAGTAGCAAGAGGAGACGCGTCAAGGTAGTAGAACTCCTAGACAAGAAGAGTCATCTATACAATGACATTGCTATCGAAATATAAATAAAACATTTTGAGATTCATTGCGATTTCAAATTTAATGTTAGAAAATAAATCTTTTGGTTGACGTTTTTTATTCATTTTTACTTAGCTCATCTAAGATACACTTCCAAAGACCCAAAACGATCAACAAAGAAAACAATTTTTTTTTTTTAATTTGGGCAAGACAACGTCTGCTGGCCAGCTAGTGCTTTATAGGTACCTATTTAAGAAAAATAGTT